>CANSGD010000989.1:0-383018 GCA_947645195.1 Patellifolia procumbens
TTTTTTCCATCAACGTGAACGGAGTGTTGATAATAAGCCCATTTGACTAAAAAACCACTTCATAAAGTGTCCTTTTTGCCCAAATTTGGTATTCACCGATTTTTTGGTCATTTAAACCTACCACCAAAATTTCGTCTCGTCTAAGCTTTGTTTTAAACATAACTTTCCCTCAACCGAACGAGTACCAAAGAGGAGTCTGTATTGGCAAAAACCACCTCGTCGACGTCCTTTATGCCAAAAATGTGGTTTTCCTATTTTTGGTCATTTAAAACCTACCACCAAAATTTAGTCTCAATCTGAAACATTTGTTTCGGAACTATCTTTTTCCATCAATGTGAACTGAGTGCCAATAGGAGCCTATGTGCCTAAAAACCACCTCATATAATCCTTTTTGCCCCTAAATTTAGTATTCATATTTTCGTAGTCATTGAAACCTACCACCAAAATTTAGTCGCGATCTGGCTTTGTTTTGGAAACCCTTTTTCCATCAACGTAGGTAGAATTGTAATAAGGGAGCCTATGTGACTAAAAACAACCTCATTCGGCGTCCTTTTTCCCTAAATATGGTATTGTTTTTGGTCATTGAAACCTACGCCAGCTGGTCTGATCTGAAAACTTTCTTTTGAAACCACTGTTTCCATCAACGTGAACTGAGTGCCAATAAAAGAGCTTATGTGTCTAAATCAACCTCATTCGGCGTCCTTTTTGCCCCAAAATATGGTATTCCCTATTTTTTTCACATGGAAACCTACCACTGAAATTTCGACTCAATCGCTTTCTTTAGGAACTTTTTTCATCTACGTGGTGAGTGCCAATAAGGGCCTATGTGACTAAAAACCACCTCGTCAGCGTCCCTTTTTGGCCCCAAATTTGGTATTCCCTATTTGTTTGGTCATTGAAACCTACCACCAATATTCGTCTCAGCTTTGAAAACTTTGTTTGGCCCTTTTTTCCATCAAGCATTAAGAAAAGGTGCTAATAATAAGCCTATTTAACTAAAAATCACTTCATACAGTGTCCTTTTGCCCCCAAATTTTGTATTCTTGATTTTTTTGGTCATCGTAACCTACCAAAATTTCGTATCAATCTGAAAACTTTCTTTGGCTTTTGCCATCAACATGAACTTGTTACCCGAACAGGAGCGTATAAGCTTAAAACCCACCTCATATGGCGTCCTTTTTGCCCAAAAAATGGTTTTGCAACCATTTTTTTCCATCAACGATGAACAGAGTGCCAATAAGGAGCCTATGTGACTAAAAAAACCTCATTCGGCGTCCTTTTACCCCAAATATGGTATTCCTATTTTTTGGTCATTGAAAGCTACCACTAAAATTTCGCTCAATCTCAAAACTTTGTTTTGAAATTTTTTTTCCATCAACGTGAACTGAGTGCCAATAAGGAGCCTAAGTGACTAAAAACAACCTCATACGTCGTCCTTTTTGGCCCAAATTTGGTATTCCCTGTTTCTGGAACATTGATACCACCAAAATTTTGCCTCAATCTGAAAACTTTGTTTTGCAACCCTTTTTTCCATCAACTTGAACTGAGTGACAATAAGGAGCCAATGTGACTAAAACCAACCTCGCTCGGCGTCCTTTTTGCCCAAAATTTTGTATTCCAGTTTTTTGGTCATTGAAACTTACCACCAAAATTTCGCTCAATCTGAAAAGTTTGTTTTGAAACCTTTTTTCCATCAACGTGAACCGAGTACCCGGACAGGAGCCTATGTGATTAAAACCCACCTCATACAACGTCCTTATTGCCCAAAAATTTTTGCAACCTTTTTCATCAACGTGAACCGAGTGCAATAAGGAGCCTATGTGACTAAAAACAACTTCATTCGGCGTCCTTTCTGCCCCAAATATGGTATTCCCTATTTTTTTGGTCATTGAAACCTACCACCAAAATTTGGCTCAATCTAAAAACTTCGTTTTGAAACTTTTTTTTCAATCAACGTGAGGGCGAGTTCCAACCGACCCTATGTGCTTAAAACCACCTTCATACGGCCTCCTTTTTGCCAAATTTTGGTTTTTCCTATTTTTTTGGTCATTGAAACCTACAACCAAAATTTCGTATCAATCGGTCTTTGTTTTGGAACCACTTTCTTTTTCCATCAACGTGAACTGAGTGCCAATAAGGATGTTATGTGACTCGAAACCACGTCATACGACGTCCATTTGGTCCAAATTTGGTATTCCCTATTTTTTTGTCTTTTAAACATGCCACCAATATTTCGACTGAATCTAAAAACTTTGTTTTGAAACCTTTTGGTCCATTAACGTGAACTAAGTGCCAATGAGGAGCCTATGTGACTAAAAATTAACTTATACGGCGACCTTTTGGCCCCAAATTTCGTATTCCTTATTTTTTGGTCATTCAAACCAACCACCGAAAGTTGGTCTCCATCTGAAAACTTTGTTTTGAGGCCTTTTTAAGTGACGTAGCCTGAGTGCCGATAAGGAGCCTATGTGAATAAAAAACACCTCATACGGCGTCCTTTTTATTTAAATTTGGTAGTCCCTATTATTTGGGTTATTGAAACCTACCACCTAAATTTCAGCTCAATCTGAAAACTTTATTTATGAATTTTTTTATCCATCAACGTGAACTGAGTGTCAATGAGGAGCCTATGTGACTAAAAACCACCTCATATGTCGTCCTTTTTTGGCCCAAATTTGGTATTCCCTATTTTTTGGTCATTGAAACTACCACCAATATTTCGTCTCAATCTGAAAACTTTATTTTCCAACCCTTTTTCTTAATCTCCCTGAGAGTGCCAATAAGGAGGCTATGTGGCAGACCTCGTCATATGGCGTCCTTTTGGGCCAATTTGGTATTCCTATTTTTTTGTCATTGAAACCTACCACAATAATTTTCACGAATCTGAAAACTTTATTTTGAAACTCCCTTTTTCCAACAACGAAGCGAGTGCCAATGGGGAGCCTATGTGACGAAAAATCAACTAAAACAGGCGTCCTTTTTTAAATTTAGTATTCCTTATTTGTTTGGTCATTGGATCCTACGACCAAAATTTCGTCTCAATCTGAAAACTTTGTTGTGCAACCACTTTCTTTTCCATCCAACGTGACTGAGTGGCAATAAGGGCCTATGTGACTAAAATCAACCTCATTCGGTGCCCTTTATGCCCCAAATATGATATTCCCTATTATTTTGGTCATTGAAACCTACCACCTAAATTTCAGCTCAATCTGAAAACTTCGTTTTGAAATTTTCTTATCCATCAACGTGAACTGGTGTCAATAAGGAGCCTATGTGACTAAAAACCACCTCATATGTCGTCCCTTTTGGCCCAAATTTGGTATTCCCTATTTTTTTGGTCATACGAACCTACCACCAATATTTCGTCACAATCTGAAAACTTTTTTGTTATCCAACCCCTTTTCTCAATCTCGTGAACTTAGCGCCAATAGGAGCCCATGTGACTCGAAACACTATGTAATTCGACGTCCTTTTTATGCCATTTTGGTATTCCCTATTTTTTGGTCATTAAACCTCCACCATAATTTTTGCGTCAATCTGAAAACTTTGTTTTGAAACCCGTTTCCATCAACGTGAACTAAGTGCCAATGAGAAGCATCTGTGACTAAAATCAACTTATACAGCCTCGTTTTTGCCCAAATTTGATATTCACTTATTTTTTGATCATTTAAACCTACCACCGAAATTTTGTCTCAATCTGAAAACTTTGTTCCCAACCCTTTTTCCGTCAACGTGAATTAATTGCCAATAAGGAGCTTATGTGACCTAAAACCACCTCAATGGCATCCTTTTTGCCCCAGATATGGTATCCCCTATTTTTTTATGGTCATTGAAACCTACCCCTAAAATTTCACAATTTAAAAACTTTGCTCAGAAACCCTTTTTCCCTCCGAACATGGAGTGAGTCCCTCTAAGGAGGCTATGTGACTTGAAACCCGTGATACGATATCCTTTTTGGCCCAAATTTGGTATTTCCTATTTTTTTTATCATTTAAATTTACCACCAAAATTTCGTCTCAATCTGAAAACTTTGTTTTGAAACCCTTTTTCCATCAACGTGAACTGAGTGTCAATGAGGGAGACTATGTGCCTAAAAACTAGCTCATACGGCGTCCTTTTGTCCCAAATTTGGTATTCCCTATTTTTTTTGGTCATTGAAACCTACCCCCCAATATTTCGTCTCAATCTGAAAACTTTGTTTTGCAACGCTTTCTCAATACGTGAACTGAGTGCTTAATAACGAGGCTATGTGACTCGAAACCTTGTCATTCGACGTCCTTTTTAGCCCAATTTGGTATTCCCTATTTTTAGGTCATTGAAACCTACCACCATAAGTTTGCCTCAATCTGGAAAACTTTGTTTTGAAACCCGTTTTTCCATCCGCGTGGAACTAATTGCCTTGGGGCGCGTCTGTGGATAAAATCAACTTATACAGCGTCGTTTTTTCCCCAAATTTGATATTGCTTATTTTTTGGTCATTGAAACCTACCACCGAAATTTCGTCTCAATCTGAATCTTTGTTTTGAAACCCTTTTCCCATGAACGTGGACTGAGTCCCTTTAAGAGGCTATGTGACTTGAAACCACGTGATACGATGTCCTTTTTGGCCCACATTTGGTATTTCCTATTTTTTTGATCTTGAAATCTACCTCCAAAATTCCGTCTCAATCTGAAAACTCTGTTTTGAAACCCTCTTTTCCATCAACATAGACTGAGTGTCAATGAGGAGCCTATGTGCCTAAAGGCCAGCTCGTGCAGCATCCTTTTTGCCCCTAATTTGGTATTCCCTATTTTATTTTGGTCATTGAAACCTTCACCAAAATGTTGTCGTCTGAAAACTTTGTTTTGAAGCCCAATTTTCCATCAACGTGAACTGAGTGCCGAAGGAGGCTATGTGAATAAAAACCACCTCATACAACGTCCTTTTTGCCCCAAATTTGGTATTCCCTATTATTTTAGTCATTGAAACCCATACCCAAAATTTTTAGCTCGTTAAGAAACACTTTTCTCGAAACCCTTTATCCCATCAACGTGGATTGTGTCGTTTAGGGAGCCTATGTGACTGGAAACCACCTCAAACAAAGTCAGTTTCCCTAAATTAGGTATTCCCTGTTTTTTATGCCATTGAAACCTACCACCAAAATTTCTGCTCAATCTAAAACTTTGTTTTGACACCTTTTTTCCATCAACGTGAACTAGGTGCCAATAAGGGCCTATGTAACTAAAAACCACCTCATATGTCGTTCTTTTTGGCCCATTTGGTGTTCCCTATTTTTTGGTCATTGAAACCTATCACCAATATTTCGTTTCAATCTGAAAACTTGTTTTTGCAACCCTTTTTTTCCATCAACGTGAGCTGAGTGCTAATAGGGAGGCTATGTGGCTCGAAACACTCCTCATGTGACGTCTTTTTAGCCGAATTTGGTATTCCCCTATTTTTTTGTCATTGAAACCTACAATAATTTTGCCTGAATCTGAAAACTTTGTTTCTGAAACCCCTTTTTCCAACAACGAGGGCGAGTGCCAATGAGGAGCCTATGTGACTAAAAATCAACTTATACGGCGTCCTTTTTGCCCAAAATCTAGTGTTCCTCATTTTTTTGGTCGCTGAAACCTTCGACCAAATTTTGATCTCAATCAAAAAGCTTTGTTTTAAACCCTTTTTCATCAACGTGGGCTGGTGCTAATAAGGACCTATAACACTAAAAACAACCTCTTTGGCGTTATTTTTGCCCCAAATATGGTATTCCCTATTTTTCGATCGTGAAACCTACCACCGAAATTTCGGGTTACTCTAAAAACTTTGTTTAGAAACTTTTTTCCATCAATGTGAATTGGGTGCCAATAAGGATCTATGTGACTAAAAACTACCTCATACGGCGTCCTTTTTGGCCCAAATTTGGTATTCCCTATTTTTTTGTCATTGAAACCTACCACCAATATTACGTCTCAATCTGAAAACTTTGTTTTGCAACCTTTTTCCATCAACGTGAACTAAGTGCCAATAATAAGCCTATTTGACTAAAAAACACTTCAATAGGCGTCCTTTTTTGTCCCAAATTTTGTATTCCCCGATTTTTTGGTCGTTGAAACCAAATACCAAAATTTCGTCTCAATCTGTAAACTTTATTTTTGAACCCCTTTTTTTCCATAAACGTGAACCTTGTTCTGAACAGGAGCCTATGTGAGTTAATACTCGCCTCATACGACGTCCTTATTGCCCAAAAATTGGTTTAGCAATATTTTTTTCATCAACATGAACCGAGTGCCAATAAGGAGCCTATGTGACTAAAAAACAACTTCATTCAGCGTCCTTTTTGCCCTAAATATGGTATTCCCTATTTTTGATCATTGAAACCTACCACCAAAATTTGGCTCGTATGTAAACTTCGTTTTGAAACTTTTTTTAATCAACGTGACTGAGTTCCAACCAAGAGCCTATGTGCTTAAAACCCACTTCATATGGCGTCCTTTTTGCCATAATTTTGGTTTTCCCTATTTTTATGTCATTGAAACCTACACATAAAATTTCGTATCCAATCTGAAAACTTTGTTTTGGAACCCTTTTTTCCATCAACGTGGTGAGTACCAAAAAGGATGCCTATGACTCGAAACCACGCCATACGACGTCCTTTTTGTTCCAAGTTGGTATCCCCTATTTTTTTTGTCATTTAAACGTACCACCAATATTTCGACTAAATTTAAGAACTTTGTTTTCAAACCTTTTTGTCGATCAACGTGAACGAAGTGCCAATAAGGAGCTATATGACTAAAAATTTACTTATACAGCGTCCTTTTTGCCCCAAATTTGATATTCCTTATTTTTTGATCATTGAAACCTACCACCGAAAGTTCGTCTCCATCTGAAAACTTTGTTTTGAAACCCTTTTTTACTTACACGTGAACTGAGTGCCAATAGGAGCCTATATGACTAAAAACCACCTTATCTGGCGTCCTTTTTTGCCCAATTTGATATTCCCTATTTTTTTATTCATTGAAACCTAAACAAATATTTTGCCTCAATCTGAAAACTTTGTTTTCCAGCCCTTTCTTCCCGTCACGTGAACTGAGTGCTTATGGAGCCTATGTGACTAAAAAAACCTCATTCGGCATACTTTTTGCCCCAATATGGTATTCCCTATTATTTTGGTCATTGAAACCCTACTCACCTAAATTTCGGCTCAATCCGTAAACTTTGTTTTGAAATTTTTCTCCATCAACATGAACTGAGTGCCAATAAGGGCCTATGTGACTAAAAACCACCTCATATGTCGTCTTTTTTGGCCCAAATTTTGTATTCCCTATTTTTTGATCAATCAGAACCTACCACCAATATTTCGTCTCATTCTGAAAACTTTGTTTTGCTACACTTTTTTCCATCTACGTGAACTGAGTGCCAATAAGAAAGGCTATGTGACTCGAAACCTTGTCATTCGACGTCCTTTTTGGCTGTGGTATTCCCTAGTTTTTAGTCATTTAAACCTACATCACAAATTTTGCCTTAATCTAAAAATTTTATTTTGAAACCCTTTTTTCCATCAACGTGAACTAAGTGCCAATGAGGCATATGTGACTAAAATCAACTTATCTGGCATCGTTTTTGCCAAATTTGATATTCCTTATTTTTTGGTGCGTGAAACCTACCACCAAAATGTCGTCTCAATCTGAAAACTTTGTTTGGAAACCCTTTTTTCCATCAACGTGGATTGAGTGCCAATAAGGAGCCTATGTGACTTAAAACCACCTCATATGGCGTCCTTTTTGCTCTCCAAAATGGTATTCTCTATTTTTTTGGTCATTGAAACCTACCCCCAAAATTTCGGCTCGATTTGAAGCTTCGTTCCGAAACCCTTTTTCCCGTGAACGTGGACTAAGTCCATCTAAGGAGGCTATGTGACTTGAAACCACGTGATACGATGTCCTTTTAGCCCAAATTTGGTATTTCCTATTTTTTTGATCCATTGAAATCTACCACCAAAATTTCGTCTCAATCTAAAGGCTTTGTTTTGAAACCCTTTTTCCATCAACATGAACTGAGTGCCAATGAGGAGCCTATGTGCCTAAAAACCAGCTCATCCGGCGTCCTTTTTGCCCCAAATTTGGTATTCCCTATTTTATTTTGGTCGTTGATACCTACCACCAAAATGTTGTCTAATCTGAAAACTTTGTTTTGAAACCACTTTTTCCATCAACGTGAACTGAAAGTGCCAATAAGGAGGCTATGTGAATAAAAACCACCTCATATGACGTCCTTTTTGCGCCAAATTTGTATTCCCTTTTTTTGGTCTTGAAACCTACCACAAATAAGTAGACTCATTAAGAAACCCTTTGATCTGAAACCCTTTATTCCCATTAACGTAGATTATGTACTTTAAGGGCCTATGTGACTCAATCCAACCTCATATGAGTCCCGCTTTGCCCCAAATTTGGTATTTCCTATTATTTTGGTCATTGAAACCCATCCCCAAAATTTTGGCTCATTTAGAAACACTTTTCTCCGAAGCCGTTTATCCCATCAACGTGGTTGTGTGAGTTTAAGGAGCCTATGTGACTTGAAACCACCTCAATCGACGTCGTTTTGCCCCTAAATTTAGTATTCCCTGTTTTTTATGTCATTAAAACTTACCACCAAAATTTTGTCTCATTCAAAAAACTTTGTCCAGAAACCACTTTTTCCAATCAACGTGGATTGTACACCTTTAAGGAGGCTTATGACTCTAAACCACCTCTTATGACGTGTATTTCCCCCTAAATTTGGTATTCCATATTTTTTGTGCTTGGAACCTATGACCAATATTTTGGCTAATTCTGAAAACTTTGTTCCAGAACCCTTTTTCCGACCAATGTTGGTTGTGTCCCTTTAGAGGCTATGTGACTCGTAACCACGTCATAAGACGTCCATTTTTCCCCAAAGTTGGTATTCCCTATTTGTTTGGTCATTGAAACCTACCTTTAAATTTCGGCTCATTCTTAAAGCGCTTTTGTCCAAAAGCCCTTTTTTCCATTATCATAGATTATGTCCTTTAAAGACCCTATGTGACTAAAAACAACCTCGGTTTTGCCCAAAATTGTGTATTCCCAATTTTTTTGGTCCTTGAAACTTACCCCTAAAATTTCGGCTAGATCTGAAAACTTCGCTCCGAAACCCTTTTTTCCACGTCAACGTGGCCTTTAAGGAGGCTATATGACTCGAAACCACGTCATACGATGTCCGTTTTGCCCTAAATTTGGTGTTTCCTATTTTTTTAGTCTGAAACCTACCACCAAAATTTTGACTCAATCTGAAAACTTCTTTTTGAAGCACTTTTTTTCCATCAATGTGGCTGTGTGCCTTTTAATTGGGTTGATTAGGATCCTAAGGTTTATGAAATGCATTGCCTTAATTATGTTCATTTGAGTCTTTAAATTGTTTAGAATATCCATCCCCAGTACCTTTTGTGCGAGACTAAATGAACGGGTTTGCCGATTTTATTGGAGTTTAATCTATCCAATATTTCCAACTTTTATGGTCGAGGTTTAAGGTATATCCATCGAAGAAATGAGAATGGATATGGTCTTGTTGATTACAAATTTACAATTGTTAAAAAGATGTATATATTTCCATTAAAGTTGCCTCTATATTAATGTAATTGATTATTGAAATGGTTTATGCAATGTATTTTGGTTTCTTTCTTTTTCTTGAGCCTTGCTTACCTTAATTATCCCCTTAACCAGATGAGAAGAAAGCAACCAAAGTAGAGCTAAAGAAAGAGACTAGGGATGGGCGCCAACCCTCTAGAGTTTTCCCCCACATTTTCCTTCACTTTATTCTCTCCTTTGCACGCATCGCATGCATCCAAGGATAATTCCTAATAGTACAACCAACTTTTGACAATTTGCAATTAATAAAGTAGCCTTTTGATTAGTTTAGAATAAAGCAACATTTGTACCCCATTTATTTTGAGTAGGTCATAACTGGTTACAACTTTGAAATATAGGTAAAAAAATCGCCTAATAATTGGTTTAAACAAATTTTTTTAAAAATAAAAAACATAAAGATCAAAGAAAAAAAACATAAAAGACCCGCCTACCCCCTCCTATCGTCTTCCCCGTCCCCTCTCTCTACTCCTCCACCCCCTTCCCCCACCCCACTGTTACACCCCAAAACCACCACCAAATCCTAGTTACCCTCTATAAAATCCACCAAAAAACTCACCTTCACATAGAAAAGCCACCATCGCAACCAAATATACCACTCCCACCAATTCCCGCACCTCGTCGTTGCTGGTGTTTTGCTTGATGGCTCCCGCGGACGTTAGTTTTCGTGGTTTATCGACGAAGAGGAAGGGGTGCGATTGGAGGATTTCGGTGGTAGGGAGTGGATGCGAGGTTGGGCCTTTCGGGTGGTAATGAAGGTGGGTTTCGTGGGGGTTTATTTTTGGGTGGTTGGAGGTGGGTTCATGGCTGGGAGGGGAAAGGCAAGTGGATTTCAACGGTTGGAGGTGTGTTTTGTGGCCTGGGAAGGAGGTGGTGGTTGTGGGTTGGGTGAGGTTGGAAGTGTGGGGAAGGGGAGGGTGGGGGTTAGTAGTGGGTGGGGAGGGGAGGGTTCATTAGTTTAATTTTTAAAATGTTTATACTATTCTTAATCAAATTAAGGTTTTAATTTAAAATTACTGTGTTTTCAGGTTACCGGTCAACTTGACCTACTCAAATCTAATGGGGTATAAAAGGTTGCTTTATACTGGTGATCAAAAGGTTGTTTTATTATTTGCAAATCTCGAAGCAATTTTTTCCTATTTTTATCTTATTCTAGTTAAAATCTTATTCCTAAATTGTCTCTAAAGATAAACTAAAAGTTATTTAAGTTTATATAATATAAAGAAGTTCAACATCAAAAGATATTTTATTAATAATATTCTATTTAAAATGTGATTTCTAAATCAATCACATAATCTTTGACTCCTAAATTCATATTACACGTTTAATTGAATAATTGCCATTTCCACGACGTTGTCTGTATGTTTTACTTATTCCTTGTTAACTTCTCTATTCCGTATTCGTGTCCCTATAAAAGGACAATTCCTCTCAAAGGAACAGTTCCATTCAAAGTAATAACTCTCCTCCGAGGAGCAACTCCTGTTTTAAGTTCCTTATGATATTTTGTTGGTTCTTTTTTTTGTTTTTGAGACACATTTTCCTTAGATGATTTCACTAACACATGACAATTCCTTTACTTAAAGAAACATCTATGTAGTTCATATTCCTAGACTTAAGGAACAACTATAATTCCTTACTATATGATATGAATCCGGGACGGATCCAAGCTTAAGTCCTCACAACCTTCCCTCGTTATGATTCTTTAAGGGTTCTAAAACAAATTTAGGGCTTCACTCTCCTTAAACTCGATTTGGGGGGATGGTATTGAGATTAAACAAGTTAGCTTCACTCACTAATTGTATTAACCTCGCTTAGAATTAGGTTTCACTCGCCTCATTACTAAGGGTCTTGTAATTAGATTCACTCTCTAAAAACAATAAAAACTTGGAAAGATGTACATCAAAATTCACAAAGACAAATAATCCGAAATTTCAATTAAATGTGTGTACTTCTCATTAAAATATGAACGCCTATTTATACTAGACTACTCCTAGTATAATCAGGGAAAATCAAATTATATCTAGAAAGCATTTAAAAACTAATCCCTAAAATCTAGGAAAAGATAAAGATAAAGATAAGGAAGATAATCTAATAAGATTAGGATAGGGATTTCGGCCCTTCCTATCTTATTTACATCCCTATCTCTCTCTTTATCCCTTAGCTAATCAAATCTTATCTAAAAGGGATTACAACTCAACTAGGACTCTGTATAACCGAAAAATACAATTATTTTCGGTCCTATTATTAACGGAAATTAGCGCTTCTTAATTTAGATATTAAATAAAGTTAACTAAGACTCTTAAAAGCAATAAGATAGATTAGAGAAGGACTATGCATGATTTAATCCGCATCACTATATGATGATCTTTGTTCCTCGCTTGGGATACTTAATTACATCCCTAGGTAACTAAACTTCTTTTGCTCCTGGGTTTCCCATTAGGAGCCTCATTCTTCTCGTGGAAGTGTCAACTCAGAACTTTACTTATTATCTTCATGAAGCACCATTATTGATTCATGAAACTTGCACTCACAAAATTTGTATACATTGTTCGTTATTACTTTACTTTGGTATCACCAAAACCATATTGGCTTAATTATTTCACCCCTTCTTTGTGATGGAAAACCAAGACAAAATAATATAAAAAGTAACTAATTAGAATATAACATAACAATGCAAGATCATGTTAAGTAGAGAATAAACCATACAATAACAATGAATCAGTTACTTTGATATTGTCTTCCATCATAAAAAGCTCATTAATTTTCAAACATTCAGGATCAATCTTCCACACCACACCGCCAAAACCATAAAGTTAAATGGTCAAACATGACTTAAAATTTTCAATTTGCTCAAACATCAATCCAGTAAGATTAATCATCCTCACACGTGGTATCACGTATTTTTATAGAGTTTTCTCCCTTATTTACAAGCTAATTTGTGCGTCATTGGAGCTCTTGGGAGCTGTTTTGTGCTAACTATCGTATATAGTTGTGGTTTCGTGTTTTAGCGTTGAATTGCAGGTTTTATGGAGTTTTCTCCTTATTCCCGAGCCATTTGGAAGCAACCACGGCTTTACGAGATGTTATGAGGTACGTAGGATGGCTCATGAGCTTTATGGGCAGTTTAGGAGGCCCCAAGACCCCTAAACGTGAAGATTAGAGAGCCAAAGAGTCAAAAAGGAGGTTTCCGTACTCTGATCGAGCAAAATGGCCCGATCGGGCAACTCACTGATCGGGTATAGAAGTTGCGGACCCTAATGATTGCATCATGAATGAATAAATAATTAAGCTAAGCAATTAGGAATAATAAAAGAGATTAGAGTAGAGAAGAATACCAATTGACGGAAAGCAAGAACTTTTATTGAAATTGAATAGGTTCAATCACCTTTAATCTAATCTAAGTGTTTAAACTAAGCTAAGAACAATGAAGAATAAAACTAGAGTCTAAAGCAGTAAAGAGATGAATCAAAGATGTCTCTAAATAATGAGGAAAAAGGTATTTATAATACCCCGAAATCTAACTAAAACGGAAATTAAAAATCGAAGTCCGCGTCATTAAGCATATGACCCGATCGGGCCCGAGCACAGTACCCGATCGGGCCGAGACACAAAAGTCACCAGCTTCTCCCTCTTTGGTCAGCGCAGCTTCGGCAGCAATAGTGGGCGAAATCTGGGCCAACCCGATCCAGCACCCGATCGGGTCTGTGATCGGGTTGCCAGCGAATAAAGCCCAATACTCCTCTTTTGATACGCACAGCACAGCAGCTTAAGTGAGTATTGCGGCCCACCCGTCGGGCCCTAGGCATCCACCCGATCGGGCCTGGGAACAAAATTGGCCCAGCAGAATCGCCTCTTCAGCAACTCCAAAATGAGACCCACGAGCATCCGACCCGATCGGGTCGGGCAGGATACACCCCATCGGGCCTGCGCACGTGTGCTCGCCCGATGGGATCGGGCACGCCTTGCCCGATCGGGTCCTCAACTTCTATACCCGATCAGTGTATTTTCGCCCGATCAGGCCATTTTTGCCCGATCGAGTACGAAAACCTCCTTTTGACTCTTTGGCTCTCTAATCTTCATGTTTAGGGGTCTTGGGACCTCCTAAACTACCCATAAAGCTCGTGAGCCATCCTACGTGCCTCATAACATCTCGTAAAGCCGTGGTTGCTTCCAAATGGCTCGGGAATAAGGAGAAAACTCCATAAAACCTGCAATTCAACGCTAAAACACGAAATCACAACTATATACGATAGTTAGCACAAAACAGCTCCCAAGAGCTCCAATGACGCACAAATTAGCTTGTAAATAAGGGGAGAAAACTCTATATAAAAATACGTGATATCAACATGTCAATCAATTAGCCAAGAAGTTGAAGGAACTTAGAAATAACATATAAACCATCGTATCACCCGAATTCATTATATAGCAAGGAAATAGACCAAGGATAATCGACTAATTTATGAAGGAACAATCAGTTAAGCTAAAAAGTATATGAATTCGCGTCACTTGTTCCTCCAACATTACTTAATTTGAAATTCCAATACCACCTTATTATATGCCTTGGAACCACAAGTCAGTTGTCTCTCAATAATATGATGTTCCTTGTTGCTTCTTTTTAAATATCTTAAAAAGAAAGATAATGCATGTTCCTTGTCTTCGATTTCGGGGAACTAACTAATTCCTTTTGTACAGATTTTTCCTTGAGATTTGATACCAAATGTAATATAGTTAGGATTACTAGAACCTATACATTTTATGACAACTTTATACGTGCAAGCAAGAACTTAACAATAATTGTTGGAACTTTTATTCTCTTCTAATTCTCTCTTTTCTTCTCTCCTTTTCATCTCTCATTATCTCTCATATTTTTATTCTTCTTGATCCTCTTAATTTCTCCATTTTCTTCATCTTTCGTTTTGTTTCCCATATCAACTTATCCTCCCTTAATATTTCCTTTTTCTTTCCTTATAGTTCCTTCTCAATTGCCATCATCATCATCATCTAAGAAGTCCTAGTGGAGGAACAAAGACCATGGTTTTTAAAAAAATGGTAACAATTTTTAAAAGAAAAGTGTATATATATAGTTGTCCTTTTTCTTGGTTTTCACTGTGAAAATAATTTTCACATGATCCTCTACCTATATATAATATGGAAAGAACTGGATATATATTTGATATTTTCAAAAGAGATATATGAAATATATTATCAGAATTAGGTAGTTAGTTTTTGACATATGTATGGTGTATACTTAGCTTGATGGATTTAAGTAAAATATGGCTCTTCTTATGAAAACAACTACAATTTTTTCTTCTTTTTCCTTTTTGACCTAGCAATGAGGACAATAAGGTTTATACTTTATATTACAAAGATATCTAGAGTCTGCTAATCAATTTCAACTCATGACTATGCACAATAAATAGAAATAATTATGGAAGACACTCTTTCTTATGCGAGACTTTTCACAAAACCTCTATAGATGACGCTTGATAGGCTAAAGTCAAATAAATCCTAAAGTCCTCTAACAAACAATAGTCAGGGTAGTAGGGTCGAATCCACATGGAAACAATTTTTAGAGTTAATATTCAGTTAAAAAGCTACTTCAGACAAGATCAGGGAAGATTAAGCTGAACTACTAATTAAACTAAAGAAAGCAATATAAATAATGAGATTAAACTATGGATTAAAAGTCTAGGGCATTAAGTCGGTCCACCATGCTTATACCAATAAAAAGGGTCAAACAACTATCAATACCTAGGTCAAGAGTCGAGAGATTAGAGCACGTGTTAAGCTATGGTTAAGTCTCAATGCTCATAATTCAACATATGTCGTATGGTCACTAACATAATCAGAATTACTGGTGTGTACTAGGCCTCTAAAAGTAAGAAGGATATGTGCAAACAATTATTAACTACAAGCAATCAATGAAACTGTGCAATAACATTAATCACTCATTAAGAATAAATCACACCATAATCACTCTAATCAAAACCTAGAAACTAATAGCAATTTAAATATGAATTGTGGTATAAACATGGTTTTCCTCCCTAAAACCCTAGAAATATGACTACTCGGACATGATTGAATCAACAATAATAAAACTAATATAAAAATCTAAACTTTGCATCATGAACTAATTACTTAAGCAATTAAAGATTAAACAAAGAAACTAAGAGAAAAGCACAATACCGAATAACGGAAAACAATAACTTGAATCGAAATAAATTTGAGGTTTGATCTCCTCCAAAACTAATGTAAAAGTGTTTACTCTGAAAAGCTATAAAAACTAATGTTAATGACAATGGAAAATAAAGAGTCTCACGAAATAAAAGAATCGAACTATTTATGCTAAAATCTAAACTAGATAGGATAAGGGCTACAATATAGGCCCAAAAAGGTCTAAAACGTAGCCTTCGGGTAGAAGGGCCTGATCGGGCAAAAAACTAGTGAAACTGGGTCCAACTTGCAAAGGTCGTATCTACTAAACCAGAACTTGATTGGAGCGAGTGACCTATCGTTGGAAAGCTCTTGAAGTCTAGATTCCACCCAATTGGAATTTCTTGACCAACAATTTTCTATCAATAGTTGTGATCAAAATAGTGAACATGTGTCAGTTTTGGCACTTCTTTCACTAACTCTTTGCTTCATTCCAACTCAAAATTGTCCCAAACGGATGCATTGTGATCCTTGTGCAAGCTACCTTCATCCTCAATGACTAATAGGCTAGATCCTTGATAAGCATGATCAATTTTTATCAAAATAACCTAAAAATCATCGAAACACACAAACAGGGAGTAGTAGAGCGCAACTTATGTAATTCATGTCATTATGCACCTAAATGCTCTAAAACGAGTTCTAAATGCAATATAAATACATCTAAAAACTATATATATATATATATATATATATATAATACATCAACGCTAGATGAATTTGCCATTTATTATAAAAACAATACACCATAACTTACTTATCAAAACCATTTAAAGTAAGTGAAATTTAGTTACTTCAATAGTCAAGCGCAAGGAACAACAGGTGCTATATGTTATTCCCCCTCACTAAGGCATCCATAACGTCTAGTTATTGAAATTGAGAACCCAACTTTGTTTAATTTCCAAATGAAGACGCATATGAAATTTTTCATACTTGGCTTAGTTTTAGACTTAAAGTCAAAACTAGCAATTAGATGTAACTGATCAGTTCCTTCGTCTAAAAGTTCCTCTTCGGATTCTTGTTCCTATGAGGCACACTCGTCAATTTACATTCTTTATACATCCTCCTGAATTTTCGTACAAGTTTCATAGTTCCTTCTACATAAAAGTCTTCCTCTTCTTCTTACCCGATTCATAGGATTTTCACCATAACTAGTTCCTATCTAGAGTTCATAAGTCATTAATGAACCGACTAACAGCTCTAGATTGAACGTGGCAAAAATCTTTAGTTTCTTGGAGAGCACTAATTTTGGCCATCCATTTCTCCTTTGGCAAGCTCTTTAAAACTTTGCAAACATATTCCTAGGATGAAATATACTTTCAAGAGACCATAATTCGTTAAAATTTTCAGACAGTCTATTAAACATATCACAATTTGTCTCATATGGTTTCAAAAGAAAAGAGTTCATATTTATTCATTAGTAAATCAACTTTAGACCTCTTAACCTCACTACATTCTTCGTGGGTTACAACAAGTCATACCCAGATTTATTTAGCAGCTTTATGATCAGTCCGTTTTTGTGCATATTTATAGCTCACTTTAAGTCTCATTGCATGTAGCTTTAGAGCATTTAGAGTTAGGATTGCATGGTTTTTCCTTCCTTTGGATTTCAATTATACTTCACAAGTGTTTGGTTATTTTTGATGTATTTCAAGAGAATTGGCACGTGTTGGAGTACTTTTGTGATCTAGGGACTTGGGGCATGTTCGAGGGTGCGTGGCTCGTATTTTGGAGATGCTCAAGTGAGTTAACCTTGGAGGAATTGAAGGAAGAAGGCCACCACGGTCGTGGCTCATACACCACGGTCGTGGGCACCTGTAGCAAGCAAAACAATATTATGAAGACTTGAAAACTGATTCGATGAAATCAGGTCACCACGGTCGTGGTGATTTTGCCACGACCGTGGCTCCTGATCTTCATAGAATCAGTACTTTTTTGTATAGCTACTGCCTGGACAACTTTAAGGCACCATGACCGTGGTGACCTAACTTCGGCTGTTGACCCCGTTTTTCCGTCTTAGTTTAATGAAGCTTTTAATTAGTTTTGTAGCTAGAGACTCGACATTATCTATTACTCTTAGTCTCTAATTACATTTGCTTAGCCCTAAACTCTCTCAAAACACTTAGTTTTCTCAATTGTTCATCTTTGAAGATCGAATCCTTTATTCAATTCAAGTAATTTTCCTTCAATCTCTTTTCTTTATTTCTATTGCTTTGTTTATCATGTTTAATTTATTTAATCTCAATTGCTTAGGATCCATGGTTAGTGAGTAGTTCATTATCTAGGGTTTGGGCGAAAGTATGAATTAAGGGCTTAATGTAGATTGTCTATGTTTTTTATGATTCAATTGTTTGTCCATGCATTGAATGTGGTGTTTTGAAACCCTAGGATAGATCTTGATCACGTTTATGCTAGGGCACTTAGGGTTTCTATTGTTCATAATCGAACTTTAATCCCTTTTGTCATTCCCATGTTTCGACTTGATTTCTAGACCAAGGGATTGGGTAGGAATTAAGGGGATCCTTTAATTAGGGGGTTTTCCGATCTCATTGAATTTATTATTCAATGGACCAAAGACCATTCGAAGAGGATTTGGTTGGTTGATTAATCGATTACTCTTGAGGACCATTCGAGAGAGGACTCAAGTAAATTAGGGGGAAACTTAACCTTGTATTGTCATTGTTGTGAATCACTATAGCGTCGATTATCGTTGTCTAGCCCATGTTCATACGAGTAGCCCGAACTCTAGTGTTTTCCCTATTATATTAATTCTCCTATTTGATTATTAGTTGGTATTCATTAGCTAGTTGATTAGTTGGTATCTTATTCAATCTTTAAACCCCCAAAAACCCTTCACTTAGGTAGTTTTGGACTTAGTAGACTATAGTCAATCCCAATTTCCTTGTGGTTCGACCCTTGACTTTCCATTACTACGTTCTTAGTAGTTTCTCGTTAGGTTTATAAGTTTTGTTTGCTAAGCGGTTCTTAGTGCCTTAACGACACACTAAAAACCTCTTATCACTTTACACCCTATGAGACAGTTGTAATTGTATTCATGAGATCCAAGACCACAATTTAACAATTGAATATCTTGAGCATCAATTTCCAACTTCTTATAGTCTATTGTATCAAAATTGAAGTACGAGTTTAGGAACTACTTTGTTTTTTTCATTTTTGGTTGTGACTTTAAAATCGTCAACCTCTATGTCTCTCTGTACTTGATAATTTTGTGCCTTGATGGAGATATCCATCTGGTTCTTCTAGTATGTAAAGAGTTTTCTCACTGAATATTGGAGGTCTTAGTGTTGAGTAACCTTCTTCGAGCTTTTCAATAGCGTTCGTATTTCTTAATATCTTTTTCTCAACAGGGTTTCCTACGTTTTTGTGAGTTCTCTCTCTAATACTTATTGTTACTCCATCCATTTCTTTTTGTTTGTCTGGTTACTAGCTCAAATTACCAAGAAAGGTGATAAAAAGATGATGTAATTGTCATGTAGATGTAAAAGGTAAGGAGAGAAAGAATGTAGGAGAAATGTATGGGATCAATGAGTGAAAGTAAGGTCAAGATGGATTGTATAACAAAAAAGGAAAGTTTCTAAGTACGACAAAAATTTTTTTGAAAAAAACAGAAAGTAGGGAAAAATAAATAAATGAAGGGAAATTTTTTCTAAGAACACTACTAGAGAGGGTGAATTGTATGTGTGCGAATTAAGTTTGCTTTTCGAGGAAAGTAAACTAAAGCAGTAAAACAACACAAATGAACACGAGACATACATGAAGGTTTTTACGGGGAAACCTTCCAAGGCATAATAGAAAAAACGACCTTGACCACGAGGGATCGTAGACTCCAATCTTTCACTATAGTAAGCCGAACACTTAGTTATTAACCTATTATCTCTCGGGGCACTCCTTGAGTTCCTCTACAAAATCAAGTCCCAACAATAGTTCTCTCTATGTTATTCCTCTCAAACTTCACTCGAAATCCCTTTCTCTTGTGATGGAGGTCCATCTAGCTCCATTGATCCTAAGACTAAGAACATGGTTGCTTCCATTTTAAGGGATGTTCTGAATTCCCTTAAGTCCATTGAGTCCTTTGAGAATGTCCTTAGCATAGTTAATTAATTTTAACTAAGTTACTATTTTTATTGCTTAATTAGGAGTCTAAGAATAATAATATGTACTCTTGGTTAATTTAATGTCATATTAGATTAACTAGGATAGTATTAGTTGAGTTGTAATTTCATTTCTTTTAATTAGAGAGTCAATTAGGGTTGTATTACATATTGGACGAGTGAAGAAGATACTTAAGCAATTAGAGGCACCTACAATCAAGGAGGATCGACTATCATGAAGGAAACATCCAAGAAGATCGACCAAAGAGCAAGATAGGAAGGAATCTTCACCCTTTCCTAAAAACTAGGCGTGCAAGCCAGGAAGGAGCAAGGAAAACTGATCTTTTCCCTTTAAAGATCAAGATAGGCGCCTATCTCATATGATTTGTGAGTTGGTCTCCTACTTTGAAGGGATAAGTGAGGGAAATCAAAGAGAAGATAGAAGAGGAATTTCGGCCAAGATACAAGATAGACTTCCAACCCTATTTAGGATAGATTTTCATTTTAATCATTTTATTTTTGTTAATTAGTTTCATTTTCGATCAAGGACATGTATTTAAAGGACTACAAGCTTAATGAAATGGACACTTGATATTGAAAAAACCGAAAACCTTGTGTTTCATTTGCTTTGATTAATTCTTTAGTTAATCGAACTGCCTTTGCTAGCTTAGTTCTTTAGCTTGAACTAAGTGGTGTTCTTAGGAACCTTAACTTAACTTAGTGATGAATTTGTATCTAAGTTATCTTAAGCTAAGCTAATCTATCATACTCATACATATTCGACTAAACCATAGCCAGAATATAACATCTTGCTTCACTCAAAGGCTTATACTTCACAACAATTCACTCAAACCCCTTTCCCCAAACTCAACCTACAAAAATTCATCTCAACTCTTCCCTCAACTTGAAATACAAAATAGTAGAAAGTACTTAAGGAACAATGAACCCATGTATTGGAGCAATGGATCTTCAAAATTTGAACTAGCTTGGTACTGACACAATGAACTTAATACACAAAGTAATACCTTTGTAGATTAATTGGGAAATTTTTAATATTTTTATAACTTAATCAGAACGACTCTTTTATAGTTAACATTTACTTAGCATTTAGATTAAAACGTTTCTCAACTAACCCACTAACTTTAATCCACTCACTTCACTTATTTTCTTAGTATGAATGCAAAGAGAAAGTTAAAAATACGAAGCAAAAAAATAATAAGTAGTTGACAAGCTTTTGCAAGCAAAAAATTGCCTCTTTGTATGTAACATACTTTTAAGCAAAAGGAAAAACTAAACCACTTATAAACTCACTTTAGCTTTTCGATGTGATCTTTTGTTCTAATACCTCAAACCATATCCTTGGCTTCTTTTGGTGAATGAAAAGCCACATAAAACAATGTCATGGATAAAATTAGATCCTATATCTTAAACATGACACCTTATCTTGAACATAGACGCTTAAACTTTTTCAACTGAAAACAAAAAAGACTACCCCCGGCAATTGCTCCAAATAGAGGTAGCCCTTATGGCCACAATATCTTAAAGAAGACCTTGTGCCTTGAACATGATTGAACACATATGTTTGAACTTTTCCAACTATTTATCTAGCAAACGCATCATACAGAATCACATGACAATAATAAGACTACCTCCAACAATTGGTCCACCTAGAGTCAGCCATTGTGCGGCCAATTCAGGCCTTGCTTAACGCCTTTGGTGTCAAATCCCACGCTAGTCTCGACCTAAGCGCCCACAAGATTCACTAAAAAGCACAGAAAATGTTATTCCTTTTTACACAACAGGGGTGGGCTCCCCATCCTTGAACAAGTTCAAGAAGTTATCCATGGACACTAGAACAAAACCAAATATTCCCCCAGGGCTTGGACCAAAGCCCCAACCAATGAGCAGTCTCTTTCCAACTCTACATGCAATCGTGCACACAAGGCTCTGCCTAGAGCCCCCAATATTAAACAAGATTTTTCATACAATTGTTACACCACATATTCACCAACACATTAGACACCAAAAATTACATATAATTGGTGGCAACATATTATAAGACCAAAAATAGAGAATACAAAACGAATTGAAATTAATGTGCTGTTAAAAAAATAAGTACATGATTGAGCAGCACTAATTAATTTTTCTTTTCTTTTTCTTTGAAGTAATGGGCTAAAAATTGGTTTAACATAGAATTTACAAGTGAGAGATCATGATCGTTTATATCAAGAGAAAAAGGAAATACTCTTCGCAGTTTGACGTCAAAAGTGGCTTCTCAAACATGTTAAGCTAGAAGAGGCTCTGCTAAAGGCTTTAAAGGGGTTTCAAGTTTCATACTGTATGCTACTGCCACACCAATGAGAGCGCAAATTGCTGGAACAAAACCCAGGGCATATCTGGTAACTGAGAAACTCAGTATGGACGAATGGAGAGCGGCGGTATTTGAAGAGATATCTGCAAACCATGCGTGTTACTGTAAGTTTTAGCGCTCGAAAAATGAACGCTTTATGTACAAAAAAAATGACAATTCAACTAATTTTAGATTTAGCGTTCATACAAATCTATATATATTAATAACGTAGGTAAAGTTGTAATCCAACACAAGCCACCATTTCTCTTTTAATAACATTCTATTAACATTATTCTCATATATTAAAAAAAAATTATGTAAAGATTTGAACCCACAACATTGAGCATCGAAGATAGCGCTATAACCATTCATCTACCATACTATTATTACTATTATTATTATTTCTTTCATCAAAATTAATGATAGATATATGAACTGAAACCATAAGTTAAGTTGTAACTTTTGAAATTCATATTAGAGATAAGCCCTTTTAATGACATTTTTAGTTATCTTAAAATACTACAAAATTGTAATATACAAAAACCCCGGGGCATTGCCTGGACCTAGTACTAGTATATAACGCAAAATAAACTAATACTCGTGAACATAGTGTACAAAAACCAGAACATTATTAATGCATGTATCGAAGGAAAGTAGACATGGAAATATAAATGACTTACTACTTTGATATGATTCCAGAAAATACAACACAATTCCACATGACATTTTGTCCATGAAGCTCAGAGATCCATAGACAAAAGCACATCCATTCAGGTCTTGTCCAACAAGGGCACTCTGCATGCCTATTCCAGTCACCTGACCCAAAATTTCAAAGCAAGAAAATGGTAGGGTGGACTGAATGTAAAGGAAATGTAAAGGCAATGTAAACAGCATTAAGAAATCAACTTCAAAACTATAAGATAAAAGACAAATCGATACCACCAGGCCTAATTGTAACTGGCTTAAGGTCCGGACTATTTATTGTCTTTGAACACTCCAAAACTTGGAGGGGAGTCTTTTTTCTCCCAAACAATCTTTCACCTTAAGCACCCTGCTAGATCATTAAGTAAACACTTAAGACTCTTCCATGATAGCCTTTTGTTTAATTAACTAAGTCAATGGAATTTCATCCCCTCAGACAAAAAGTCAATGGAATTTCATGTGTCATAACTCATAATAACAGATTTAGAAGGTTAATCAAGGTCTAAACAAAAAAGAAGGTTAATCAAGGTGAATAACCATTTAGAAAAAAAGAAATTTGACACTGCTCTGAAATAATAAAAAGTTAAAGCAAATGGGACTGACACTATCCTCAAATATAATCAAGACAAGAAATGTCATGAAACCTATAATCCCTTTCCAAGTCCCGGTTCTGAGATGGCAGTAACTAAATGACCAACATAGCTTTATTCACACAAGTAGGCATTGCAAGAATACAGAACATTTTCTATTTGGGCCAGGCAACACTTACTGAATCCTAAACTAAACAAACTCCAATAAAAATAAATATAATTCCTAATGACCTATATGGCTATATGTATCCATACAACCCGAAGTTTTAAAGAAGAGAAAGAGGTTTCCACTTTCAACGTACCATCATTAAGGCATTTGCAATACCAATAACAACAGAGATGATATACATATATCCACTCAAGCCTTGAGGCAAAAACAGAACTACTCCACCACAAAATATCCAAAGAACACCTCCAATAGAGTAGAATGTCTTCAGGCGGTGGCCAGGCCATGGCATCTCCTATAAACAAGAGCATATTAGTTTCCACATAACTTCTTAGCAACGTAGTTTTGAAACAGAGCATGAGCTACAAATGGCACCTGTAGAATAATGGAGATGATGAAGCTGCAAATGTATATGATAGCAGGCACCTAAGCATCACAAAATTTAACACATTTTATGAGTTTATTATATAACATAAACGCAAAAGTACAAACAATAGCTGTAGATTACCAAAGCTTTTGAAGATTGAGCCATTTGTAGGTCATTGATGACGTAAAAGGCAAGAAATGACTGAGAACAAATAGCCACCGTAAAATTAGAAATATATAGTGATACTAGCTCCTGGCAGACCTAAACAGAAAGCTAAAAAGGGAGGGGGACAGTTGGATCCTTACTAATCTGTGAAGAACAACTTAAAAAATATAGCACAGAATGCAAAATGAAGGAAATGCCTTCTCACCTGTGAGACATTAGTCACTAGTCTAGTCAGTACATATACCAGAGCGACCTGGTAGTAGAGAACTTTATGGAACCAGTAGGTCCACTCAATTCTAGCATAAGCTTTTCCTGGAACGCAATCTCTCAATCTGTAAAATAAGCGAAAGGGAGAACAGGGTGAAAGACTTTGATTAGAAAGGGTAAACATCAAGATAGCCTGCTATTATCTAAATTATGCCGAAGTCAAAAATCTAGCAAGTTGATAGCATTATTCTCTGGACATGTACTCTATTCCAGATGGGGTCTACATTATGTAATACTTCCTCCGTTTTTTAATTAGTGCAATGTTCCCATTTATGGAAGTTCAATATCAATTGCAACATCTCTATTTGGGCTAAAAGGTCCCTCTATCTATTTCATATCACATGTGTCCCTCTTTTTACCTCCTTTCTCTAAGCTCTTCACATGGCCTATTTGAACAATGTATCAACTTTATATGTTGCAATAGATAAAAAGCGAAGGAAGTATGTTAATAGTAAGTTAGTAACAGGCTGCTGATTAGCATACATGAAGCCTATATGTTTTGGAATTGGACAAAAGCACCATACTATGCCATAGCATAACGATACAGACACAAAGGCGCGAGGCGCAGGAATAAATACACACCTTGGCTCTTTAGTTCCAATAAGAAAGACGCAGACAAAGCAGCATCCAATAAAGATTGATGCATAAGCAATCCAGCGATACTACAAAGGCAAAAGGTAAGCATGATCCTCCAAGAAGATTCATCGAGTCAAAGTAAAAAAAAAAAAAAGTATTGAATAGACGTACCTGATTTTCTATATCAGCATGAGTCCTTGATTTACCAAGACCAAAGACAACAAAAGCCACAGCATATAAGCTCAGATTTGCAACCTGTATATGAAATTTTGGGGTCTGTAAAGAGATAAGAAAAGAGGAAGCAGGGTTCACTTCAATAATATCAAGAAATCATATTGCATGATAAAGAGCTTCACCATTGTAAATGCATTTCGGCAGCTGGCTAGCACTACTCTGCTTGTTGGATTCAGCGTCATACAATTGACCATAGACCTTTTATCAACAAAGTAAACATTGATATGTTTATGTTGGAAAACCCCCACACAGTTCCACCATTTTACACAAAAAAAAAAATTAAACGAAACTTGCAAGTTTGCAGATGCATAAAGAGTGAAAGTATTTACATGTGTGACACTTGAGTGGCAGCCCAGCCGATATTGAAAATGGCCGCAAAAAGGCTGTATCCAATTGTCTCCAAAGTTGATGAGTCTGTACCAAATATTTTGCATGGTATACAACCACCAAACACTGAAGAAAATGAAACAGCAACTAACAGAGATCCAGCACCATGCCATATTTTGAAGCGTCCAAACCGATCTATCTAGCATACAGTGGAAATACCAAAAAGAAAAAGGTTCACTTACGGTATGGAGGAGAAAGTATTTCTACTAAAAGCTACTTAGGAATCAACTAAAGTCATGGACAACAATCAATGATATTTGAAAATTTTGTGCCAAGTTAGGAATAGTAACCAAGAGATGATCATCACCAATATATGAATTATAAAAGCTGCAAAATCCGTTCTGTACCAGGAAACACCTATTCATTTTTTCACAACAATTCCAGTTGACATTACATCAATTTCACCATAAGTCAATAGCAAAACATTATAGCAATTCGACTTAACAGGGCGAAATTTAAAACCTACAATAAGAGTTGTTACAATACCAGCTCGCCAGCAAAAGCTGTCATGAAACCATCTGCCACTTGTCCACTAAGCATCACAATTGCAGCATCCCTATCAATAAGGGACATTAAGCAAGTCAAAGACTGAAAGTCAGTTCACAAATCAAACAAATGAGAACCTTAATACGCAAGACAGGAAGGGGGTATATAGCTATAGATAGTGAAATAAAAGTGGTTACCAACACAATTTGAATATTACACTTCCAAATTAAGCTCTGCATATGATCCTTTTTTCCCAGACACGAGGCCATAGTTCAATGGTCTACCATTTAATAATTATACTAAGATCTAAGCAACTTCCACAGTAGGGGAACTTTTAGCACGCTTTTCTCCTTGTTTAAAACATATAAACTATTATAATCGTACTCCATTCTCAAGCATCAAGGTGAGGTCTCAAATCCAATTTCAACAAAGTAGGATAAGCCACAACAGAGCAAGCCTATGGTACAATCGATTGATTAAATCAAACATCTGTAAATTTTAAGAGTTTTTCACACCTTCTTATGCCAGTTGCCAAATAAAATTCTAATGAAAATGGTCTCTAAGTGATCATATGCACAAGGCAACCTACATCAGAGCCCCTTTACCAGGTCCTACAGCCTGATTCATAGTTACCAAATACATCATCTTTCAAAAGAGCAGATCAACTGGAAACTAATATCTTGGGGAAATCATAGATGAAATATAAATAGATCCATAATAATGCTAATTAATAGCTTTCTCAAGTTTTCTTGATTCCTCCACAAGGGTATCGACTTTTGACGGAAGAAACAAAACAGAAGTAAATTTAAGTTGGACGACTATTCTTTGCCCCTTAACATGTAATCCCTTTTAAGAGGAGAAAAGGTAAACAGATGACACAATAGGTTTAGATAATATGGCAGTACGAGGATGCACGTACCCTGGGGACAGTCCAATATCTGTCAGGAAGACCAGCAAGTAAGTAAACCAACAGGCAGAGATAATGTCATTGAGCATGTGACCCACACCATAGACGAAAACAGGCCATCGTCCAATCGGCCTGTTGAATGATTCTTCATCTTCCACATCATTGATCATAATTTTGTGTGAGATAAATCAAGTAAGGATTTCAGATGCCTGTCAAATTGTAATGTTCCAATCTTGTCAACATAACTAAAGCAAGCCCATGATTTTAAAAATACTAATTAGAATTCAATACACGTTTAAGTAAGAATAGATTCTAATTTCTATTGATTCTTCAGAGCACTACGAGTGTGATTCTAAGAATCAGATGCAAAGCCTTACATTCTTAGAGGAAAACTCCAAAAGATCATCAAATCCAACATTAAATCTCTCTTGGGGATTCAGGGATCCTATATTCAAATTCAAAGTTAAAATTGATAGCGCATCCGGCGCACCATAAGTAGATTACAAACTATCAGGTCACAGCATAGCGCTCCCCCCCGCATGCCATAAGTAGTTCGGATTTACTATGTTTTTAATGAATAACCTCAATTTAAGTAGATGAAACAGCAAGTCATCCCATCTAATTAGAATATAATAACTTATTTTCTAACCTATGCACCACACCAGGTGTACAGGTTTCGCTATTTAGGCTCCAATTATTATCTTTTTCCAAATATCCTTCCTTTTTTTTTTCAAGGGGCACGGCAAGTGCACTAATTCAATGACGAATTGTCAGTCAAATACGGAGCAATTTAGAAGGACAATGATTCTTCCAACATTGCTCGACTCCAAATGGCACAAGCCTAACTAACTTATAGGCCACATTATTCCCATCATGCCTAACATGAGAAATAGACACCATCAAAGAAAGTACACAAATGAAAAATGTCATTTAAATATCCCTCCTTAACCTAATCATTATAAAGATAATATCGTAAGTTAGTTTATCTTAATTTTACACGTTTGTGTTAGGAGGGGATTTAAATAATTAATCATATACAGTTGGTGCATAGGTTAGAAAAATCGATATAATAATTAAACAGCACGTGTTTATGTGAGCATACAAATGTAACGGCGCCATTAACATAAGTAAAAGTAACCCAAACAAACAAAAGATCCCCTGACCTATTAAATTAACCAAGAAACATGAAAAATTGGAGCCTTCCCTCTTCAGGAAAAACAGAACGAAAAATAAGAGGAAAGAGAGAAGATATAGAATCATACTTGATGCGTGGTGAAGAAGAGAAGACTGAATCTTTATTAACAGGGTAGTTGCAATTCTCAAAAAATCCTTCAAACAGAGTGAATCCTATTTATAAGGGTTTTCAAAAAACCACAAAATGATATCAAGATAAGTGACAAAATTAATAGGGTAAAACTTAAAAGCGCCATTTTGCATAAATTTGGCTTATTAGACAGTTTAGGGTCATTTCTTGAGAGAACAGTCCCTTAAACTTTTCTTGTATCTAATAAAAAAGACACATTCTAGTATAACATTCAAGTAAGAGTATCTTTACATATTCACATTCTAATCATAATAGACGCACATCCAAAAAGGGTATATGAACATCTTAAACAAGATACTTCCTCCGCTCCAAATTAAATACAACAGTCAATATTTTGCACTATTCACAATATGTACTTTGACTAAAATTTGAACTTTACACATAATGAAAAACATAGTCAAGTGGGATCTTGTTAGATTCGTCCCGTTAAATACTTTCGCAATATCAACTTTTTATAATTTTTACTAAAATATTATAGTAGATATTAACCGTTAAAATTATATCTCGGCAAGCGTAAAAGGTGAATTGTTGCATTTAATTTGGAACGGAGGAAGTATTCAAATTTTAATACTCCTCCGTAACACAATACTTGCAACATTTTCCAAAAGTATGTGTAACATAACACTTGCAACAATTTATCTAATTTATTCTTAAGGTAAAGTTTTTCACATTAAATTACCTATGGTCCTCACTTCTTATGTAGTTCTTTTTGTTTTTCTCTCTATATCTACTTTTTCTCCTAATCACATGTCATTTCTCTCTCCTACTTTCACCAAACAACACCTAGGATTTCCCCCTAGTCCATTTGTTGCAAGTACTACCTTTGTTCCATATGTATTGCAACCTTTGACATTTTGCATTATTCATACACTATCATTTGACCTTCTTTTGTGATTTATATACAAGGATAAACATAGCCATGTGGGATCTTGTTAGATTCGTCTCGATATATATTTAATTAATATCAACTTTTTATAATTTTTACTTAAATAAAATTAGAGATATTAGCTTCTAAAGTTGTGCGTTGGGAGGTGTAAAACTCCCTATGTTGCAATACATATGGAACGGAGATAGCATTATATTACGAAGGGAGTAGTTTTTCTCAAAATATTTTTTATATAGATAAATTATACATATCCTATATTAAGTAAATTGTTTTAGGCAAGAGTTTTTTTCCTGGAGAATTGCTTTTTGAGTTTGCATTTTTTAGCGAGATATAACCATAAAGCTCTATTAGCATTTTGCTTAAAACTTCATATTACCATAACTTTACAATTCAATGTAGGATAGTAGTAGCAAACTAGCAATGTTATATATACATCGTTCAAAAATGGAAAAAATTAAAAAGTCCCGTAAATGTTATTCAAGAGTGAAAAGTGAAAATACAAAACAATGAACCTCATGTTCGTCAAAAATACCAATAGACAATGAAAACTCACCACCAGATGCCAGATGACGACGCCCCACCGATAGTTAAACTTTCTCTTCCCCAGAAATATCCTGCTCAATAATAGAGCCCAAGAAAGAATTGTCAATGACAGATAACAATTTATAAATACTACAAAAGGAAATTCAAATTATAGGTGCAACTTCCCTAAATAATATAGAATTCCGGAAGTTTTTAGAAATTGAATTTGGATGTTTAAAAGCAATGGAAGATAATTCGAAAAAATGAAACAAAAAAAGAGAGAGTTGATGAAATCAGACCTTAACAGAAATCTTAAGAAATGAGGAAAATTCAAGAGTGAGAAGGATTCTGAGAAGACGTACAAACGCAGATTTCTGGGTGAAGAGGGGAAAAAAAAGAATGATAAAGTTATTGGGAAATAGCATGCCTTCAACTTCCGGATTGGGATGATGACACTCTGACAGTTTATAGTAGACTCTGACGGTCGTGGTGCTCATTTTAATGAATATTTCTCCGGTCTTAAATCTAGACTAGATTCAATTACGGCTAGTGTTTTACTTTTATACTCGGCAATTGGTGACATTTCAAAACGGATAGTAATATATACTCTCTCCATTTTGTAAAAATGGTTATACTTTGACATTTTACACTTTAATATATTTGATTTTCACTATCGGTTTTTATTTATATAAACAAAAATATAGTTATATGTGACTTATTAGATTCCTTTTGATATTTAAAATATTAATATCTAGTTGTTATAATTTTTACAAATACGTAATTAGAGATATAGATGCTCAAAGTTTTGCATTGACATGCGTGAAAAAAATACAAGTGTAACAATCTTTGAGAAATGGAGGGAGTATATTCTCTTAAAAAACGGATAAATATTGCAATTAATTAAGCAATTGATGTATTTTGGACTGAGAGATGGAAGTGAGCAAGCTCTTCTTTGAAAAATACCAGAATAAATTTCAAAAGTCAATTTTTAGTACATCTTTTAATATTAAATTAATCTTTGAAATAATTTTGGAATAAGTCGAACTTGTATATGTATTTACTTTTAATAAGTTCACATGACAAGGTAACTTGAACAATAGGTAAAAAGAAATTTTGACTTTGAGTTTCCTTCTAACCACCACTGAACTACCACCAACCTACAGTCCTACTCACCGCCACCAAACCACCTTAACTACCCACCTTACCACCATCCTACTGATAGGGTTTAGTCGTATCACCTATTCAAAGATAAACCTACAGTCCTCTAACTAAGGTAGTCAATGGAAGCAGGGTCGAATCTACAGGGAGACAGAGTTTCTAAATTAATATTCAATCAATCAGCTACTCCAGATGAAATCAGGGAAGAATTAACTGAACTAAAGATTAAGCTAAGGAAGACATATTAAATCAAGGAATTGACTATGGACTAAAAACCTAGGGTATTAGGTCGGTCCACCATGCTTATACCAATCAAATAGGGTCAACTACTATCAAAACCTAAGTCAAGAGTCGGGGATTAGAACATGTGTTGAGCTATGGTTAAGACTCAACGCTCATAGTTCAACATACGCCGCATGTTCACTAACGTAATCAGAACTACTGACGTGTCCTAGGCCTCTAGTCGTAAGACGGATATGTGCAAACAACTATTAACCACAAGCAATCAATGAAATTGTACACTGACATTAATTACTCAATAAGAACAAACCACATCACAATCACCCTAATCAAGCCCTAGAAATTGATAGAAATCTAAATCACAATCATGGTATAAACATGGCTATCCTATCTAACACCCTAGAAAGAAAACTACTCACTCATAATCGAATTAACAACGACAAAACTAATTGACAGAAAGCAGGAACTTTTATTGAAATCGGAACAGGTTCAATCACCTTTAAACTAATCTAAGTGTTTAAACTAAGCTACGAACAATGAAGAATAAACTAGAGTCTAAAGCAGTAAAAGGATGAATAAAAGATGTCTCTAAATAATGAGGAAAAAGGTATTTATAATACCCCCTCAAGTTAACTAAAAACGGAAATAAAAGTGAAAAAGCGCGATTGAAGTACCAGATCCGATCGGGCCGCAGGCCACCCGATCGGGCCTATAGTGAACAAATTTAGCTTGGCTTCTTGTTGGGCTCAGCGTGGAAGCAGCAGCGTACGCGACGAATTGCGGCCCACCCGATCGGGCCCGAGACCACCACCCGATCGGGTCTGGCGACAAATTGGGCCAGCACGTTCTCCTCGCAAGCAGGAACAAAACAAGGGCTATGAACATCCTGTAACAGCCCAAACCTCCACTAAACCCTAATCAACTTAATTAATCACAACGGAAGCGTCATCAAGATAAGATTTGGACCATTACCATGACATTCTCAATATATAAGAAAGAGAATATCGAAATACCTTCAAACACAACTTTAACTACGTCCTTAATACTCACAAAGTTGTCCTTATAGTAGCACATAGCTTACATTCACCAAAACAAGATTAAGGTTCCATAATCTATCACTTGCTTAACTATGTAAATATATATATAAGTCATTACTTAATTTACAATACATAAAGTCTATTACAAAGTAAACTCCTTCATTATATATCCTCGTACCAACCTGCATCAAAATGAGACTCTGCCACCCACCAAGTGACAGGCCACAGAAATGACAAAACAAATCAGCAAAGCTGAGTACACACTGTATAATAGAAAAATACAAGTCTAGGTGTATTTTGAAAGCTAACAAATAACACGTAGTTATAATAGCAAGTAGTCACATTCAACTCAATTATTATAATTTCATAAAATCGAATCGTTTGGCATGAACGCGAATGGGAGAGGGTACTGCGTACCGGCTGTCTCCAAACTTTTGAGGGTCGTCACCCCACCTTTTATGTTCTGCTTGCAAGACTTAACCTGGACATGTCCTTCAACGTCAGAATTTCGCCCCTCCTGATTGGGTAACAGCTAGGGACTACCCGCCCTAACCCGGGTGCATGTTCACGCCTTACTTTCATATTTGTAATTCAAGATATTTAATAATATACTTTAATACTTAATACTCATAATCCTCATCAATTCATTCTTAACTCACAAATTCCTTATCAACTCCCTTCAATTACTCTCGCTATAGTAGTTAAGAAACATATAGTTTTTATACTTGAAACTAGTCTTTAAAGTAGTAACTTTGATTGAACTTAACCAGTTATGCTTTAGAGACTTGGTTAACACTTAAACATATAATTCCATCAGGAGTATACCTATTATCGATCACTACACAAGTCCATGTACTCAACATATCCCAATTAGATGCATAATCATGATAACTCGGTAAATAAGCGTTGTTTAGATCACCTAGAACAACTCTAATGAACCTTAACATGTTATGTCCATGTTATATACTCAATATACACATAATAAGATACACATCATAAGTAAATTCATTTCATAAACATGCTTCACACTAGAAAGAAACAATCACCTAACTTTAAGTATGGAATTTTCTAGGTTAAAACCAAACTAGGTGTGTACCTTCACTCAAGAGGCTTTATTCAATGAAACTTCTTAATCCAATTGTTTCACTACTCCTACAGCTTCCCCTGAATCAGTATAATGCTAAGAATTAGTCCAAACAAGCTTTTAGATATGAAAAACTAAGCTTAAACACAAGAGGTGTAATCTGTTGAACTTACAGCAACTTATATGATCTTTAAGCAAGGTTTTCTATATGATTTTAAGGTCTTATGATTGAAATCAAAGCTTGAACTACTTGGTATGGATGTCAATAAGTGTTATATGTAAAGAAAAGTAGGCGTCCAATATGAAGAAATAAGAGAAAAGAGGCGAAAACCCAGAACAGGTTTATATAGCCTGTTCTGGCGGTACCCAAGGGGGAGGGAAAGGGGTTCTGGGCAAGGTCGGTTTCTGGGTATTTCTGGGAGGTTCTTGCTTGTGGTGGTAGCTTGAGGTGTTGGCTTTCATGCACCCAAAGGGTTTTAAGAGATTGACACCCAAGTAGCTGCTAAGCAGCCTTCTTTGAGCAAAGGTCTGAGCTGTACTTTCAGCTGGCCAATTTTTACTTAAGGAGCAATTTACCTTAGTGAGCCACGTTATTCTTGGGAATAAATGACCATTTTGACCTTAAGACATCCAAAGCATGTCATATATCAAGTTTGGTTAGGTTCTAAGCTCGGATTCAACCCCGAAAGGCTCTTTAACTGGAAGTTCGTTGCTACCCGATAAAACGATCACTATACGATTTTCACAATCTTAATGAATAAGGTTCTTAAGGATCTTCTAACTTCTTTATTGGTTTCCAAAACCTTCCTAACCAGTAAGAATGATAGATCTTACCCACTTTTGTCCTCATATGGTGTTGGAGGGTATTCTAATCTACTTTAAGCACTAAAACCAATTGGAACTTAATATAACTGACATCTCCAAGTAACTATCTTTCATCTAATAACTTAGAGTCCTATAATCCTATATGAATGAATCATATAACTCATGTAAAACATATAAGTTAACTAATTAAGCACAGATTAGTAAGAAATACTTAGTTAAACTTTAATCTAGTTACTTTAATATAACTTTAAGCATTAACACATAATCAGGGCTTAAGTTTAGGGTTTCTTAGGGCTATTACACATCCAGCCCGATCGGGTCGGGCAGAATGTGCCCGATCGGGTCTGGTGCATGTCTTCTCGCCCGATCTGATCGGGCACAGCTTGCCCGATCGGGTCCGCGACTTCTGTACCCGATCATAAATACTTCGCCCGATCGGGCCATTTTTGCCCGATCAGAGTACGAGACCTTCTTTTTGACTCTTTGGCTCTGTAAACTTCACGTTTAGGGGTCTTGGGACCTCCTAAACTACCCATAAAACTCGTGAGCCTTCCTACGTGCCCCGTAACATCTCGTAAAGCCGTGGTTGCTTCCAAATGGCTCGGGAATAAGGAGAAAACTCCATAAAACCTGCAATTCAACACTAAAACACGAAACCACAACTATAAACGATAGTTAGCACAAAATAGCTCCCAAGAGCTCCAATGACGCACAAATTAGCTTGTAAATAAGGGAGAAAACTCTATATAAATACGTGATATCACCTGCGCACCGTCAAACTTCCCACAAAATATAATGAGCAATCGAACACCATAAAGGCTACAAGCATTTGAAGTTTCAAATTGATCGCAACAACCCAAACAAACTTGATCAAAGAGTAAAAACCGCAATGAAATCAAATTGAGCTCTAAACGCAAAAATTAAACATTACATCGAAGAAGCTCTCAAATTCAAAAACCAACACCAGATAAAATTCAGCTCAACCCATCACCAAACAATCATGTTCAAAAAGATGAATTCAAAATTTGATTGCGCCGAATTAATAACCAGAATTAAGAAGCGCATTCAACTGAAGAAACCAAATTTCAATGATACATGGTTAAGAAAACGAAACCTAACTTGTAACAAAGATTGACATAAATGAGATATTCATTTCATATAAATCATATCCATTGATTTACATAGAAGATTCATCACTATAAACCTAAAGCACCAAAATCTAATCTACTACACCAAACTCAAATATACAACATCTGAAAATGAAACAAAATTTCCCCAATTCGTTCATTAGAACCCCTGGAAAACTACAAATTGACTTAACCTCCGAAACCATAGAGAGTCTTCGTTACTTCTTGAGAGCATAGATGACATTCATGGCAGTAACAGTCTTCCTTCTATCATAATCAGTGGAGGTAACTGCATCACGGATGGCATTCTCAAAGAAGATCTTACAAATGCCGCGAGTCTCTTGTATATGATACTGCTGATACGCTTAACACCACCTTTTCTGGCGAGACAAAGAATGGCAAACTTAGAGAATCAGGGGTGGATGAAGTGGAGGGGTAGGGTTTCGAGGGTGGGTAGGGGAAGGGGTGGGATGGGTCATTTCAGGGGTGAGTATTCTGGCGAGGGAGATTGAGGAGATCGAAAAGGGAAAGAAGGGAGGATGGAGGAGATGTTGGTGGGGGAGAAACTTATTTTAATTTTTTAAAAAAGTTTACGCAATCAAAATACGACACGTGGACATTTGACCTCCTATAACAAGTTGATAACTTGTTGTACTCATTTAAAGTAAATACACATACAAGCTTGTATTATTCTTGTATTATTCCAAAATTATCCAAAGATTAACTTAAAATTAGAAGACGGACTAAAGATTGACTTATTAAAAATAAAAATCTTTTAATCCTTTAGAGGACAATTGTGATACTACTGCCACTCTCGGCCGTTGAAACCGAGAGCGAAGCAAGGTTTTAACTACTCTAATTCATTTTATGCATAACTTCGATAAAATCTTAGTGGATTACATCCAAATGGTGGTTTGCATCCCAAACCTCAAAATAGCGATATGAGTATTCAAAAGAGAGTTCGTTCATAGATCGATGCATCTCTCCCCTTTATCCCGTGAATACAAGTAAACGATTACTTATACGCCTGCAATGACAACACAAAGTCACTATCAATAAATTATTGAGCATATGATAAATAGAGGAAGTAAACAAAACAAATTGCTTTTGAAATCTTTTTCTTGTCTTTTTACATTGTTTTGAAGTATTTCCTTGGGTTTACATGCTGAAAAGTACCTATGTTTTTCCTCCACCCAAAATGTGAACCGATCTAGAGGGAACTTTTCGACCATAAACTTATATGTGCATACCTCCATACGAGAATCGCCTGATAGGTGCATCTAATGGCTAAGGTGGGGATTGATCAACCCCGTACACTAAAAACATGTTTGCCTTCATATCCTCTAGTCGTTATAAAACTTGCTTCACCAAATAAATCATTTGCAATCAAGAAGCTTGAATTTAATTTTGAATAAGATGTCCTCAATAAATACTAATATTTCGTACTGTTTCCATTTTATCAATAAAGAGAGTATTACGAAAACTTACGGCACCCCATTGACTTTAGCAAACACAAGGATAAATTCCCTTACTTCAGGTGAGCAACAACATAACGTTAAAATTCCTCCTCTACAAACGGGCTCTACAATATGAAGGGTCTAAGTTATTATCTGATATCCACACTCTTCTAACAATGTATAAACAACTTAATCTCATAGGCGACTAGATAAAATTCTCTTATTCCTCCTACTTTCTTGTTATTTAGACATCACTAATCAAGAGATAACCAATATATTAGGTTTTTAACCATTATATCTAACTAAATTAGTCCAATTTATTTTGTCTAGCAACATGACATAAAGTGCTCAAATCATCAATTACAACACTCTCATCTTTATATTAGAAATGAAAAGAACATAACTACTTCCTCCGTATCAAAAAGATTGCAACAAGTCATTTTGCATACATTTAAGGAAGAAAATTAATGGTATAAACGAGTAATTTAGTCAAAATAATTTCAAGGATTAGTAACCTATAATCTCAAATCTGGTTTGCATCATAAAAGAAAACAGAGGAGCAAGACCTCGCCATTCATTACCTGAGCACCGAAGAACGCGCTGCTTGCTGCAACAGCATGCAGAGTACGTCTACCGACAGCTGTGACGGCAGAAAAAACTCGCTGGTGGAGGTGGCAGCGACGGTCGAGGCCAATCAATCAGTTTTCTTTTTTTCTTATAGGGGGGATGATAATGGCACACGAAATGAGGGAGCGCAGAGTAGGCCTTGAGCCCAAATCATTTGTTTAAATTTCATGATCCAATTTAGCCCAAACCTAAGCCTAACCTAAGTGCCATAGGTGTTTAGGAAAAACCTATAAATACCCCCCCAAACCCTTAGTTGTACACTTTTATTTCTCCTCTCGCTTCTCACCCCAAACCGGCCCCCGTATCCCTCTTTTCTCTCCGTTTTTCCGGCATTGTGCAACCATCTCCCTTTCTTAGTTTTTCCCGGCGTTCGACCACCCATGCGCCACCTCGCCTCCCTCGTGTGCAGCCGCGTCAAGAAGCACGCACCCCCTCACTCTCCCCTTCGTCCGCAAACGACAGCCGCGTGACTGCCACGCGCCACCCTACGCGTGTCTTATTCGTGTTTGTCCGGTTTTTCGTGGTTTTCTTAGGTTATTTTCTAATCCTTATCCTCTACTTTAATGTTTAATTCTAGTTTAATGTTAAAATTATAATTTTTATGAGTTTTGTATGTTTTATAATAAAGTTGAAAACTTTATTCTTCGAATTACTAAAAATCTGATTTTTATTTATTATGAATAAAAATTATAATTTCAGATTTATTATTGGTTTAAGTGAGTTTTAAGTATTAAAGTAATGATTTTTGAGATTTTAAAGTATAGGTTTATGAGTATTATATCAAAGGTTATTAAAGGTTGGAACTTTAATGTATTTAAAGTATTTTAAAACGAGTTTTGAAGCGTTTTAAAATAAATTATATTGCTGTGAATTAATTAGAATATTAATTCATTGTTGTATTATTGTTTTGGTAGGCGGAGAATTTACTTTAGGCGACTCTCTAGAATTCTAAAGTGGCCTCTCACTTTGTCTACACAAGGTACGTACATGTCCTTATGTGTTAGACTAGTATCATGTAATAAGGATTAGGATTATTTGTAGTACTTGTATAGGGAACCCTTTTATGGTTCATCCGTGGCTATTGAATTGGAATTACGTGTTGTTGAGCATGTTAATTGCCTTTATGTTTTATTACATGATTGAATGGATGTTTGATTCAAGCATGTTTGGAAAATGAAGTTTATTTATTAATTCACCCGAGGGATTAATATTATTTTATTGTTGGACTATGAATTTTGGTATTGTTTCCCTTAGTGAATATTTTATTACTCTCAAAGGCCGTGGACTTTGTGAGTAAGTTGGATTATTATTGGTTATGATTATTTTACTACTTTGCAAAGACTGAGGGCTTTGTAGGGTATGTATATTTATTGTCGTTGGACATTCAATTGTTGATTTAAGTCAACAAATAAATTTGGAGGATTAATGCTTGGTCAATTGGAATTGTTTGATCACTTATTCAATCCCAAGATAAAAGACGAACATTTTGTTGTATCCATGTTATGTGTTGGTTGTCTGTTTAGAGTCCAACATCGAATAATTTACTAATACTTAAAGTGGAAGTGAATAGCAATAGCTTTAGACTAGTGCACGTTTGAAGTTCTAGACTAGTATGAGCTGGAGTACATGGTGGTAGCCCATGGCTTTTCTTGGGGTCGGATTGATCACCGTACCCTATTTTTAATTCTAAAGGTTCCTCGATATCGTTGGTCAAGGGGTTACGGAGTCGCGCCCGTAACTCGGTCTTTTATTTTGAAGACTGGTTTTTGGTTGGACAACTTGATCCATTGTCTATTCAACTTACGAAATATTTATCATGTTGTATGTTTTGTGGAGTCAAGTCTTATTTTACGAGTTGAAGTCTGGTGGTATTTTATTGATCATGTTTGGTTGTTTGTTAGTATCATGATTAGGTTTCGTGTTTTATTTTATTTATGTATGTACGCAGCCTTGCTGATTACGTGCTTTTCTGTGTGTCGATCATGGATGTGCCTATTGATCCTGTAATGACCCTTTATTAGCGAGCAGTTTTCAATTGAGTATTTGCCTACATGTTTGAAGGCATGATGCATCATCTCAAATATGCATTTGGGACTTGGGAATCGATGTTGGGAGAACGTTTTATTATTTTATTTGTCTCCTACCTTTACCTTATTTTAATGGAATTGTTTATGGATTGTTTATTTTTAAAATGTTTTGATTGATTTTGAATTACTTTCGAGGTTTGGATAAGTTTGACAATTATTATGTTTTAAGTATTTATTAAAGTATATTTAATATTTTTCCGCTGCAAAACTCTGAGTAAGCCGATACGTTTTCACACGAGCGATAATGTCTTGATAATTCTTTGTTTGAGTTAGGAAAAATATATGTTTTATTAAGAGAGAATTGTCGGGGTGTTACAAAGTGGTATCAGAGCTTAATGTTTTATTGGCCTTCGTGCCAAAACTATTTTTAGGCGCTTAGCTAACTAGTTATTTACAAAGTATTTTATGAAAGTAAGCTCCTACTTATTCATTTCTTAAATTTATTTTGAAGAATTCGAGGTTTGTTATTGAAAAAGGTTCATATTTTATTTTGATGGAAATTTCCTTTTCAAATTTTCTTTTCGAATTTATTTTCGAATTTATTTTCGAATTTATTTTGATTTTCTATTTTATTTCTATTTTCCTCTATTTATTTTTCGGTTTTCTTTATTGATTTCCGAAAATCTAATTACTAATTTCTTTTATCATTTCAGTATTTTCGGAAATTAGTCCTAAAATTTCATTTGATTTGTCTGAAATTTTAACTTCATTTGTCTGTATTATTGAGCATTTTCGAAAATTTTTGAGTTTCGAAAAAAAGTAAATTATTTTTGCTTATTATTTTATTTGAGCGAGTTGGGTAGTTTTGGATGGGCATATAGGATAGAAATATCATATGTCTGCATGATATTGTTGTGTTCAGTTTATTTCCTATCTGCTAATTTGTTCAGCTGCTTTATGTCTACGAGTCTGTTCAGTCAGTTCAGTATTGGTAGTCTGTTCAGCTATTTTAGTCCGTTTAGCTGTTTTTAGTCAGTACATGTTTCTTTTTGGTTGGTTGTTGATTTATTCACTTCGTGGTTATTTATTTATTTTGGGAATGTATGCTAAGAATTAACATTGTTCATTGTAGATGTCTTGCTCAACAGTAGATGGACCTTTAGGCATGTTTGATAGTGAAGCCGATCGAGTTGGAAGTTTTTACAATCCTATTGTACTTAATGATGATGAATCCGACACTGAGTCTGTGCTTGAGAGCTATACTAGTTTAGAGGTTGGATTACGTTGTATCTTGAGAGTCGCTACCGAGAGTGATGATGATGTTACAAGAGTTCGACCGAGCTAGAGGTCAAACCCGCAAGGATATTTATGCTGCTTTTCTAGCTGACATACTTGATGATGATACTGATAGTGAGAATGAGATTGAGGACATCGATGAACCTTCACCTAAACTTATTAGGAGGACAACTAGAGCTGAAGAGCCAAATTATAAATGTGTGATTGAGGATATGGATGGTTTCGAGGACGAAGTATTCACTCCTGAGAAGTACAAGGAAAATAAGGATAGGAATCATGATGTTAGTCCTTGAGATTTATTTTGATGCCATTTATTTTAGCATTTTTTTTTGAATAAGGTAGCTATGCTACACTAGTTATTTATTTTAGTACTATTCATTTGAGGAATTATATATAGTGAATTCTTGTTATGAATTAAGGAAATATTATTTTGGGAGAAATAAAATATTCTTTTGGTTATATGAGTTGAGCAATATTTATTTAGTACGCGAATGAGATTTTTTTTTTTTTATTTCTCATGGTTGGTTATTTAATTCTTGCATGATTGTGCAAGTAATGGTGAATTGTTTGTGCTTGGATGTACTCCAAATAAATTCTTTGAGATTGGATGTACTGACAGGCTAAAGTCTTATCACCTATTCAAAGATAATTCCTACAGTTCTCTAACAATGGTAGTCAAGGGAAGCAGGGTCGAAACCGCAAGGAGACAGAGTTCTTATGTTAATATTCAACCAATTAATTACTTCAGATGAAATCAGAGAAGATTAACTGAACTAATAATTAAACTAACGAAAGCGAGAATTAAACTGAGATTTAACTATGGAATTAAAGCCTAGGGTATTAGTTTGGTCCACCATGCTTATACCAATCAAATAGGGTTAACTACTATCAAAACCTAAGTCAAGAGTCGAGGGATTATAGCATGTGTTAAGCTATGGTTAAGTCTCAACGCTCATAGTTCACTAACGTAATCAGAACTACTGGTGTGTCTTAGGCATCTAATTGTAAGACGGGTCTGTGAAGACAATTATTAACCACAAGCAATCAATGAAATTGGCCACTAACATTAATAACTAATCAAGAACAAACCATACCACAATCACCCTAATCAAGCCCTAGAAATCAATAGAAATCTAAACAACAATCATGGTATAAACATGGCTTCCCTATCTAACACCTAGAAAGAGATCTACTCAGACATGATTACACTAACAATAACAAAGCTAATAAGAAACCCTAATAATTGCATCATGAAATAATCAACAACTAAACTAGAACAATTAAGAAGTAATAACAAAGCAATAAGAGAGAAGATTACCAATTTGACAGAAAGCAATAACTTTAATTGAATTGAACCAAGGTTTGATCTCCTCTACAATAATGAAACTAATGAAAAATAATTCTAAAAGCACTCTAAGTGTTTAAGATAATCAAAAGTACATGTAAAAATAAACTCAAAAGTATTTATAATGACCTAAGAAAGCAAATAAGATAGGACGGAAAAGACGCAAATTCGCCCTTCCGTGTTCTGCCCCATCGGGCAATGGGCCACCCGATCTGGCGGAACATAGTTTCAGCTCCTCAAAAATAGCGTCTGCCCGATGTGATCGGGCAAGGACCACCCGATCGGGGCCGCAACATTTGCACCCGATCGGGCAAGGCTGCCCGATGCCATCGGGCCAAGGATCTCCTTCAATAGCTTCAAAACCAGCAAAAACACTAAGTAAAGTCCCACCCGATGGGATCGGGTAAGGCTGCCTAATCGAGTGGAAAATCTGAACTTTTTGGCTAGGAAGATCGAGCCCGATCGGGCATCCACCGCCCGATGCCATCGGGTGGATGCATTTTGTGGGCAAGTCTTGTGCTTGGCTTCAGACGCCAAACTTCTCAATAATCCTTCTTCAAAAGGATCTCGAATACAATCTCGAGACCTCCTACATGCCTCATAAATTCTCTGCTACAGAGTGGCGGTCAAAAAGACAGGAAATAAAGAGTTTTTCCCTAAAACCTGCAAAATATTATAAAAAGACAAACCACAACTATATCGAAATAGTTAGCATAAATGGCTCCTAAGAGCGTCAATACCGCACAATTTAGCTTGTAAATGAAGGGGAAAACTCTATATGAAATAATTATATCAAATTCCCCCAAGCTAAACCTTTGCTTGTCCTCAAGCAAATAGAACATGAACATAGAATAGATTGTCTCACCCCATAGATAAAAACAATCAAAGCTCAAAAATTGTTTTCAAGACTAAGAATCGTTCAAGCAGGCAAAATTCAAGTTCGGCTAATCAAATCCATCCAACTACCAATCATCTAAGCAAATCATCAAATTCAAGCATCCACAGGGCATACAAATCATGAAAAGGTATTCACAAAGGTGTCAGTCCTCTCAATTTTGTGGCAGGTAAAGAATGTGCCAGAACACTCACCAACCCAACCATAAATGTCCTTTCCACTCACACTCTCATGTATTTAAGAAGGTTAAATGACGCTCATCCTAGCCAAGTCGACTCAATTAGCAGACATTTTCTTTAATTTTGACAAACTGACTCAAAATCAATCCAATTAACAATGTAAACAAAAGCTCAAGAGGACTTTATAAGTTGTAATGGGGCTTCGGTAAGAGGTAGGGGATATTTTTAGGAAATGTAGTGGAAACCAAGGATGGGGGGAGCAAAGATCACTCAAACAAAGCCGAAGAAGGCCGAAACAACTCCCAACAACACCATATAACCGCAAAATACATCCTACTCTTATAATCAATGAAAACTCACAACAAACCCAATTTTCAAGCAATGTAACATAATTGTTTTTCTTTATAAACATACGTGAATGAAGGAACTTTGAATTCTTTTGAACGTTTTTTCTTTCATTTCACGAACCAATCATTCACGCAACTCAAACTTTGCCTTTTCTTTTCTTTTTCTCGAACTCAAACCACATCAAATATACAAATCATCCCCAAAACTAAACCAAACTATACAACCAATCTCAAACTCAACCCAACAAATGCTCCCCCAAGCTAGGCTTGGGAATAGTATCGATATAAAGGCCATGAGCTTATAATGAGGGTTTAGCAACATAAAATAGATCATTAGGCTCAGCGGGGCTAAGGGGGGGTAAAGTATATCAAAAATGCACTCTGGGGTTCAAGAATCAGACAAAAGAACACCTCTATCACAACAAATGCTACAAGTCATCGAATATCAGACAAGTACGAAGTCAAAATCAAGATCAATCCACTAAAAAGGAACTAACACACAAAAATAGATTGGATAATGATATGAATCCAATAGGCTTACAAAGAGGCCTCACAGTCTAACCAATTCAGGCATGCAACACAATGTAGTGTAATATAATCAGAATCGCTCGAAATGATAGTAATCAAACATCAAATCATAGCCTCAAGATCACAAATGCCAGTTATCTAGAAAACAAAGTCAAATCATTTTCAATAAGAGCACAACAAGGGGCACAGGGAGGCAACTAAACAAGTCATGGGAACCATATTTGTTTTTCAAAGCTGTAACCTATCCTATCAAAGCGTTAAATCTATCGTATAAAGCTGTAAAACTACACTAAAAAGCAGTAAAGGAAATACATATAGTGAGAGATCTTCCCCCAAGCTGATCAAGGCAAGGTCCTCATTGCCACGAGGGAGAGGAAAGAGCAAGGGCATCAGCCGCCCGTATCATCATCTGTGGTGCCGTCAAAAAACCGCCACCAGACATATCACCACCACCTGAATAACCACCAGGAAAACCACCAGAAGGATCACCTAAAAACCACCCATTCCACCAGAAAAGCCACTAGTACCGGTGTCAAAACCGCCCCCGAGACCACTAGTCCCTGCACTAAAGTCTCCTAAAGAGACAGACTGTCGCGGTGCAGTCTCCTCCTCCTCATCCTCCGCCACATCGTCTGTCACACCGGCAGGCTGGCCATAGATCGGGTTCCAATGGTACCACGAGGGGTGCTGAGCGGACTGCACAACAATGTCACGCTTGCAAAAGTCATCGAAAAGAGGATAGAGAGAGAAGCATTAATCCTGTGCCATGGTGTCCACACGTCTCCTCATCTCATCCTTACGGGTGTAGAGCGTGTCAATGCGAGTACCATAGCCCGTGAGTGTGGCGGTATTCGCATTGACAAGCTCCTCCATCCGTCCCATACCGGCCTTCATTCGACCTAAGGTCGACATTATACCTGTAAAATCAAACGTGCTAGGAGGAGGGGGAGGGGGAGCAGAAGTAGAGGGACCCTCGTCAATAATTGGCGTATGACTCCTATGGTAAGAACAACGAGGGGGCCCTGGGACAGGGACAACTAGGTCAACGCCCTCTACAAGGAGTATAATTTTCCTGACGGGGCCTCAAGCGGGCTCTAGGGTCGGAAGGGTGATGGACGTTTTGGACTTAATTCTCCATTGAAATCTCTGGTCAGAGATGCGCTGGAGGACCTTTAGGGTGTCGAGGTAGGTGAGGTTGATGAGGGTAGGGCCCTGGAGGGGGTTAAGGTGAGTCTCATCAAAACCGGCAATTGTCCGAGCAAAAAGAGTAACCAATCCCCATTCACTAACCGCCTAGGAGTCCAAGTCCCGTCGTCACGAATCCTAGGGAGCGAGTTAGAGATATGCTCGAACTGGATAGCTACATGGTGGGCTAAATTGTAGTGAAAATGGTCTCTAGAGCCCTTAGAGATGTAGCTACTAATAGTGATCAATTCGTCCCCCTGACTAGGTGACCCTCATATCGACCTAAAAGTGTTTGGGCCATAAATCAGATCCATATACTAAAATTAGGGTGGTGGAAATTTGCCCAATGACATTTCTAAATGTCAAAAGGCTCTGGATCCTCTGTAAGCATTAAGTAGATACTGGCATGCTAAATTGTTCAGGCGGGTAGTACTCCCCGTGTACAGTCAGTCTGAGCACCCCGAAAAATTCTCTAAGGGTCAGTGTATGATCCTGGTTCAGTAAATGAAAGTGCACATGTGTGACCGGTCCAGCTCGGGGCTTGGTGAGACCAAAACTGCTAAAAAATTCAAAAACCAGAGCAACATATGTATTTACATGCACATTGTATAAGTTTTCCATACCAACACATTTCATAAAATCTTTGAAATCATTAGAAAGACCCAATTTAGCAAGCAAATCGACATCAAGAAATCAGGTAGGAAGTACCTCACGCTTTTTAAAGCGTAGAAATTTTTCTCGATGATCATCATCTCGAAAAACAATGTTGGGATATTGTGAATCTCTTGGGACTGGTGGTGGCGGTGGTGGAGCCGGCGGAGTAGCTTCACTCCTAGATCTGGAGCCTTCGCCCCTGATTAATCTTCTGAACTTGCTTGTCATTGTCGAATTTGCAACCTTGAACCTTTTCGAACACAAAAATGAAGGTGGGAAGGTGGTGAAGAGAAAAGAGTGAAGAAAGGAAGATTTTGTGGGTGGCAGATGAAAAGAAGTAAAGGAGAAAATGATGTGTTTTAATGGAGATTGGAAGGAAAAGGATGAAGATTTGAGGGAGAAAGGTTGAGTTTCATGGAGGTTGGAAGATGAAGATGAGGGTTTGGGGAGGGTTATAGTGAGGAGAGAGAGGGTGATGAGTGAAAGAGATAAGAAATAAGTGATGTGTTTTGTGGAGAGAGAAGGGAAATCGAGTAAAACTCGATCATTGATGTCCGCAGACCTGATCGGGTAGTGGTTGCCCAACCCGATCGGGCGAAAGTAATTTTTGGCTGCGCAAAATTTGTCAAGGCACCCGCTCGGGCAGACCATCGGGCAAGTAATTTCTCATCGAGTGCAAATGTTACGCACCCGATCGGGCAATGTCCACCCGACGCCATCGGGTGAGAATCTTTCCTGCTTGTTTAACTTGTCCCATCACCCAATCGGCACACCATCGGGTGCTGGGGTTGCGCACCCAATCGGGCGATGTTTGCCCGATGACATCGGCTGGGATGACTTTTACTCTGTTGCTTAGATTTCTGTCCACCCGATCGGGCATTTGTTGCCCTACGCAATCGGGCGAGCTATTGTTCAGCAAGTAGCTCGTCTGTTTGCAATATTTGGTGCATTTGGGGCTCAAAGTTCTATTCAGTGGGTATCTCTACACATCAAAACACAATATCTAGAAGCACATTAGTACCATCACGCTCTCTCACACTCTAAAAATTACAAAAGAAAGAAAAAAAAGAAAACAAATATCTAAAGAATGCGGGTCGCCTCCCGCATAGCGCTGGTTTATGAAGGTCCTGCACGACCATATTACCTCTTTAATCAGATGAATCAAGGGGGGAGGGACCGAAGCGAATCTCCTCCACATAACCAACAAAAGCACCCTCATGGTACAGCTTCAGACGTTGTTCATTTGCTTTGAACTTCTCACCTTTTTGATTGACGACCTTGATGGCACCATGTGCCTTCACATCTGTCACCTCGAATGGTCCAGACCATCGAGATTTGAGCTTTCCAGGAAATAGTCTCAACCTGGAATTAAACATTAGGGTCTTGTCGCCAACTCTAAATTCTCTATTTCCAATCATTTTGTCATGCAACTTCTTCGTTTGCTCTTTGTAGAGCCTGTGGTTCTCATAAGCATCCAAACGGATCTCATCTAACTCAGTGAGTTGAAGAAGTCGTGCTTCACCTGCAGCTGTCAAATCAAGGTTAATCTCTTTGACCGTTCGTGCAGAAATATACTCCATTTCCACTGGCAAATGGCAAGCTTTGCCGTAAACCAGTCGATAAGGGGTGGTACGCAATGGAGTCTTAAAAGCAGTGCGGAGCGCCCAAAGAGTATCATCAAGTTTTAAAGACCAATCTTTCCTAGCTTTAGTGACAAATTTTTCAAGAATCCTCTTAATTTGTCTATTTGGCACATCTACCTAACCACTAGTCTGGGGATGGTAAGATAGACCGACCTTGTGGGTGACTCCATGTTTTTTCAATAGGGCTTTGAAGGTGCTCTTATGAAAGTGAGAACCTCCTTCACTAATTACAACACGAGGGACACCAAAACGGGAGAATATTATCTTCTTGAACATTTTCATCACAACCTTAGAATCATTGGTTGGTGATGCTATAGCTTCTATCCATTTGGTCACATAGTCGACATCCACTAGAATATACCTATTCCCGCATGAAGTAGGAAATGGTCCCATAAAATCAATCCCCCAACATCAAAAGATTCGACTTCTAGAATCCCACTCTGTGGCATCTCTTGCCTTTTTGAAATATTACCCGTCCTCTGACAAGCATCCCAAGACAAACAAAAGGAACGAGCATCTTTGAAAATTGAAGGCCAATAAAAACCACTATGTAGGACTCGAAAACCAGTCGCTTGGGAACCTAGAGGGCATACTATGACAATGTAGCAAAACACCTTCCATTTCCCAATCAGGAATACAACGACGGAACATTCCGTCAGAGCATTTCTTATATAGGAAAGGGTCCTCCCAAAAATACATCTTAGCCTCATGATAAAACTTTTTCCATTGCTGATATGTAAGATTGGGAGGATGGGAACCACTAACACAATAATTTACAAAATCAGCATACCAAGGAGATTTAGACGACACAAAAAAAGAACATCAGGAAAAGAGTCATCTATAGGAGAGTTAGAAGATGATTCAAACCTCAACCTAGAAAGGTGATCAGCAACCACATTCTCAGCACCCTTCTTGTCCTTTATTTCCAAGTCGAACTCTTGTAGAAAAAGAATCCACATGATAAGTCTAGGCTTGGCCTCCTTCTTGGCCATCAAGTATTTCAAAGCAGCATGTTCAATATGTATTATCACCTTCTAACCTATTACATAGGTCCGGAATTTGTCCAATGCATAAACTATTGCCAGCAATTCCTTCTCTGTCGTAGCATAATTAACCTGGGCTGTATCCAAGGTCTTGCTGGCATAGTGACTCACATGGAGCAGCTTATCCTTCCTTTGACCAAGTACTACCCCTATTGCATAGTCGCTGGCATCACACATGATCTCAAAAGGGAGATTCCAATCAGGGGGTTGCATAATAGGGGCAATGATCAATGTTGTCTTAATCCTGTCAAAAGACTCCAAAGAATCATTAGTAAAATCAAGGGAAATTCCCAATGGTGGCCCTTAGGTCTTAGGAATTCTCAGTGGTGGAAATTTCTAAATAACTTTCCCATTGGTAGCCTCACTTTACAAATTATTCCCAAATATATTCTTAATGAAGAATATTCCGTTAATAATAAAGCATATTCCATTAGTTAACCATTAAGACGGTCTTTTGGGTCGTTTTTTGCCAATTTTGACATCAAAATCGAACGTTGAGGGCGAAAACTAACCTCCTAAACTTAACTTTAAGAATCAATTTTGAGGTCGAAATTGAAAAAAAAACAATCCTAAGTTTCTCGTTTTATGTGCGAATGTCCGCTTTAACGTTTCACTAGTGGAATATGCTTTGTTTTTAACGAATATTTTTCGATAAGGTTATGCTTGGGAATAATTTACGAAGCAGGGCTACCAATGGGAAAGTTTTTTAAAAATTTCCACCACTGGGAATTTCTAATACCTAAGGGCCACCATTGGGAATTTCCCTAAAATCAAACATGGCACCCTTTAGCAACAATTGAGTGAGGGGTTTTGCAATTTTTGAAAAATCTTTCATAAACCTGCGATAAAACCCCACATGACCAAGAAAACTCCGCACTCCTTTGACATTCATTGGAGGAGGAAGTTTCTCAACCACCTCAATTTTTGCTCTATCCACTTGGATGCCACGCTCAAAAATCAAGTGACCTAATACAACACCTTCATTCACCATGAAGTGACACTTTTCCCAATCAAGCACAAGGTTTGCCTCGACGCATCTCTTAAGCACTTTAGATGATTATGCAGGCAAGCATCAAAATCAGAACCATAAACACTGAAATCATCCATACAAACTTCCATGATATTTTCAATAAAATCAGAGAATATGACCATCATGCAGTGTTGGAAAGTAGCGGGAGCGTTACACAATCCAAATGGCATCCTACGATATACGAAGGTGCCATAAGGACATGTAAACGTAGTCTTTTCCTAATCGTCTAGATGGATGGGGATTTGGAAGAAACCAGAGTATCCATCCAGATAACAGAAATAACTATGTTTGGCTAGTCTTCATAACATCCGATCAATAAATGAAAGGGGAAAGTGGTCTTTCAGAGTGGCATTGTTAAGACTATGATAATCAATGCACATACGCCACCCTGTGACAGTCCTAGTAGGGATTAAATCACCTTTTTCATTTTTCACAACAGTGGTTTCCCCCTTCTTAGGAGCCACTTGCACGGGACTGACCTACTTGGAACCAGCAATGGGATAAATGATCCCTGCATTTAACAATTTCATGATTTCTTTCTTCACTACCTCTTGCATATTAGGATTCAAACGTCTCTGAGGTTGAATGCAAGGGCGGTGATCCTCTTCTACATTAATACGATGCATACAAAAATCAGGATTAATGCCCTTTAGATCATCAATACTATACCTAATAGCCTTCTTGTGCATGCGAAGCACTGTAAGCAAATTTTTCAATTGGCTATCTGTGAGTTTAGTACTGACAATCACAGGACATTCTTCCTTATCATATAAAAATGCATACTTTAAAAGAGAGGGTAGTGGTTTGAGTTCCACATTAGTTACATGAGGAGTAGTGGTAGAACATGCACTTTCAAGTACCACACTGTCTTGTCCCTGTTCAGCTTTAGGACCCTCTAAATCAGCAAGACAGGCATCGATTTCAGTATCGATGCCTGATGAATCATCATCAGTTAATGCTACCTCTAAGGGGTCAGCATCACGTATCTGCTGAAATGCAAACATCACAGCTCTGTTTATCACATCAATTCTGCAACAAGACCCTTCAAGCATAGGAGACTTCATAGCATTGGTTAGTTTAAAATTAACAGTATCATCACCAACACTCAAAGTCAAAGACCCAGACTGGACATCAATTACTGCACCCGTAGTGCACAAAAACGATCTACCCAATATAATAGGAATTTGGGCATCTTCCTCCATATCAAACACAACAAAATCCACAGGTATGTAAAACTTTCTCACCCTAACAAGGACGTCTTCTAAAACACCTAAAGGGTATTTTATAAAACGGTCAGCCATCTGCAAAGTAATTTGAGAGCACTTAACTGCCCCCATGTTCAGTTTGTTACAGACACAGATGCACCTAAATCACATAATGCTTTATCAATAAGTAATGCACCTACATGTAAGGCTGTGCAAAATTCGGTCCAAACTTGATTTTAGACCAGTCCGGACCTGAATTTGGACCGGACCGGACCAGGCCGGACCAAAAATTCAAGTCCGGTCTTCGGTCCGCAAAATATTGAGATTACGGGTTTCAAGTCCGGTCCGGTCCAAGAACTGAAAAAGCCGGGTGGGACCTGAAGACCTGAAATAATATATTTTATTATATTTTAAAATTTTTATGACGAATTTAATGGTTGTAATGTTACATTGCATTAATAAATTTGAGATAGGTTTTAGTTTGGAGGTTATTATACATATATATCTAAAAAATTATACAAGAATTCATTAAATATAAAAACTTTAGTACAAATTTGCAAGATGTGAATATGATTTGTCTTTTTGTGTCTACATCGTAGTTTATGATATCAGATACATATCGGTAATATGCTCATATTCATGAAACATGTCGAAAACTTCGAAAAAGAAAATAAAAGATTATAAGGAAAAAATATAGAAAATCACAAAATAGGTCCAAAATATTCATGAATTTTCCGGTCTGGTCCTCGGTCCACCAAAATCAAAAATTCCAGTCCACAGGTCCAACCGGTTCCGGTCCGGTCCGATTCGGGACCTGTGCACAGCCCTACCTACATGACATGGGATGGAAAAGTTACCAGGATTTTTCAATGTAGGTGGAGATTTATTTTGCAAAACAGCACTACACTCTTCAGTGAGTGCGACTCTATCTACCCCACCAAAATCTCTCTTTTTAGTGATCATCTCCTTCAAAAACTTAGCATAAACAGGCACTTGAGAAATAAAGTCTGTGAAAGGGATAGTTACCTCAAGGTTCTTGACCATAGACAAGAACTTACTAAGCTATTGATCCACTTTGGACTTTTGCATTCGATGAGGAAAAGACAGCCTTGGTGTAAATGGTGTTTCAGAAACCTTTTCCTTTTTTTTCCTTTCTGTTCAGCTTCCTCAGACAGTTCGACATCAGACGTCGAACTCTTCTCCAAATCCTTTTCTACTACCTCCTTCTCCTTGCTAGGAGCAACATCATCATCAACGGGCATAGGAGGAGAAACATAAGCAGTGCCACTACGGAGTGTAATGACATTTTCTTGCTCCTTTTGCATAGGTTACCCTGGCAATTATCCCTATTGCCTCTGAACATTGCTTCCTGCCAATTGTACAATTTGAGTCTCAAGAAGTTTGATGTGCTTCTCTTGAGCTTTTTGTGCCTCCGCTTGAGCCTGCATACGCTTTTGCGTTTCCTCATTGGTCTTTGATAGGATTTAGTCGTATCACCTAATCAAAGATAAACCCACAGTCCTCTAACTAAGGTAGTCAATGGAAGCAGGGTCGAATCCACAGGGAGACAGAGTTTCTAAATTAATATTCAATCAATCAGCTATTTCAGATGATATCAGGAAAGAATTAACTGAACTAAAGATTAAGCTAAGGAAGACAAATTAAATCAAGGAATTAACTATGGACTAAAAACCTAGGGTATTAGGTCGGTCCACCATGCTTATACCAATCAAATACGGTCAACTACTATCAAAACCTAAGTCAAGAGTCGGGGGATTAGAGCATGTGTTGAGCTATGGTAAAGACTCAACGCTCATAGTTCAACATACGCCGCATGTTCACTAACGTAATCAGAACTACTGACGTGTCCTAGGCCTCTAGTCGTAAGACGAATCTGTGCAAACAACTATTAACCACAAGCAATCAATGAAATTGTACATTAACATTAATCACTAATTAAGAACAAACCACATCACAATCACCCTTATCAAGCCCTAGAAATTGAAAGAAATCTAAATAACAATCATGGTATAAACATGACTTCCCTACTTAACACCCTAGAAAGAGAACTACTCACTCATAATTGAATCGACAACAACTAAACTAATTGAAAACCCTAATAATTGCATCATGAATGAATAAATAATTAAGCTAAGTAATTAAGAATAATAAAAGAGATTAGAGTAAAGAAGAATACCAATTGACAGAAAGCAGGAACTTTTATTGAAATCGAATAGGTTCAATCACCTTTAATCTAGTCTAAAGTGTTTAAACTAAGCTAAGAACAATGAGAGATAAAACTAGAGTTTAAAGCTGTAAAAAGATGTAAAAAAAGATGTCTCTAAAATAATGAGGAAAAGGTATTTATAATACCCCCTCAAGTCTAACTAAAACCGGAAATAAAAGACGAAAATCGCGATAAAATGCACGGGACCCGATCGGGAACAAGGCCACCCGATCGGGTCCATAGTAAGATTTTTAGCCTCGTTTTCTTGGGCTCAGCGTAGCAGCAGCGCAGCCTGGGTGAATTTTGGGTCCACCCGATCGGGCCCGGCAGCACTGCCCGATCGGGCCTGGCGACAATATGGGCTAGCTTGCTCTCCTCTCTCGCAGCAGCATAATAAGACCTACAGGTCTCCCGCCCGATCGGGTCGGGCAGAGGGTGCCTGATCGGGTCTGGGCACTTCGTCTCTCGCCCGATCGGATCGGGCAAGCCTTGCCCGATCGGGTCCGCAACTTCTGTACCCGATCAATATATCTTCGCCCGATCGGGCTATTTTTGCCCGATCAGTGTACAGAAAACTCATTCTTTACTCTTTGGCTCTCAATTCTTCACGTTTAGAGGTTTTGGGACCTCCTAAACTATCCATAAGGTTCGTGAGCCATCCTACGTGCCTCGTAACATCTCGTAAAGCCGTGGTTGCTTCCAAATGGCTCGGGAATAGGGAGAAAACTCCATAAAACCTGCAATTCAACACTAAAACACAAAACCACAACTATATACGATAGTTAGCATAAAATAGCTCCCAAGAGCTCCAATGACGCACAAATTAGCTTGTAAATAAGGGAGAATAGTCTATATAAATATGTGATGTCAAACTCCCCTAAGCTAAACCTTTGCTTGTCCTCAAGCAAACAGAACATGAACATGGAATAGATTGCCTCACCCCATAGATAAAAACAAATCAAAGCTCAAAACATTTTCAAGACTAAGAATCGTTCAAGCAGGCATAATTCAAGTTTGGCTAATCAAATCCATCCAACCACCAATCATCCAAGCAATTTATCAAATTCAAGCATCCACAAGTCATACAAGTCCTGAAAAGACTCTCACAAGGGTGTCACTCCACTCTATTTTGTGGCAGGCAAAGAATATGCCCAAATACTCACCAACCCGACCATAAATACCCTTCCCACTCACACTCTCATGTGTTTAAGAAGGTTCAATGAAGCTCATCCTAGTCAAGTCGACTCAATTAGCAGACGTACTCTTTAACTTTGGCAAACTGACTCGAAATCAATCAAATGAACAATGTAGACACGAGCTCAAGATGACTTTGTAGGGTTGTAATGGGGCTTAGGCAAGAGGTAGGGGATACTTTTGGGTAATGTGGTGGAAAAACCAAGGAAGGGGGAGCATGAATCATTCAAACAAAGCCTAAGATGGCCTACACAACTCCCAACAACACCATAAAACCACGTAAAGTAACCCAACTCTCATAAATCAATGACAAACTCATAACAAACCCAACTTTCAAGCAATGAAGCAAATATTTCTTTAAGAACGTACATGAATGAAAGAACTTCGAATTCTTTTGAACTTTTATTTCATTTTTTTCTTTCATTTTTCTGAACTTCATTCACGCAACTCTAATTTTGCTTTTTTCTTTTCTTTTTCTCACTCTAAAACCGCAACAAATACACTCTTAAACTCCTCAACAACCAAACTGAACCAAGAAACCAATCTCAAACTCAACCCATACAAAAGCTCCCCCAAGCTAGGCTTGGAATAATATCAAGTAAAGGCCTTGGGCTCATAATAGGGGTTTAAGTATCACGATACAAGTCATTAGGCTCAACGGGGCTAAGGCGGATAAAAGTATATCAAAAATTCACTCTGAAGCTCAAGAATAAGACAAAAGAACGCCTCTATCACAGCATATGCCACAAGTCATCGAAAATCAGACAAGTACGAAGTCAAAGTCAAGATCAATCCACTAAAGAGGAACTAACACACAAAAACAGACTGGATAATAATATAAATCCAATAGGCTACAAAGAGGCTTCACAGTCTAACCAATTCATGTATGCAGCACAAAGTGGTCTATTATAATCCAAAAATGCTCGAAATCATAGCAATCAAATATCAAATCATAGCCTCAAGATCACAAATGCCCAGCTATCCAGAAAACAAAGTCAAATCATTTTCAAATAGAGCACAACAAGGGGCACAGGGAGGCAACTAAACCAGTCATGGGAACCATATATATATTTTTAATTTTTTCAGAATTTTTCGAAAGCAGTAAATCTATCCTAGAAAGCAGTAAAAGAGATAGAGAATACAAATAGAACTCCTCCCCCAAGCTGAACTTGGCAGTGTCCTCAATGCCAAAAGGTGACAAGGGAGATGCTAAGAGGAAAAACAATGTTAGTACCCTCACTCTCGCTCACAAAAAGGAGAAAAATAAAAAGAAAAGGGAAAAAGGGAAAGAAAAATACGAGTTGCCTCTCGCACAACGCTGGTTTATAAAGATCCCGCACGACCATAATCCTCCATCTCTCAAATAGGAGGGGCTCGGCAATGAGTGCCACCCTCATCAAACATCTTTCGCCTCCAAATGTTCTTGATAATACCTCCAGACGGCGAGGCAACCTTAGGTGTAGTTGGAACCTTCTCCACACCTACCTCATCCAAAACCTCATCCCTGCAACAAGATTGTTCAAGCATAGGTGCCTTAACAGCATTGGTCAGTTTAAAAATCACTTTATCATCACCAACACTCAGAGTTAAAGACCCAAACTTAACATCAATAATAGCACCAGCAGTACACAAAAACGGCCTACCCAGAATAATAGGAATCTGAGCATCCTCATCCATATCTAGCACCACAAAATCAACAGGAATATAGAATTTCCCAACCCTAACAGGAACGTCCTCTAAAACACCTAGAGGGTATTTTATAGAACGATCATCTGTAAAGTGATTTGTGTTCATTTAAGTGCTCCCATATTCAGTTTCTTATAAACAGATAATGGCATAACAGAAACAGAAGCACCTAAATCACACAAAGCTTTATCAATAAAAATAGGTCCAAGATGGCAGGGTATAGAAAAACTACCAGGATCTTTCAACTTTGGTGGGGTTTTACTTTGAATAAAAGCACTACACTGTTCAGTAAGAGCGACACGTTCTACCCCACCAAAGTCTCTTTTCTTAGTTATCATATCTTTCAGAAATTTGGCATAAACAGGGACTTGGGTAATTAAATCTGTGAATGGAATCGTTACCTCAAGGTTCTTGACCATAGCCAAGAACTTACCAGATAGCAGATCGACCTTTGACTGTTGCATCCTGTGAGGAAAAGGTAGCCTTGGTGTAAAAGGCGTTTCAGAAACCTTCTCCTTTTTCTTCCCTGTCTGTTCAACTTCTGCAGACAAATCGACTTCAGACGTCGAATCCTTCCTTTTTCCTTCCTCTACCACCCTCTTCTTCCCCGCAGTTGGGGTAACCTCATCAACGGGCAATGGAGGAGCATCATAAGCAATGCCACTACGAAGAGTGATGGTATTCACATGTTCTCTCTCAATGGGTTGCCCTGGCAATTCCCCTTGACGCCTCTGAGCATTAGTGCTTGATAATTGTGCAACTTGAGCCTCGAGAAGTTTGATGTGCTTCTCTTGGGCTCTTTGTGCTTCCTCATTAGCTCTTTGCATAGCTAGCATCTGTCGCTCTTGGGCTCTTTGTGCCTCCTCATTTGCCTTTTGCATGCTCAACATCAGCTTCATCACTTCAGATATGGGAGGCTCTTGTGGGTTATTGTTTTGTGGAGGTGGGGTGTGGAAATTTTGTGAAGTTTGGAAGTTGTTGGGATGATGGAAGTTTTGTGGTGGTGGTCTTTGGAAATTTTGTGGGGTTTGATGGTAATAAGGTTTGGGATGGTTTTGTGGATTTTGGTAGTTGTGTGGAGGGGGAAATTTGGTTATCTCTGCTGAAATGTGTTTGCCTGCTCCATCTGATGTTGAATGAACTGACAGTCATGCCCAAAGTGACCCTGAACACCACATACCTCGCAGTAAGATGAGGTAATGGGTGCAAAGGCAGACATAGCATTGATACTCAAAGGAGGTGCTGCTAAGGGAGAGGAACTGAAGGTGTTAATCTGCTGACTTAGCTTCGCTATCTGCAAAGTCAATAATGCTATGGCATCTACCTCCAGTACTTTCCTCGTGAGGCTGCGAGAGGTGGAATGATCATTGGCTGCTAGGTTTGATAGAAACTCATAACCTACATCCACTTCCTTATCCAGAAAACTCCTCCTGCAGACGAATCAACAATACTCTTCGTCTGAGGCTGCAGACCATTGTAGAATGTCTGCGTCAAGAACCATTTGTCCATGTTGTGGTGTGGACACTCTCAGTAAATCTCTAAATCTAGTCCACGCTTCCCGTAATGTTTCATCAGGCTCTTGGGAAAACGTGGCTAGTTTGTTACTGATTTCTGTTGTTTTAGTAGGTGGATAATATTCTCTCAGAAACGCAGCAAAAATCTCACTCCATTCTGTTTCTTTCACGTCATTCAGCCATTTCTGGGCTCTATCTCTCAATGAAAACTCGAACAACATGACTTTGAGTTGATCTGGAGTGACAACGGCATGTTTAACGGTTCGACAAAGCTGTTGAAATCGCTGCAGATGATTTGCCGGGTCTTCAGTAGGATGCCCACCAAACTAATTTTGCTGAACCATGCTGATGAGTCCAGGCTTAATTTCGAAATTTGTCGCGGCAATGGTGGGCATAGTAGGTCCAGTGGAGAGACCATCTGGGTTCGGCACCCATATGACTTCAGTGATTTAGACATAACTGAACTCAAGGTGTTTGTTCCAGAGGTGTTCAGCTGAACAGACTGCTTTTCTTTCTGATTTTTCTTTCGGATCCGCCTGGTTGTCCTAGTAAGATCGGGATCCGCTGGAATGGGGGAACCGTTTCTTTGAGACCTGGGCATACAAAAGAAACAAAAAGAAGCAGTAAAACGTACCTTAATGGGAACAATGAAGTTCCAATGAGGTACAGAGAAGTAGACCAAATAACCAAATAAAAACTTAGAAAACTAGTCGTCTCCCCGGCAACGGCGCCAAAATTTGACAGGATTTAGTCGTATCACCTAATCAAAGATAAACCCACAGTCCTCTAACTATGGTAGTCAATGGAAGCAGGGTCGAATCCACAGGGAGACAGAGTTTCTAAATTAATATTCAATCAATCAGCTACTTCAGATGAAATCAGGGAAGAATTAACTGAACTAAAGATTAAGCTAAGGAAGACAAATTAAATCAAGGAATTAACTATGGACTAAAAATCTAGGGTATTAGGTCAGTCCACCATGCTTATACCAATCAAATACGGTCAACTACTATCAAAACCTAAGTCAAGAGTCGGGGGATTAGAGCATGTGTTGAGCTATGGTTAAGACTCAACACTCATAGTTCAACATACGCCGCATGTTCACTAACGTAATCAGAACTACTGACGTGTCCTAGGCCTCTAGTCGTAAGACGGATCTGTGCAAACAACTATTAACCACAAGCAATCAATGAAATTATACACTAACATAAATAACTAATTAAGAACAAACCACATCACAATCACCCTTATCAAGCCCTAGAAATTGAAAGAAATCTAAATAACAATCATGGTATAAACATGGCTTCCCTATCTAACACCCTAGAAAGAGAACTACTCACTCATAATTGAATTGACAACAACTAAACTAATTGGAAACCCTAATAATTGCATCATGAATGAATAAATAATTAAGCTAAGTAATTAAGAATAATAAAAGAGATTAGAGTAAAGAAGAATACCAATTGACAGAAAGCAGGAACTTTTATTGAAATCGAATAGGTTCAATCACCTTTAATCTAATCTAAAGTGTTTAAACTAAGCTAAGAACAATGAGAGATAAAACTAGAGTTTAAAGCTGTAAAAAAAGATGTCTCTAAAATAATGAGCAAAAGGTATTTATAATACCCCCTCAAGTCTAACTAAAACCGGAAATAAAAGACGAAAATCGCGATAAAATGCACGGGACCCGATCGGGCACAAGGCCACCCGATCGGGCACAAGGCCACCCGATCGGGCCCATAGTAAGATTTTCAGCCTCGTTTTCTTGGGCTCAGTGTAGCAGCAGCGCAGCATGGGTGAATTTTGGGTCCACCCGATCGGGCCCGGCAGCACTGCCCGATCGGGCCTGGCGACAATATGGGCTAGCTTGCTCTCCTCTCTCGCAGCAGCATAATAAGACCTACAGGTCTCCCGCCCGATCGGGTCGGGCAGAGGGTGCCTGATCGGGTCTGGGCACTTCGTCTCTCGCCCGATCGGATCGGGCAAGCCTTGCCCGATCGGGTCCGCAACTTCTGTACCCGATCAATATATCTTCGCCCGATCGGGCTATTTTTGCCCGATCAGTGTACAGAAAACTCATTCTTGACTCTTTGGCTCTCAATTCTTCACGTTTAGAGGTTTTGGGACCTCCTAAACTACCCATAAGGTTCGTGAGCCATCCTACGTGCCTCGTAACATCTCGTAAAGCCGTGGTTGCTTCCAAATGGCTCGGGAATAGGGAGAAAACTCCATAAAACCTGCAATTCAACACTAAAACACAAAACCACAAAACCACAACTATATACGATAGTTAGCATAAAATAGCTCCCAAGAGCTCCAATGACGCACAAATTAGCTTGTAAATAAGGGAGAAAAGTCTATATAAATACGTGATATTAGTCTTTTGCATGGCCAACATCAGCATCATCAAGTCAGATGTGGTTGGTTCTTGTGGGGCTACTTGTTGTGGTGTTGGCTGGAAATTCTGACGGGTAGGTTGATGAAAACCAGGGGGATTCTGAGAATTCCCTTGGTTTTGGTAGTAGTTGGGCTTTGGGTGATTTTATGAAGGCTGATATGAATTTTGTGGTTGGTTTTAGTAGTTGTTTTGTGGAGGGTAAGGGTTTTGCACATTGTTGCTGTGATATGAGAGAAGTGGGTTGTCTTTCCAACCAGGATTGTATGTGTTCGAGTAGGGGTTATTGGGTTGTCTTTGTTGAATAGCATTTGCCTGCTCATCTGATTTTGACCGAACTGACAATCATCGCCAAATTGACCCTGAATACCACACACCTCGCAGTAAGATGAGGTGATGGGTGCCACTACTGACATGACATTAATACTCATAGGTGGAGGTGTCGAACTAGAAGACTTCATTGTTTGCAACAGCTGATTCAGTTGTTCCATCTAAGAGGTAAGTAATGAAATAACGTCAACATCAACTACCTTCTTAGTTAGACTCCTAGATGATGAATGATCATTTGCTGCGAGATTAGCTAGGAAATCATAGCCTTCATCAACCGCCTTGTCTAAAAAGACTCCTCCTGCAGACGAATCAACAACACTCTTCGTCTGGGGCTGCAGACCATTGTAAAAAGTCTGCGTCAAAAACCACTTGTCCATATTTTGATGTGGACACTCTCTCTATAGGTCTTTGAATCTGGTGCACGCTTCCCTCAATGTCTCATCTGGCTCTTGGGAAAACGTGGCCAACTTGTTTCTGAAATCTGTTGTTTTTGTGGGAGGGTAATACTCTTGAAGGAATATAGCAGAAAACCCTGACCATTCTGTCTCAGCGATGTCACTGAACCACCTCTTAGCTTTGTCTCTAAGTGAAAACTCGAATAACATAACATTTAGCTGCTCAGGTGTGACTCCTTGACGTTTAACAATTCTACAGAGTTGTTGGAATCTTTGCAGATGGATGCCACCAAACTGATTTTGCTACACCATATTGATTAGTGTAGGCTTGATTTCGAAATTATTTAACGCAATGGTGGGCATTTGTGGACCTGTGGGTATGCAGTCAGGATTACGCACCCCATAAGACTTCAGCGACTTCGCCATTGTTAGTGAAGAAATCTCTAAATCAGGTTTCTCTTGTTCGAACTCTGCTCTAAGATCCCGAAGTATTGCTTCCGTATCGGGATCTCTAGGGATTATATGAGTTTTCTTTTTGTACCCGGACATAAAAGAGAAAAAAAAACAAAACCGTGAGAACGAAAAAAGAAGTACGCTAATTAATCGAATAAAAACTAGAAAACTAGCTATCTCCCCGGCAACGGCGCCAAAACTTCATAGGCTAAAGTCGTATCACCTATTCAAAGATAATTCCTACAGTCCCCTAACAATGGTAGTCAAGGGAAGCAGGGTCGAATCCGCAGGGAGACAGAGTTCCTATGTTAATATTAAACCAACTAACTACTTCAGATGAAATCAGAGAAGATTAACCGAACTAATAATTAAACTAAAGAAAGCGAGAATTAAACTGAGATTTAACTATGGAATTAAAGCCTAGGGTATTAGTTTGGTCCACCATGCTTATACCAATCAAATAGGGTTAACTACTATCAAAACCTAAGTCAAGAGTCGAGGGATTAGAGCATGTGTTGAGCTATGGTTAAGTCTCAACGCTCATAGTTCAACTTACGCCGCTTGTTCACTAACGTAATCAGAACTACTGGTGTGTCCTAGGCCTTTATCGTAAGACGAGTCTGTGTAGAAAATTATTAACCACAAGCAATCAATGAAATTGGCCACTAACATTAATCACTAATCAAGAATAAACCACACCACAATCACTCTAATCAAGCCCTAGAAATCAATAGAAATCTAAACAACAATCATGGTATAAACATGGCTTCCCAATCTAACACCCTAGAAAGAGATCTACTCAGACATGATTAAACTAACAATAACAAAGCTAATAAGAAACCCTAATAATTGCATCATAAAATAATCATCAACTAAACTAGAATAATTAAGAAGTAATAACAAAGCAATAAGAGAGAAGATTACCAATTTGACAAAAAGCAATAACTTTAATTGAATTGAACCAAGGTTTGATCTCCTCTACAATGATGAAACTCATGAAAAATAATTCTAAAAGCTCTCTAAGTGTTTAAGATAATCAAAAGTACATGTAAAAATAAACTCAAAAGTATTTATGGTGACCTAAGAAAGCAAATAAGATAGGACGGAAAAGACGCAAATTCGCCCTTCCGTGTCTTCTGCCCGATCGGGCAATGGGCCGCCCGATCGGGTTGGGAACATGGTTTCAGCTGCTCAAAAATAACGTCTGCCCGATGTGATCGGGCAAGGCCACCCGATCAGGGTCGCAATATTTGCACCCGATCGGGCAAGGCTGCCCAATGCCATCGGGCCAAGGATCTCCTTCAATAGCTTCAAAACCAGCAAAAACACTAAGTAAAGTCCTACCCGATGGGATCGGGCAAGGCTGCCTGATCGGGTGGAAAATCTGAACTTTTTGGCTAGGAAGATCGAGCCCGATCGGGCATCCACCGCCCAATGCCATCGGGTGGATGCATTTTGTGGGCAAGTCTTGTGCTTGGCTTCAGACGCCAAACTTCTGAATAATCCTTCTTCAAAAGGAGCTCGAACACAATCTCGAGACCTCCTACATGCCTCATAACTTCTCTGCTAAAGAGTGACGGTCAAAAAGACAGGAAATAGAGAGTTTTTCCCTAAAACCTGCAAAACGTTATAAAACAGAAAAACCACAACTATATCGAAATAGTTAGCATAAATGGCTCCTAAGAGCGTCAATACCGCACAATTTAGCTTGTAAATGAAGGGAAAAACTCTATATGAAATCATTATATCATGTACTCCAAATAAATTCATTAGTGCTTGGATTTATTCAAAATCAATTGTTTGTACTTTGGATTTATTCCAAGTAAAACTTCGTTGAACCTATTTTCTTTAGATGATCTTGTATGATCAATTTTCTTTTCGATGCCTTCGTAGAGTGGCAATTAGGTATGAATGTGACATGAATTGGACGTATGTGTTTTTCATAGGTTACGCAATAGGATGGCCAACAAAGATATCGCCCTAGCCTATGCCATTCGTCTTTTGGCAGAGAGATTGACCCAAGAGAGAACTAAACGTTAGAGAGTTCCAGAAGCTGGATAAAGTTAAGCCACCTTTTTTTAAGGGACAGAATGACCCTACTTTCTTGGAGAGTTGGATTAGAGAGTTCGATAAGATATTTTGGAGCTGTGCATTGCCCTGAGGCAATGAAGGTAGATCAAGCCGTGATGTATCTAAAAGATGAGGCTGATCTTTGGTGGAAGGAAAACAGGACTAGGATTAGTGCCGAGACTGATTTCAATTGGGATTCCTTTACCACTACTTTTAGAGGAAAGTTTTACCCTGCTTTCATGAGGAAGCAAAAGGCCCAAGAGTTCATTAACCTTAGAATGGGGAATATGACTATTTCTGAATACTAAAGGAAGTTCATAGCTTTGTCTGGATTTGCACCTGAGGTAGTCGCTACTGAGGAACTGAAAGCTCAGAGATTTGAGCAAGGTCTGACTGAGGAAATTCAATTGGGATTAGGAGGTGAAACCTTTACATCCCTAGATATTGTGTATGGGCGAGCCGCTCATATTTATGGATTGCAGACTAGGTGTGACAAGAAGAACGTTGCCCTAGGAGATAAGAGGAAAGACTTCCAAGCTGGAGGAAGTCAAGGTAGTTACAAGAGGAACATGAAAGGAAATGAAAATATTCAGAACAGGAATGGTCAAGGGTCTAGTGACGGAGCCAAGCCTGAGAGGACTTACTATTGTAAGAGATGTAACAAGAACCACCCTGGTAGAGAATGTAAGGGAGATCTGGTTACATGCAATTACTGCCAGAAGAAGGGACATAGGGAGTTCGAGTGTTTCACGAAGCAGAAACGTGAACAGAATGCCAATGGAGGCAATGGTCAAGCGAGATCTGGTTATAACCAAACTAGCAACCAAGGACCGAAACCTTCGGGGTCGTAGAATGGTCATGGAAGCTACACTAAGCCTGTGAATGGGAGCAACAACAACAACAACCAGAGTAAAGCTCCGGGGAAACTGTTTGTGATGAGTCGTACTGAAGCTGAAAAGTCCGCTAATGTATGATACTTTTTCTATCAACTCTACTTTAGTTAAAGAGTTATTTGATTCTGGAGCGACCTATTCTTTTATTTCGTCGTCTGTTGTTAAGAGTTTAGGTCTAGTAGACTTCGAAGTCTTTGATTTTCCCATTAGTATTCCCACTGGAGAAGTCGCGAAGTGTACTAAGATGTTTAGAAGATAGGAGGTTGTACTTTTCCCTCTAATCTCATAAAATTCAATTTGGGAGACCTAGACGTTATTCTAGGATTGGATTGGCTTAGTTCTTATAAAGCCAAGATAGTTTGTGAAGTTCAGAGGGTAGTTTTGAAGAGTCCTTCAGGGAAGTCGATTTCGTACCGACTTTTTGGGAAACCTAAGAGTTTTGGGAACATTTATGCTATGCAAGCTCAAAAGTTGATAAGGAAAGGTTGTGAAGTATTCTTGTGTAGTGTCCGAGATGTAAGCAAGGAAGTTGAGTCGAGAATTGAGGATGTACCTATTGTGAATGAGTTCTTAGATGTGTTTCCAAGTGCGATTTCTGGAATGCCACCTAATAGAGCCGTTGAGTTTACCATAGACTTAGTTCCTGGAACTGCACATATTTCGAAAGCCCCCAACAGGATGACACCTCCTGAAATGAGTGAATTGAAGACTCAATTGCAAGAATTGTTGGAGAAAGGTTACATTAGACCTAGCGCGTCACCTTGGGGAGCACCAGTGTTATTTGTGAAGAAGAAGGATGGTAGTATGAGGTTGTGTATTGATTATCGCGAGTTAAACAATGTGACTATTAAGAACAAGTATCCTTTGCCTAGGATATATGATCTTTTCGATCAATTAAATGGAGCTAGTGTTTTCTCGATGATTGATTAGCGTTCGGGGTATCATCAATTGAAGGTAGCCGATAAGGATATACCTAAGACTGCTTTTAGAGCGAGATATGGTCACTATGAGTTTACTGTGATGCCATTTGGGTTGACCAATGCACCTGCAATATTTATCGACTTGATGAATAGGATTTTCCATGAGTTCTTAGACAAGTTTGTAGTGGTATTCATTGACGATATTTTGATCTACTCGAAGAATGAAGAAGAGCATGATGGGCATTTGAGAATGGTTTTGGAGACGCTTAAGAGAAACCAATTGTTTGCCAAGTTCTCTAAGTGTGAGTTCCGTTTGGAGAAATTTGCATTTTTAGGTCATTATGTGTCTAAGGAAGGAGTTTATGTGGATCCTGCGAAGATACAAGCCGTTACTGAGTGACCTAGACCGAAGAATGTGTTTGACATTGGAAGTTTTCTGGGATTGGCTGATTATTATAGAAGGTTTGTGAAAGATTTCTCGAGGATAGCGAGACCTATGACTACTTTAATGAAGAAAGAGTCGAAGTTTGAGTGGAATGAGAAGTGTGAGGAAGCCTTTCAGATTTTGAAGGATCGTTTAACCTCTGCACCTGTTTTGACTCTGCCCGATGGGAATGATGGATTCGAGGTATATAGTGATGCTTCGAAGAATGGTCTGGGATGTGTGTTACAGCAGAACGGGAAGGTGATTGAGTATGCATCGCGTCAGTTGAAGCCGTATGAGTCTAATTACCCTACCCATGACTTAGAGTGAGCTGCCATTGTGTTTGCATTGAAGATTTGGAGACATAGACACTATGGAATGCCTGTAAAGATATTCACCGACTATAAGAGTTTGAAGTATGTTTTCACTCAGAAGGATCTCAATATGAGACAAAGGAGATGGTTAGAGTTGATCAAGGATTATAACTTAGATATCTAGTATCATGAAGGGAAGGCGAATGTAGTTGCCGATGCTTTGAGTAGGAAGACGAGCCATAGCGTGAATGCGTTGGTAGTTCTCGAAGAGTTGTATCGAGATATGCAAAGGTTTAACCTTGAGATTTTGAATCCTGGAGAGATAGAAGCAAGATTCAACGCTTTGTCGTTCGGATCGTCGATTTTCGATAAGATCTTGGAGAGTCAAGATGGTGATGAACATCTTGACAAGATTAAGGAAAAGATGCAGCAAGGAAAATAAGTTGATTTTAAGATCCATGAAGATGGAAGTCTGAGATTCAAAGGAATGTGGTGTATACCACAGAAGTGTGAAAAGATTAAGAGGAAGCTTATGGAGGAAGGTCACAATACTCCGTATTCTGTACACCCTGGTATGATAACTTGTATAAAGACCTTAAGGAGAATTATTGGTGGATGAATATGAAGCAAGAAGTCGCTTAGTTCGTGTCCAAGTGTTTGACTTGCCAGAAAGTGAAGATAGATCGCAAGACCTACGGGAAAAGTCCAGTCATTAGAAGTCCGTGGATGGAAGTGGGATTCGCTTTCAGCATTGCCGAAGGCCAAGACTGGCAATGATACTATTTGGTTGATTGTGGATCGATTGACTAAATCTACCCTATTTATTCCGATCAAAGAGACGTGGAAGAAGAAGCAACTTGCAAAGACATATATCAAGCACGTCGCGAGACTCTATGGTGTACCGAAGGATATTATTTCATATTATGATTCGAGATTTCTCTCAAAGTTTTGGCAGAAAGTTCTGCAGAATCTTGGAACTTCGTTGAAGATGAGTACTGATTTTCACCCTGCGATAGATGGTCAGACTGAGAGGACCAATCAGACTATGGACGACACGTTGAGAGCATGTGCAATTGATTTTCAAGGAAATTGGGAAGACCAACTAGATTTGATTGAGTTTTCATACAACAATAGTTACCATGCAAGTATAAAAATGGCACGATTTGAAGCTTTGTATGGACGGAAGTGTAGAAGTCCTATTTGTTGGAACGGCTTTAGTTGAACATAGTCCTTGGGACTGAATTCATTCAAGAGAATGTCAAGAATGTGAAGTTGATTCAAGCTAGAATTCAAGCTGCCCAGGATAGGCAAAAGAGTTACGCTGATTTGAAGATGAGTTCGCCGTTGGCGATAAAGTGTTTTTGAAAGTTTCACCGACTAAAGGTGTTATGAGATTTGGCAAGAAAGGAAGTTGAGTGCCAAGTATGTGGGTCCGTATGAGATTTTGCAACGAGTTGGTAAAGTAGCCTACAAGTTGGCTTTACCAATGGAATTCGAGAAGTTGCACGATGTATTTCATATCTCGCAGCTTAAGAGGTATATTCCTGATGAGAATCATGTTCTAGAACCTGAAAGAGTTCAGATTGATAGTAGCCTCACGTATGAGGAAAGACCTGTGAAGATTTTGGACAAGAAGGTGCGTAGTACACGCAATAAGGATGTGAGTATCGTGAAGGTACTTTGGTCTAACCATGAGTCCGAGGAGGCACCACGGAAAGCCGAGGATGATATGAGGAATAAGTATCCTGACTTGTTTGTTGAGGTGAGTTACGAGGGCGTAACTCGTTTTCTTTAAGAGGGGTAGAATGCGATAGAATTTTGCACTTTTTACCTATTTTTATGGTAGTTTTATGCATTCTTATGCTTATTTTTGCGATTCGCGCATGTTGGTGCAAAATGACGTGTCCATGAGTGACACATTTGAGGTTGGGTACGTAAATTGTACACATGTGTGACACAAGCTTTTCCGAGTTTTTAGTTTTGAAAAGTTTATGCATAGAATTTTTCCAAACGATTTAAAATTTTCATGCCAAAATTCGAGATGGAACTTCTTTTAAGAGGGGTAGACTGTAATCCCCCGTAATTTTATGAATTTTATAAATATATTTAAAGTATATTTATAATCATTTTCATACTTATTTTATTTAATTATTTAAGTATTGACTATTTTGAAAGTCAAATGATTGTTTAAACGTTTTAACTAATCATTAATATTTATTGAGTTGCATTTAAGTGTTGAATATTTTATTTCAAGGTTTTAGGTCGTGTTTAAAATAATTTTAAAATGTTGGGTTGAGGAGCCCAAACCATTTGTTTAAATTTCATGATCAACTTGATCCTAAACCTAAACCTAACCTAAGCGCCATAGGTGTTTAGGCAAAACCTATAAAATACCTCCCGTACACTTTTATTTCTCCTCTCCCTTCTCACCCCAAACCGACGCCCCTTCTCCCTCTTTTCTCTCCGTTTTTTCGGCGCCGTGCAACCCTCTCCCTCTCTTCGTTTTTCCCGGCGTTCGACCACCCACGCGCCACCTCGCCTCCCTCGTGTGCAGTCGCGTCAAGAAGCACGCACCCCCTCACTCTCCCCTTCGTCCATTAAAACGGCAGCAGCAGCCACGCAGCCCCGTGACTGCCACGCGCCACCCTACATGTGTCTTCTTCGTGTTTGTCCGTTTTTTCGTGGTTTTCTTCGGTTATTCCTTAACCCTTATCCTCTACTTTAATGTTTAATTATAGTTTAATGTTAAAATTATAATTTTTATTAGTTTTGTATAATTTATAATAAAGTTGAAAACTTTATTATTCGAATTATTAAAAATCTGATTTTTATTTATTATGAATATAAATTATAATTTCAGATTTATTATTATTGGTTTAAAGTGAGTTTTAAGTATGAAAGTAATGATTTTTGAGGTTTTAAAGTATAGGTTTATGAGTATTATATTAAAGGTTGTCAAAGGTTGGAACTTTAATGTATTTAAAGTATTTTAAAACGAGTTTTGAAGCGTTTTAAAATAAATTATATTGCTTTGAATTAATCATTGTTGTATTATTGTTTTGGTAGGCGGAGAATTTACTTTAGGCGACTTCTAGAATTCTAAAGTGGCCTCTCACTTTGTCTACACAAGGTACGTACATGTCCTTATGTGTTAGACTAGTATCATGTCCTAAGGATTAGGATTATTTGTAGTATCATGTATAGGGAACTCTTTTATGGTTCATCCGTGTCTATTGAATTGGAATAACGTCTTGTTGAGCATGTTAATTACCTTTATGTTTTATTACATGATTGAATGAATGTTTGATTCAAGCATGTTTGGGAAGAGAAGTTTATTTATTAATTCACATGAGGGATTAATATTATTTTATTGTTGAATTATGGATTTTGGTATTGTTTCCCTTAGTGGATATTTTATTACTCTCAAAGGCCTTGGACTTTGTGAGTAAGTTGGATTATTATTGGTTATGGTTATTTTACTACTGTGCAAAGACCAAGGGATTTGTAGGGTATGTATATTTATTGTTGTTGGACATTAGATTGTTGATTTAAGTCAACAAATAAAATTGGAGGATTAATGCTTGGTCAATTGAAATTGTTTGATCACTTATTCAATCCCAAGATAAATGAGGAATATTTTGTTGTATCCATGTTATGTGTTGGTTGTCTGTTTAGAGTCCAACATCGAATAACTTACTAATACTTAAAGTGGAAGTGAATAGCAATAGCTTGAGACTAGTGCACGTCTGAAGTTCTGGACTAGTATGAGTTGGAGTACATGGTGGTAGCCCATGGCTTTTCTCGGGGTTGGATTGATCACCGTACTCTATTTTTAATTCTAAAGGTTCCTCGATATCATTGGTCAAGGGGTTACGGAGTCGTGCCTGTAACTCAGTCTTTCATTTTGAAGACTGGTTTTTGGTTGGACAACTCGATCCATTGTCTATTCAACTTACTAAATATTTATCATGTTGTATGTTTTGTGGAATCAAGTCTTATTTTACGAGTTGAAGTCTGGTGGTATTTTATTGATCATGTTTATTTGTTCGTTAGTATCATGATTAGGTTTCGTGTTTTATTTTATTTATGTATGTACTCAACCTTGCTGATTACATGCTTTTCTGTATGTCGATCATGGATGTGCCTATGGATCCTGTAGTGACCCTTTATTGGCGAGCAGTTTTCAATTGAGTATTTGCCTACAGGTTTGAAGGCATGATGCATCATCTCAAATATTCATTTGGGACTTGGGAAGCGATGTTGGAAGATCATTTTATTATTTTATTTGTCTCCTACCTTTACGTTATTTTAATTGAATTGTTTTACGGATTTTATTTTTAAAATGTTTTGATTGGTTTTGAATTACTTTCGAGGTTTGGATATTAGTTTGACAATTACTAAGTTTTAAGTATTTATTAAAGTATATTTAATGTTTTTCCGCTGCAAAACTCTGAATAAGCCGATACGTATTCACACGGCCGATAATGCCTTGATAATTCACCGTTTTAGTTGGGAAAAATATGTTTTATAAAGAGAGAATTGTCGAGGTGTTACATCACTAATGTCGTTCCAATAAATGGGGCTGCGACATCTTCTCCCATACAAAGCCTCAAATGTTACCATGCCAATGCTAGTATGATAGCTTTTATTGTATAAGAATTCAGTATTAAGGTCCAATTTATCTTCCCAATACCCTTGGAATTCTAAGGCACGACGCAATATGTCTTCCAAAGTTTGAATCGTTTGTTTCATCTGGCCATCGATAGCAGGGTGAAAAGTAGTGCTCATTTTTAAGGTAGTCCCCATAGCCTATTGTAACTTTCTCCAAAATCTCGACGTAAATCGCGCATCCCTATCCGATATGATATCCTGTCCCCGTGAAGCCTTCCGAAACTTCCCTGTACGCGTTTGGAATTGTTTCCTTCTCCGTGTATAGGAATGTAGTTCACAATTTTTGTGAGGCGATCCACAATCACCCATATCATATCATTATCAACTCGGTCGTAGTAATCCTGAAATGAATTCCATTGAAATCGAATCTCACTTCCACCTAGGTTCCAGTGATTGTATCTCTCCTTGGGGTCGTCTGTGATCGATCTTCGCCTTTTGACATATTAGACATTTTGACACAAAGTCAGCAGTATCTCTCTTTATATTTGGCCACCAAAAGCTTTGTTTGAGATCTTTGTACATTTTCCCTCCTCCGAGGTGGACCGAATAGGGTGTATCATGAGCTTCTCTCTTTTTTTTATACAATTTTTGTTGACTAGGGAAACACCACCTATCTTGAAATCGCAGGCTCTATCATTGTGTTATTTATATCAAGCTCACCTCTCAGCCCAATCTTCCTCAACTACTCTTTGAGTGTTGGATCCCTTCATGTTTTTCTTTTATCTCGTAATACAAATTTGGCTGAAGAGTCAAGACACATAATTGTCCACCATACTCGGTGAAGGGCAATCTTCGTCTCTTGAAGTTCACCCAGCAACGGATTCCTAAGCGCGATGGCTTTGAGCGCATGTAATGGTTTTCGACCAAGGACATCAGCCACCACATTAGCTTTTCCTTCATGGTACTGGATCTACATATGATAACCTTTAATCAATTCCAACCACCTCCGTTGGCGCATGTTTAACTCTTTCTGAGACATACTCTACGACAATTAAAATGTGATTTTGTCCACAAAGATTTGGCGTGGTTCTCTATCGGGGTATCTATGTCCACTACGAGAGTACAGTTGTACAAATTAGAAAACAGTTTAAGCAAAAGGTGATTAAAGGTTTATAACTCCTAATAACCTAAGCAAACTAGATAAAGAGCGTGCCCAAAATAAAATAAAAAATAAAAAATCATATACACGGTATGTTTTTAAGGCCATTGTCCCCAATTCTAATACCAGTTTGCTTCACCATTGGACCCCCACTCACTGACCTAGAAGTGAGACCCCCACATTGTCGTTCAAAGCGTTAGTTAAATTGATTCAAGACATTCCAGCATTTGTTATGGCGAAATTAATATTGAGTTTTGTTTGAAGCAATTTATAATAAACACGTACAAAGTAGAATGCACCATGATGAAGCTCCAAATATACTGTAGTTTGTTCTTATGTTGACACCATTAGCCCAAAGTGACCCAAGGACCCAGTCTTTTTTTTTTTTTTTTGATGGCCAAGGACCCAGTCTAAGATGTCTGACTAACATGCAAATGTCCTAGTTGCTTCCGCATATATTTACAGATATATATACAACTATACATTGGATTATCATCTCATCCATCTCGTTACATTCTGAACACACCATACTTCGTCTCTTCTAGAGCATGATTCATTGAAGCAGAGATGCACAGACCAATGACCTTCCTCGTATCTGCCGGATCAATAATGCCGTCATCCCAAAGCCTGGCTGTAGAATAATATGGGGAGCCTTCTTTCTCATAGGCCTCTTCAACCTTCACTTTGAACGTCTCCTCTTCTTGAGCTGTCCACTGCACGTACGTGTATGCAACATTTGGTAAGCGTAATAGTTAATTGTATGGCAAATAAAGTAAGATCAGGCAACCAATGCAACATCTCCAGATGAATCATATATTACCTGGACCCCTCTCCGTTTCTTGTTGCCTTTTTCTACTTGAGTCAGCACACCTGCTGCCTAAATATTGCAATAGAGAGAAATAAGTCATTCATAATCTTCGTCACATGTGTTTCTTATTCTTAAACATTAATTTGTCACAAAATAAATCAGACAGCAAGGTGCTCTAATTAATCTGTCACCTGCTGTCTTAGGTGTTCTCTTCACTTGAACTTATTATACCTTATAACCCCTGGTTTCCCCTCATGTTCACACCTGATCAGATATGAAACATATTTTATGTGAAACGAACACCTTTGTAAGCCTAGGTAGGACTGCAGATTCCTTTTGATTGGTCTCTTCTGGTCCTCAAACATTTCAGTCTCTCCCACTGTCTCTCTGTCAGCATGTATTGTCTGCAGCAGAGGGGCCTTTTAGGTAGTGCATACAGCAACCAACCCCAGCTAACCAACATGCACCGCAAGATCATCCTCCAGGAAAGCTTCCTTCTCGTAATTAGAGACTTGGTGTTCGTCAAAATAAACATCGCATCTTAAACCCTTATTTTATCAAAATGACAGACCAGACAAGGCATCTGGAATAAGAGACAGTTTTCAAACAAGCATTGAGCAGTAATTTTTCAGTATTAACAAACTCGCCTACCCACTTATTCCAACTAGAAAAGTTGCTTTTCCATAAAACACCATCTTATATTAGCAAAAAACATCTGTCGCTTAAAATCTTCTTTTAACTGGTTCATTTCAAACGAGCAAGCAATCCCTTCTATCACATATCCTAGAAGACACAGACTACTGCAGATGCACTCTATTAAAAGGAACTCTAGGAGATTATAGACACAATCACCAAAATGACCCAGACCCAGCTCAGGCTAGCTCTAGTCTCAGTACAAGTGCTGTGTTCGTCTGCCTTGGGCCTCTCGTTGATATTGTTCCTGGTCAATGTCCAGGACTCCTGCTGCTTGGTCAATTGGAGCAAACAAAAGGCAGCAGCAATTGGAACTTCAATCTCCCAAAGCAGAAAAGCACATTTCCTTTAGCAGTTATGTTCATCCAATACTAAAGTTAATTCACCCTAGGCAAGTTGTGGATAAGCTTTCATATGATTGGGATCCCTCACAGCTCGCTAAGCTCACAGAGAGGAGTTGAAGTTAAAAGTCTTGTGAGAGTGCTTATGTATAGAGATAGGAGTGGGTAACAAGAAAGCTTTTGTTACAAAGGTTGTACATAAGAGAGAATAGTGATACTGATCGATAGTGTCACGAATGCACAAGGCTGTTTCAACCAATAACTACATGATGTGTTTGTAAGGATCTAAAACTCACTTTAGACACTCACAAATTGCGTAATTAAAAAGACAGATAATTATAAGGATAAAACAATTGCAGGAGGAATTCTTAATCTCACAAGGAATTCTTAATCCCCTAAGACTCTCAAATCTCTCTAAGAGTTCTTAGGCCTCTCCAAATTAGAATCTCTAAATTTAATGCTTAATGTCATAAAACTGCTAAATACATATTTATAGTGGAGAAGAAAACCTAAACCGACTAAAATAAGAAAAATAAAGAAAACCCGTAATCGACAAGTGGCGCCTGGGCTCTTCCCTAGCCTGCCCGGGCAACCGGGCAAGGAGGTTCTGCCTCGTTGCCCGCCCAGGCCAGGTGTGCTCTTAGCTCATCTTCCTTCGTTTCAAGGAGGTTTTGCCTCGTTGCCTGCTCATGCCGGGTGTGCACTTAGCTCATCTTCCTTTGTTTGTTCACTTACTTCTTCTTCGCTCTTATTCTCCCCACACTAAATCCAACAATCTCCCACGTGTAAGATCGATGTGTAAAAAACACACTTCAATCATTGTAGCCAACACACTTCCTATCATCGTTACTCTCCATACTAACAACTAATACAACACCAATTTCTACTCAAAAAGAAAGCCAAACCGAGGACTCACTCGACCCCGAATCACCATTACAGCACAAACCATAAAGACTCTTCATAGTTCTCCGAGCATTCCGTTGATGCTCCCACTGGAATAAAACATCCTTCTCTAGGCTCAAATTCCCGTGCACCACGCTCATGTGTGCCTTCCACTTCACATTGTTTGTTTTACGGTCCATACTTACCAAAGAGACCACGATTTTATTTACACATGGTTTTTTTTGTCACATTGACACCCTTCGTGAAGTGCTCTTCATCCATCCTTCAATCACCTTTATTGTGTTCCTCGTTATGTACATCGTTCCACAACTTGCCCCTCGAACTATCATAATAACACCCTTAGCAACTTTATATAACCACCCCCAGTCACAATGACCTTTGAAGCTCACTAACTTGATATAAACTTGACATCCTTAACCTCCAATATAACCCCGCTACCGAGCTTCACAGTTACATCTTCTTTGCCTTGAAACTCTGACTATAAGGCGAAGAATGATTCGAAAAACCCATCAAGATCCACGAACCCATTGAGCTTTCTGCACTAACCAACAAAACGTCACACAAGAAACAAAACTCGGTAAAGCATCACCATTTTCGTCTCCTTGGTCGATTCGCTTAACATCCTACTTACTGTATGCTACGCTACCATACTCCCAGGAATTTCTCATTCAAGTATTACTAATTGCAACAACAACAGTCTCCCACTCTTTAGGTAAAAGACAACATAATCATGCCTTTTACCTCATCCTCAAATGTAATATTTACAAAAGCTAATCGACTAATAATCATAATAAAATCAACATAAAACCTGACCAAATAGATAGTATTGACCAAGCGTAGTTGATTTGTGTGTTTCTAACGCACTTTGCCCACTTTTTTACCTTATTGTGATCCTCTTTCTTCCCTCTTCCTTTTCCCTTTCCCCTTCTATCTTATTCACTTGATCATTCTTGATCATAGTGACATTTTGCTAGATTTTAATCCTTTTTGACCGAATTTCTATTCTTTTTGCTTTCACCATATTTTGCCATGTTCTTAATATAAGTGGAACTACCTAAAATGACTTCGAGTGTTATAGTTGGCAAAGTAAGCAATGAAGACAAAGCACACAATGAGAATTAGTGCGCTTGCACCATGCCCCATGTCAGCTCGCAGATAGGAGCACATAGAGCAATGAAATATTGTATGGGGAAATTCAAATGGACATAACTTTTAAACCATAAATCGGATGAAGGTAATTCTAGTTGGAGGAGAAAGCTCGTTTCAATAGCTTTCCAACGATATATTACATGTCTCAAACAAAGCACCGGAGCAAAAGTTATAACTTTTTGAAGTTGAGCTACAAGTAGGGATGACAATGGGTCGGGTCTGGGCGGGTAAATGACCAGATCCAGACCCATTAATTTCTTCCATATCCAGAGTAGACCCTTCGGAATTTGAAGACCCTGATCCTTTTGGTTTGATGGATCTAGGGTCCTTGCAGGTTCTTCATAGGTCCTTTTAATTTTCAAGTTTAATTGCATTTTTTTATTGAACAAATTATTCCGCCTATTTTATAGGTTCGCGTAATCATAGTTAAGGATTGTACCGAAACAATTAACAAAATATAGCTCATAAAATCTTAAATATGTTTCAACTTACACCATTACATGTCTTAAATAGAGTCACAACCACTCATAAAGTCATACTACATTTGTCCCATATTAGTTGGGAGTCCCGGGTTGTTAATGAGCTTAGCCTGTTCGCGAGCTGCTCGAGTTCGACTCGAAATTTTCACAAGCCGAGCACAGCCATGTTCGGCTCGAGAAGTTCGTGAACAGGCTCGATATATTTTTTAAATTATATTTTTTAACATAGTGACCTCAAATATTAGTAGAATATTATTAACAAGTCTAGAAAAAATAAATATTAGTTATAATATATTATATCTTATAAATATACTTTATTTTGTTATAATTTTTGAACCCAAGTCGAGTTTTGTGCAACTTGGACTTGATAATCTAAGCTCGAAAAAGCTCGAGATTGGGCTCGAGCTCGAGCAAAGTATGACGAGCCAAGCTTGAGCGACCCCAAGCTCGGGCTCGGCTAGGTTCATTAACACCCCTAATTGGGACAATTTGACTGGCACACTAACCAATACACAACTTTGACCATTAAAAAATCTAACTATCAATTAGTAAAAATTATGAAAAATTGATATATCAAATTTATGCATTGAGACAAAACTAAGAGCGCATCTTATTTACTAGAATTTGGTTTTATATGTTAGTTAAAAATTATGGTCAAAGTAAGCCATATGAATAGTGTAAAAGTCAAACTGTTGCAAATAATATGGGATAGAGGGAGTAATTCACAAGTTAATTTGTTTTTTGAAAGTTTTTTTATGTAAATGGGTCTGTGGGGTCTGGCTTTTATATATTTGGACCAAGACCCATTGGGTGTTGGACCTAGATGGGACTGGATCTAGTCCAAGACCCATTGCCATCCCTAGCTGCAGGTCACACGACCGTGGGGATTTGCTCACGACCATACCTTATGGCAGCCAAACCAATTTTGAAACTGATTCGAGAAAATGAAGTCCCCACGACCGTGGGCCCCTTTTGTAACAGAAGTATGAACTTTGTGAACTTCAACTGATTCAAAGAAATCAAGTCCACACGACCGTGGGGATTAGCTCATGACCGTGGGCACCCGTTCGATTATTCTGTCTTTTTTCTCGACTTCTAGTAAAGGGATATTATTAATACTCCCTCCTTAGTTTAAAAAAGCGCGAGGCGCACCGAGGCGCAAAGGGCCTCTAGAGCCTAGGCGCGAGGCGCGAGGCGAAGGCGCGCGCCTCTTGTAGGCGAGGCGCACCAAAAGTGCCAAAAACCTTGTAGATGAATTCTAGAACACATCATGAACTCAAAACCACATAAATACCATGTAAAAGATGCATTAAATGACAATATGAAGGATTTCATTGCTAAAATATCGCATAAAGTATTCTAAGTTTATATTAGAGACTTCTAACTTAAAACATGACAATCAAAATGAAAACTAAAAGTAGAAAAGAAAGCATTATGGTTCCATAAGATAGCCCACTAAAACACTAATATTCATCCTCATCATCACCATCATCATCACAATTGTACTCATCCTCCTCTTCTAAATCATCGTCGTCCTCACCAATGTCTTCTTCCATATCCTCCTCATCATCATCCAACACCATGACTCTACGAGTATGAGATGCTCTAGGAGTGGAGCTAGTGGCAACATTTTTTCCTTTGTCAGCTCTAGATGATGGTCCGGCTCCATCCGATGCAAGCCTAGTTGCCCTAGTGACATAGGTAGGCTCATGTGCTCCACTAGCTCTACTAACCGCACCCCATGTCAAATCTTCACCATCAAACACAAGATCATCATCATCAGAAGAGTTCTCATCCATCCTCCCAAATAGCCATTCATTGCTCTCATCAATCTCATTTAAGAGAATAGGATCAATGGTATCTCTTCTTTGATATTTGCGTTGACAAGCACGATTGTATTTGACAAACACCATGTCATTCAATCGACTTTGTGCCAACCGATTTCTCTTCTTGGTGTGAAGCTGTTAGGAGTAAAAAGTTGTAAGTTAAACTATCCAATGGACTAATAATGTACTAATGACGATTTTTTTGAAAGAAAGTAACTTACTAGTTGGAAAACCCCCAATTTCTCTCACAACCGGTGGCACTACAAGTGAGACTAAGAACCTTTATAGCAAAGGCTTGAAGGTTAGGTGCCGAAGCTCCATAAGTAGACCACCAATCGGCTATAAGAAAAAAGTGCAAAATTTAATTAAGTTGGAAAATAATAAATTAGGATAAACTATTGAAGTAAGTAATTAGTGTTTACAAGGGGATTTAACCTTCCTTTGCCTAATTGCCATGGGTATGCCGAAGAGACCGGTTGCATTTTTGTATGCATCTAACTCACATGTGACCTTGTCTTGCGCACTTATGTCCGGAATCAACCTTCCTATGCAATCAAATAACCCCGTCATAACTTCCTCACAACCAACTAATTGGGGGTTATCATGGTATAATTCCGGATTTAGAAAATAACCGGCGGCGTGCAAAGGTCGATGTAGTTGACAATCCCATCTTGCATCAATGAAATCAAATGCTTTTTTATATTGCTCCTCTTTCAATCTAAAACTCTTTGCAATTGTCTCCTTAGCCCTATCCATGGCCTCATAAATGTAACCCATGGGTGGCTTTCTTTCTCCATCCACCATTCTTAAAACCTTCACAAGTGGACCCGTCAACTTGAGAGAGTAGACAATATTTCTCCAAAGAGTGTCTTGCAAAAGAAATGATGCGATTTTCTTCCCTCCCGCATCCTTGGCCCATTTAGAAGCAATCCATTCGGGAGAAGTAATCATCTTTCTCAAGTTGTTCTTTTGCTTATGGAATTGTGCAAGAGTAATGAATGATGTTGCAAATCTAGTGACCGCCGGTCTATGCAAATTCCTTTGATTTGTGAACCTCCTCATCATGTTCAAAAGTGTAATATGGTTATAAATATAACCATTCATGTACATACACTTCTTGATTGCATGCTTAACTTTTGGAAGCTTTCCAATGTCTTCCAACATGAGGTCAAGGCAATGAGCCGCACATGGAGTCCAAAAAAGGTTTGGTCTCGTAGCCTCAAGCAATTTTCCTATAGTATGTAGCAAAACAAAAAAAAATGCTCAATAATTTAACTTAATTTAAGATTAGTATCTCAATAAATGAAAATAAAGATATAAACTTAATTTCTTACCCGCCTTAACATAGTTAGATGCATTATCCGTCACCACTTGAATGACATTTTGCTCTCCAATCTCTTCCACCATCTCATCAAGCATTTGGAACAATATATTAGCGTCTTTCACAATCTCCGAAACATCCATAGACTTTATGAAAACGGTTCCTTTAGGAGAATTTACAAGAAAATTAACTATGTCTTTTCCGGCCACGGAATCACGCCATCCATCGGACATTATGGAACAACCTTTTATTGCCCACTCTTTCTTGTGATCTTCCAATTTTTTGTTAGTTTCCGCCACTTCTTTTTGAAGAAGAGGATTTCTTAGCTCATGCATACTAGGTGGCTTCAAGTCGGGACCATAATGTCCAATGTCTTGAATCATCTTACCAAAACTTTCATAACTAGCCGCATTAAAGGCAATTCCCGCATCATAGAACCACCTAGCAAAGGACCTACAAGCTTTTCCCTCAATTCCTTATCATGAACTCCAAAGATGCCTTTTCTTTCTTTCCTACCTTTCAAAACATCTTGTGGAGTTGGAGTGACATATTTGTCCAATGGACCCCTTTGTCTTGGCCTTTTAGGAACATACTTGCCACTAGTTTTAACCCCATTGGAGTTTATTATCTCACAATCTTCTTCTTCTTCATCATAGTCATCAACAATTGTGGGTATTGGTGGTTGCATTTGATTCTCAAATTTCAATTGTTCCTTCAACATCATAAAATTTTTTACTTCCTCTCTCACATGTTCTGGACAACGAAGACATTTAGCGGCATTCCTAAACCCACCAACCAAATGTTGTTTTACGCGACAAGCTCCTCCTTTGAGTACTTTATTGCAAAAGTTACAAGTCCAATTCGTCTTGTTAAGAGGATCCGGAATTGCATATTTTCTAGCCGGATCCAAAGAACTCGATGTTCCCAATGGATTTGTGTTCGTATCCATATTCTTCGAGTCAACTTTTCAATCAATAACATCAACAAACAGAAAAATTTATATCATTATAAAATTAAAACACCAATAAAAACTTCAAAAATGACACCAACAAAAACTCTAAAATAATTAAACACCTTGTTCCACTATCTTGATACTTGTACCATTATTAAAATCTTTATTCCATGAACATAAATTTTGAATTAAATAAGAAGATTAAGAGCATAACAGCTACTGTGCACTCTTGTAAGTTGTGCCATAGCCATCAATGCCTTTTTTATTAGTAAATGGACATTAAAAGAAGAAGAGACAAAGTTGTGTATGACAGCTACTGCCTACTGCCTACTGCACTCTTGAAAAACGCTTAGCTTTATACAAAAGTTGTGTATTTATAAAACAGAGACTAAAAGAAGAAGAGAGAAAGCTGTGTATTCTACAAAAGCTTTCAAACCAGAATTTAAAAAACGAAGCTTTGAAAAACAGAGTGTTTAGAAAAAAAAAACGAAGCTTTAAAATAAAGTGTTGAGAAAAAACGAAGCTTTCGAAAATAAAACAATGGAATGAAAACAGGAGAAAGAAGGAGAAGAAGGAAGAAGGAAGAAGAAAGAAGGAAGAAGGAAGAAGAAAAGAAATAAAAAATGATGCTTTTGTCAAAAACAGAGTATTTCGAAAAAGAAACTTTTCTGGAGAAGAAAAGAAGCATCAAGGAAGAAGGAAGAAGGAAGGAGGAAGAAGGAAGGAGGAAGAAGGAGAAGAAAAGAAATAAAAAAAAAATTGAAGCTTGAGAAGAAAAACTTACCGGCGGCGGCGAGAAGTCCGGTAGCTCCGACGGCGAGAAGTCCAAATAACTTCTCTTCTTTTCTTGGAAATCGAGAATCAGTAATTTACCCTTCTTTTCTTCCCTTCTTTCTTCCATTCTTTTACTCCAGTGAGGTGATACTAGTCACGTGTTAATCACGTTTTTTTTTGAGTTAAAATCTGACCTCGAGCCCCAGAAACGCAGAAGCAGTGCGCCTCTCGCCTCACCTAAAGCGCAGCGAAGCGCGCGCCTCCGTGCGCTTTTCACAAATCGCCTCGCCTCCAAGTCAAGAAGCGTTTTGGCTGGAGCCTCGCCGCGCCTTGAGCCTAGGCGCGCCTCAGGCGCGCTTTTTAAAACTAAGACTCCCTCCATCATCCCATATTATTTTATACAGTTTGATTGACACAGAGTTTTAAGAGTGTTATTTGACTTGTTTTTTTTATTGTGAGTAGTTAGTTGTTGGTATTGTTTAAGGGCATGTTTAGATTTACTAAAAACAACTGAACTGATTGGAGATGAACTGAACTGAACTGATTGGTGTTGAACTGAACTGAATTGAATTAAATTGATTTTAATAAATATATAAATAATATATAAATAACAATAATATGAATTTTAAATAATAATTATGATGATAGATAATAATAATGAATAATTATTAATGAATAATAATAACTAAATTTTGGATATTTTTAAATGATAATTATAAATAAATAATATTAATAATCATAAATTAATAATTATAATAATGATTAATAATTATAATGATAATTAATAACAATTATTTTATAGTCTCTGCATCAATATATTAATACCTGATGATGATTATATTAAAACAATAATATCTAAAAAATAAATTAATATTACTATTTTAATAATTATATTTAATTATATTTTAATATTTAGTAATAAAATAATGATTGGGTCGGACCGTGCAAAATTATATCATAAATCGTTTTGACGTGATTTGAATGGATTATAGGCTGAAAACGCGGGTTTATTTGTGCTTTTAACCCAAACCATGTTCCTCCCTAATGATAATAGTAATAATAATGAATAGAGTTATAACAAACAATATAATATACAAATAATAATGCAACCTTTTGGCGATTCGCAAATAATAATGCAACCTTTCAATTATTCTGGAATAATGCAACCTTTCTACCCCATTTATTTTAAATAGGACAAAACCGGATAAAACCGGATATAACCTGAATAGGAGGTTTAGTGGGACACGTGTCGACTAATATTTGGTTCTAATAAACAAATTTATTAAAAAATTAAAAAAAAAGATAGAACTAAAAAAAAACTAAAATTCCCCCTCCCCAAACCCCTTACCCAGAATCCCCCACCCCACCTTCTCCCACCCAGATCCCCGCCCCTCCCCTAACCTCACCCCAACTTCTCTCACCCAGAATTCCCCGCACCGGAGATTGTATCGCCGGAGAGGATGCGATTCGCCGGAAGAGTGAAAGTGTCGATGATTTGTGCGCCGAAAACGTCGTCGTCTTTAACCTGGAATTTGAGGTTGGTGAGAGGGTAAGCCATGTGAATGGTGAAGTGTTTGTTCCAGTGAGGGGATTGAGAGTTATGGATAACGCGTGTACGTGCGGTTGTTGATTGGAGGGGGCTACGACGGAGACGTATGGATCGTTGGTGATGATGCGACGGTGGTGGTGTTGGTTGGAGTCGTCGGAAGGGCGGTCTCCGGGGGATTTGAGGGTGGTTGTTGTGGTGGTGGTTGTGCAGGTGGTGGTGGTGGTTGGAGTCGTTGGAAACGTTCGAAATTCAAGTCCATGTTTGGTAAGTGGCATGCTTCGTGGATTGTTAGGGAGAGATCTCCGTGGAGGTATACCATTTTTTTTGAGTCTTCCGCCATTGTTTAGTGATGGAGTTCCTGTTTCAGGAAAGAGGAGGGAGGAGGTGGCAGTGTAGAGGGCGGGGTTGGGGTGGCCGTTGGGGGGTTGATAGCAGGGGTTGGGGATGGGTGGTGTGGGGGGATTATTTAATTTTTAATTTTTACGTTTATTTAATATATTAATTAGGATTAAAAGTTTTAACTACAAAATTACCTTTTCTTCAGGTTACCGGTAATTTGTCTCATTAAAAATAAATGGGGTATAAAGGTTGCATTATTCCAGAATAATCTTAAGGTTGCATTATTATTTGTGAATCGCCAAAAGGTTGCATTATTAGAAACAATTTTTCCTAATAATAATACTTAATAATAATGATATAAAAATAAATAATAATAATATAATAATAATAATAATAATATTAAGAGTAATTAGTAAAATAAATTAGACCAACATAATACTTCCTCCGTTTTTTAATACTCGCACCATTGAACCAGTTTACGCAACTCAATACACAATTTAGATGTTAAATATCTTTAATTATACACAATAAAAAATTATGCAAATTAAATTTTAGTAATCAATACATTGAGACGAATCTAACAAGATCCCACATGACTATATTTTTTCTTACATATAAGTCACAATATTGATTTAAGTAGACATGTGTGAATAGTGTGAAAGATAGAAATGGTGCAAGTACTAAAAAACGGAGGAAGTAATATTTAACAAAATGGTTATAAAAGAATGGAGCTTTGCTGAGCTGAACTGAACTGATTGGAGCTGAGCTGAACTGAACTGATTGGAGCTGAGCTGAACTGAACTGATTGGAGCTGAGCTAAGCTGAACTGATTGGAGCTGAACTAAACTGAACTGAAATTAAGCTGAAATGTACAGGCCTAAATCCATAAAGTATAATGTGGGACAAATGTGGGTCATGTGTGTATTGCAAAAGTAAAATAAAAAGCTAAAGAGATAGAATGCAATAGGACAAATGTGGACCCTTCCCACAATAAAAAATATATTTTTAGTGTAGGACCATGCTATTTTTAAAAGCGTATCAAGTAATATGGGACAGACAAATATGGGAAGTGTATTAAGTAATATGGGACGGAGGGAGTAGCTAGAGTTTATTATTTGGTAATTATCGACTACTTAGCCGAATTCTTCCCTAGTTTTAGACTACTTTTATCTCTCAAAACTTAGTTTTTCCATTGTCATCGTTATTAAAGATTCAAACTTCCATTAATTCAAGTATTAATTACTCTACTCTCTTCTTTATTTTCATTTTATTAACAATCACGTTTACTCAAGTTAATTATATTTGCTTAGAATCCATAATTAGTGAGTAGTTTCCTATCTAGAATTTGGGTGAAAGTATAGGGCTTAATTAGATTGTTGATGCAATTGAGTGATTAAATGATGTTTATGTGTTGATCTTGGTATTTTGACACCTTAGGATAGATCTTGATCTCGTTTATGCTAGGGCATTTAGGTTTCAATTGTTCTTATTTGAACGTTGAATTCTTTTGTCATCCCCATGAATCAACTTAATTTCTAGATCAAGAAATTTGGTAGAAATTAAGAGAATCCTTTTATTATGGGTTTTCCATGCTTATTGAATCTATTAATCAATTGACTAAAGACCATTGAGAGAGGATTTCATCGATTGATTAATTAATTATTCTTAAGGACCATTCGAGAGAGGACTCCAGTAATTTAGAGGGGAACTAAACCTTGCATATTTATCGCTTTTGAACCGCAATTGCATTGATGGTTGTCGTCCTGCCCGGATTCATACTAGTAGCCCGAACTCTAGTGTTTCCTTTATTGATATTTACATTTCATGTTTAATTGCTAGTTCTAGTTCCTCAAGGGCCGTTGTTATCATTTTTTGTTTTCAGTTTTCAGTTTTTTTGAAAAAAAAAATTCTCTCCTTTCTCTTTCCACTCAAAATAACAACATATGTGTTGTTTCAGCAGCTTCTGCAGAGAACTCATTTAAATCCAGCTTCACTGGTAGTCTTCCTGGATGGTTAGTCTCACATGCCAATAGATGTTAAATATACTCTCAAAGAGAATGGGCAGTGCAAAACAATAGATCTATGAAGTTATGAATTTTTTTGCGGACTAAGGTGCCGTAAATAAAGTCATCCATAAGTTGCGAGCAGCGAGCGTTGAAAATAAAATCACCAGAAAAATATTTGCTGGAAGCTGTGGTGACGAGGAAGGGAGGATAGGACAAAGTTTAGGACAAAATTCAAACCCAAAAATTAGGTCTTAAGTTCTAACCTACAGCCCCACCTGTGATGATGTCAAGACTCGTGACCACGCAATGATCTATAGGATAATCCTTTTAACTGCCATGTATCTAATTAACTTGGAGAAATGCAAGGACCGTCCAAATCAAGGCAGCGGCAGATAAGCCAACTAGCCAAGCGACTTAAGAGACCTTGTATAAAGGCACTTTTTAAAGTAAACTTGCAAAGAAAGAAGCTGAAGCATGAGACTGTGGGGGGGCAATTTCATTCCACGATATAATATGTATTACTTTGTAGCTTGTATAATGGTAAGGATGAAGCTGGCATGTGATCGAGAGGATTCCTTCCTAGAAGATTTTCATGTGTTCAACTATGATACCTACACTGCTGATCCTTTTCCAGATTTCGTATTCTGCTTTGGCTGGAAATTTCTACTTCAAGTTATGTATACTTTCATTTCATTTTGTTTTAGTTAAAATTTTGAAATCAAGACACCATCGTTTTACATTCAATATTACGTAAAGGGAGCAGAACATATTGCCGTTGGTGAGCCATGAGCGAAGAAATGAGCTATTCACAGTAGTTAAATCTCAGCTTTAGGTCATTTGAGCTCAAGTGGGTTAAAGTGTTAATCGCAATTTTCGGATGACCTTAATTTGGGATGGAGCAACACCATCATTATCGTATACTTATTTTGACAAGCCAACACTACGTATAAAAAAAGCCTTAAAGTGTAGAAATATAGTAACCAGAATACAGAGTCAGTACCTGTGCTCCTCCCATTATGGATATTCTCGCATTTGGCCAGAAGAACATAAAATTGGGGCTATATGCACGTCCGCACATTGCATAGTTTCCCGCACCAAAACTTCCACCAATTATGACAGTGATTTTAGGAACCTGCACAGAGAAAAAGGTTCACCACAATACCACACATATACACGTCACACATATCCTAGTGTCCTCCTTGCTCAATGAAAACTAGGAAGCAATTAGAACAAATATAGTGTCAATATAAAAAATAGGTACACAAACATGCATGCATAGAGATAATTTTTTCGCATGAGACTAAACAGACTAACTCGTGGGTCTAATTTTATACTTCCTCCGTTCTATTTCAATTGCAACATGGGGAACTTTCACGCATGGTGCAAAAATACGGCGTTATCGGAACGGTTTGCCCGAGTTGGAACGGTTTTCAACTTTGGCGAACCAAATTTGACCGGTTCAACAAGGTGGATTTAAAAAGCCGATATTTTGGTCGTTTCGGCCGTATCGAACGTGACAACAAGGGTCCGCCCGTTTTTTCCACTACAAAACGTCACTTCACAAGTTTTTAGCAATTGTTTTAGAGATATCTTATCTTTACTTATATAGTAGCACCGATCTACCTCCAGCAATGACTCAAAGACAAGAGAAAAGGAATTGAAGAGGCACCACCGCATTGTTGAACCCTATATAACTCCACTAAGATCTAAAGATCAAATGAAGCAAAAAGACCAAAAAAAAAATCTTAAACTAAATTCCTGTCGCGACAACCGCAATGTGCTCCGCGACCAACGTATCCGTTCCGTTACCCCGTAACCGCGACTGTTCCCGTTTTCATAACCTAAACCGTATTTTCAAACCATGCTTGCACACCTTCCAATGCACTACTATAAATGTTTATATCTTTAATTGTGTTTAAGAAAAAATTACAAAAAGTAGACATTAATTAAGTATATATCAAGACGAATCTAACAAGATCACACATAACTATTTTTGTTGCTTTGCTTGTTGTGGACTGATCCAAGGGAAAGGATCCTACACCGACCGTATGGGAGGTTGGTGTGTGGTTTATATAGGATTGTGAGCTAGCTTTTGGAAAGTGCATTCCTATTGTCGTATAACAAATGTTATCAAAGGGGTGGTCCATGGAGTGATCGCCTGGAACCCGCTGGACCAACGAGGAAGTTGGTCCTTATGGGGGGCGAATGTTGGGGACTGATCCCAGGAAAGGATCCATCGTATGGGAGGTCGTGTGGTTTATATAGGACAATGAGATCTCCTCCCTAAGTTTTGGGAAGTGCATTCCTATTGTCCTATAGCAGGTTTGTGAATAGTGTAAAAGTCCCCTATGATGCAATTATAATGGAACAGATTTAGTATTAAGAGAGCTGGATTGAATCTGAAGAAAGCTTCCATATGATAATTTACTTAGGACAATGAACAAACTAATAATAGGACAAGTAATTCTTCATAGGTTAACGTCATGGTTCAAAAATGCAGAAACGGCCGCGAGTCCTGGGAATGTAATGGATACGTTGATCACAGACTGCGTCGCGGTTGCTGAATAACACATTTGGTTATATACTTTCTCTTTTTAATGATTGTACACAACGATTATGAATAAATAATCGATTACAACTTGCACTTTAAATGAGTTTCCAAGGGGAATCCACCATGACAAAGGAAATTTTGGCTGAAAGTGACTCCTACATCGTATGATGCGGTGGAATTCGAACAATTCGGGTGTGATGCGATTGTATCATCTGTTATCTCGAACTAAAATAATAACTCGGTATGAATTGGTTAGTATCGATTCGTCAACTTGGATAGCGAATCGAACTAATACGACCTTGTTTTGACACCATGGCAACGTCTTCAGAGTTAATAAGGCCTTGTTTTGACACCATGGCAACGTCTTCAGAAACACAGTGTGACTCTCACTCAAGAACTCCAATGCAGGGTCTTATAAATCAATCACACACCCTACGATTTTTTATCTATGTTGATCGACCTAAATCAAAGGTCGATTTTGAACTATACAGTGATATGGTAAATTTTTGTTTAAGAACGGAAGAAGTGCAGAGTTGAAGAAAATTTTAATATTGAAGAGCAAAAATTCTTAGGCTTTGCAGTGAACGGGCAAGTAATTAAAGTATTTACTATGGGGAAGGAATAGTCAAACGTAATTTTACTCTCTTTACAGCTATTAAAGATTTTCTCTCTCTTTATTGCTTTTCTTATTTTTTGTTCCCTTAAAGCAGTGAGATAAATGTACTTAAATCCCTTAAAACAAAAGTAAATGTAGAGTTTATGAGGAGGATTCAAAAGAGAAGTCGTTGCAGCATTAAAAAAGATGGGATTGAAGAAAGCTACGGGACCAGATGGCATACCTATCGAAATTTGGAGGTGTTAAGGGGGGGAGAGGAATCGAATGGCTGACAACATTCTTCAACATGATTTGGAGACACAAAGCCATTAGAGTGGAGGAAGAGTACTTTGATTTGGAATCGAATGCCATTAGAGTGGAAGAAGAGTACTTTGATTCCTTTGTACAAGAACAAAGCCAATGTACAAGATTGTACCAACTACCGAGGAATCAAACTAACGAGTCATACGATGAAACTCTGAGAATGAGTGATTGAGCAAAGACTTAGGAAACATGTGAAGATAACAAAGAACCAATTTGGATTTATGCCAGGAAGATCGACTATAGAGGCCATCCACCTCATGAGACAGACAATGGAACATTACCGTGATAGAAAGAAAGATCTACATATGGTTTTTATTGATTTAAAGAAGACATATGATAGAGTACCAAGAGAAATACTTTGGTGGGCATTGGCAAAGAAAGGTGTTTCACAAAAATATATAGATATCATCAAGGATATGTATGAGGGGGCAACTACGAGTGTGCGGACTACGGTGGGGAGGACAGAAGAGTTCCCTATTACGATCGGAGTGCATCAAGATTCTGCACTTAGCTCCTTTCTCTTTGCTCTAGTCATGGACGAATTAACGAGGTCAATTCAAGATGATATCCCGTGGTGTATGATGTTTGCGGATGATATTGTGTTGATTGATGAGACAAAGGAAGGTGTTGAGAGTAAGTTGGAATTGTGGAGACATACATTGGAAGCCCGTGGTTTTAGATTGAGCAGAAGTAAGACGGAGTATATGGAGTGCAAGTTCAGTGGGGTTACAAGCAGCGAGGCAGGGCGGTTACTTTGGATAGCAAAGTGGTTCAAGGATCGAACGTCTTCCGTTACCTTGGATCCATTCGCCAAAAGGATGGAGTACTGGATGGATACGTAGCTCAAAGAATTAACATGGGTTGGTTAAAGTGGAAAAGCGCCACCGAGTTCCTTTGTGATTCCGGCATTCCCCAAAGATTGAAGGGAAAGTTCTACCGTACGGCAATCATGCCTACTTTCTATATGGCACCGAATGTTGGGCGGTGAAGCAATGTCACGTTCATAAGATGAACGTGGCGGAGATGCGTATGTTGCGGTGGATGTCTAGCCACACAAGGAAGGACCGATTAAGAAATGAAGTGATTCGGGAAAAAGTTGGAGTTGCATTCGTTGAAGAAAAGATGAGGGAGAATCGGTTAAGATGGTTTGGTCATGTGAAAAGGAGATCAGGTGATGCACCGATGAGAAGAATTGAATAGTGGAGGAGTAATCAAATTGTAAGGGGTAAGGGAACACATAAGATGACTTGGATGAAGGTAATTGAAAATGATATGAGGCTACTTGGGATTGAGGAGAGCATGACGTTGGATAGAATTGGTGGAGGGGCAGTATCCATGTGGAGGAATGGGTGTAATTACTGCATTTATTTGTTTTTCTCATTTGTGTTGGTATTAAAACCTTTTGTTGAAAACCTCTTTTAAAACTTTTTGGTGTAAACCTTGTTTTCAATAACTTATTTAAAAATTCTTAAAAATTAAACCCTTTTAAAAACTTTTTATCACTCTTGTCGATGCCATCTCCTTTGGCAACGGTTTCAGTTGACAATTCATGTTAGCCGACCACAAATCACTTTCGGAATAAGGCTTAGTTGTTGTTGTTGTTGTTCTTGTTGTTGTATTTTATTGTCAATAACCTTTGTTTATTTCGAAAAACCTAATTTGTTATTCTAAAAAATATACTTAAAATGTTAATTTATACTCCCTCCGTCCCCCAAAGGATTTCCCATTTGCTTTTCTTGAAGTCAAACTTTGTAAACTTTGACCATAAATTATAACTAATATATAATATAAATAATTGTCAAAGGTGATCTTCTTAGATTTGTATTAATAGGTACATTCAAAATATCAACATTTTATCATTTTTATTAATAAATAATATGAGATATAAGCGGTCAAAGATGTGCATTGGAGACCGTGCTAAAAGCAAATGGGAAATCCTTTGGGGGACGGAGGGAGTATTAAAGAAAACCTGATCAAGCCATTCTTTCATAACTAAGTATAGCAGTGGGTTCTAAAATTGAACCCCATAACTTATCGCTTAGTCAAGCTTGGTAAAAGAAGGAAGTTGATCATAATACTCACTATGTAGGTACTGAACAAAGGTCATACTTGGTATATTTGGCATGATGGACACATGGGACTACAATGAACGAGCTTAAAAATCTGATATAACAAAGATTAAGCTCCAATAACGCCAATCAAACAAAAGGTGCGCGGCTATTTTTGAAGTCCAATCACGTACGTAACACGCACTCTTGTTTATTGTACAGCTATGGCATAGGAATGGTGCACAAGCACATATATATATGCATTATTATCTAGGCCATCATATCTCATCAAAGGAAGTAAACCAAATTAGATGTTATCAATGCATTCAGCCTTCAAAGGAACTACGCACAAAAGAAGACATTTATAACATAGAATTCGCATATAGCTTAGAAGTTGAGGAGTGCAAAGCCTTATTGATAAGTTTGATCCATGGTAATGAAACACTCCATGCCATCAATGGCAAAACCAAGATTTTTTGCATTGGCTGGGCCGAACTAGATGCATCAAAATCATCATAAATTTATAATTTAATAGGAACATCAATCTACTCTACAAATATAAGACAAAAATACATATGGACATAAAAGTAATTAGTCCTTATTACCTTTTCACTTAGTAATTAAAATTTTCAATAATCGTTAATGACATAAGAATATATGATATCTTAAAACAATCATATATTGAATATGTAATAAGATTAGAAATAAACTTGCAATTTCAGTATTAAACGATTTGACTATAAATTTGAAGTATTGACGGTAAAACGTGCATATTTTAACGAATATTGTTTAAAAGCTTGTTGTAAGACAATAGTCCATTTTTGATAAATATAGAAGCAAATTAAGCAAAATATAAGGTACTTTCAGAGAAGTAGTCTTAGCATGCCATAGCCATGTTTTTACAAAGGTCACGATTATCACAAACAATGAAGAAAATCGCAGATATGGTCATGTTCGCAGTAATGGTCGCAATAACGCGGAAGCGGCTCGAAACGATTAAAAAGATCAGATCGCAGTTAACGCAATGTGAAGTTTTTTTTACATTTTTAACCATAAAGTTGAATCTTTGAAGTCTTAAAGTATTTTATAACTTAATATGACCAAAACTATCATATGGTAGGGTTGTCCATATGGTGTATAAAAAGTTACTTAAAACATGATATACATATCCTATTATATATATAGATAGATACTAACTTATACTCCCTCCGTTTTTTTAGCAAAAATTGTTTTTAATAAATCAACTTTTATGCCATCTTCTAAAATTAAGTTCACCTTTGGATTATTCTGAATAAGTTAAGCTTGTATGAGTATTAACTTTCAATGAGTTCAAGTGGACGGTTACTTTAACAACAGGTAATAATTTTCCCGTCTTTTCTCTCCCTTTACCAATCTTCTACACCTATAAATATAATCACAATCACAACCGACACTCGATCCCAAACACCACCCCAACACTTGATTTAACTCATGAAAGTTAATACTCATACAAGCTTAACTTATTCCAGAATAATCCAAAGGTGAACTTAGTTTACAAGATGGCATAAAGGTTGACTTATCAAAAACAATCTTTCCTTTTTTTTAATATGTACATTTTCCATTCTGGGGTGTCTTTTTAATTGGTACACTTCTACCTTTTCCCATAAATAAAAGGTTGGTCCACTTAATTATTACACTTCACTTTTTCTTTCCTTCTCTCTACCTTTTTCACTTTTCCCTTACTTTTACTATCTTTCTCTCTTACTTTTGCACTTTTTCCTTGGTCCGTGCGCAAAAACAAATGTACATATTAAAAAAAACGGAGGGAGTACATATTATCCTACTTGAAAGCCTACGTCAGGTTTTTGTTCTTTTGTTGGTGTGCCTATTCTTTTTGTGCTACTATTTGTGTTTTCCACTTCTCTTTTTTGGCCAATTTTTTGGTAATGGGCATAACGGGTAAAAAAACGCTCTAACTCACGAGTCACCATCACGTAATGGACAACACGGCGAGATGGACGTGAATTTCATCAACTTTATACATAACAACATTTCGCGTAACGGCATGTTCAAAATTTGTTACAACGGCCATAATGGCCATCGTGATTGCATTCCTAATCATCACAATCCATATTTGGATTAGTAATCTACAAGTTAAAAGACAATCCTAGCCAGCACATGGTATTCTAGTAAGCTAATAACACTCATTGAAAGTACTTAAAACCTACAAAAAGACATAAATAAAAGACAAAAAAAGATAATCCATGTAAAAACAAAAAGGATGTAATGGGGATTATAATGGAGGATTAAAGTCAAAATTGTCAACCTTCGCACAAGCAACAGCCATCACCATTTTTGCCCCAGCTTTCTCTATGCCGTTTGCCTCGGCTCGTGAACCAACCTACCAAGAAAAACAAAAAACCATGAGTTTATCCAAAATGAAACACCTCAGTTCAATATCTTCGGCAAGTGTTTTATACAGAACAAGTGTGTCTACAGGCAAACCTTTGGGATAGACCATAAACTTTTGAATTGAATTGTTTTATTTGAGACAGATTAAGTAAAGACAAAAGCTTATAGAAGACTTAGTACAGTTGAGAAAAGAGTTAACGATTCGAAGAAAATAAAGTCATGGAGGGAAGAAAACAGTGCAATAGTTGATTTAAGTGGCACACACTGGAAGGTGTAGAATGTTGTTGTCGAAAGAAAAGCAGGGAACTTTTCAGGCTGAAATTGCAACTTAGGTGAACTATATCCTGGAAATCAGCAATAGATATATTACCCACTAATTTGATATAGCATAGACCAGATACCATACCAGATACATTTGCTTCCCGCACAATGTATCCTCATTCCTCAGAGACGGCCCTAGAAAACCCCCTACTTAATGATATATATATTTCTGACATGGTGCCTAATAATTGGTTGCCTTTATTACTCCTTTAATATTGTCCGTTCATGCATCAAAGACAAATATGACATCTCCAAACAATTTTATCCATATTTGAGAGATATAAGAAACCTCTTACCATAAATCCAGTAATATTCTGAAGAAAAACCAAAGGAATGCCGCGTTGAGTGCACAGTTCAATGAAGTGGGCACCTTTTAAAGAGGATTCATTAAACAATACTCCATTATTTCCAAGGATGCCAACAGGTTTCCCTAAAATTTTTGCAAACCCTGTTACAAGAGTCTGCAAAAGAATGGCCAACAAAAAGAAGTTATTTAAAAAAAGAAATTAGAAACAATGATTAACTATAATTCACGCTGTTGTGTTCAAGTCATGTAATTGGGCCTCACAGTGCCATACAGTTTCTTGAATTCATCAAATTCACTCCCGTCAACAATACGAGCGATAACAGATCGTATATCAAATTGCTGCTTGTGATCTATTGGAGCGATACATCTGAGCTCTTTCACATCATAAAGAGGTTCCTTGCGTTCTGCTGTCACATAATTCCAAGTAACAGGTGATTGTGCTCCTCCAGCCATATACAAGTTTTTAATAATGCTCCTGCCTGTATATAGTGCGTGCAGTTCATCTGCAAGGAAATGCCAAACGAAGTTGAGAAATAGATTATTACTGTTGGTCTCTGCCTTCTCTTTAACATCTCTTCCACAAACGAGAGAGAAACAAAGTTGAATTATTGGTTTGCTAAGACAGATTTATAAATCGGACGCCAGAATAGAATCTTAATAACAAATTTGTATCATTTAGATAATGTAAATGCATTAACTTGATGGTTATTCAGAAGTTCAGGACTTCAGGGTTCCACACTCTAATTTAGGTCGGTGAGTGTGATGGTAATAGTCCGGATTAGGCTTGTGCTTTAAATGAGTTGGTCGGCAAAAACGAGTTATTACAAGATTTCTTGTAATGATGAATAAAGGAATCTTTATTTACAGGCCTTCCTAATTCCACAGCATGTCCGAAATGCACTGAACCAGACTAGCATAGAAAATAACATTCCCTTCACCACAAGTCATAAAATGAAGCTGCTATCAATGTGGCACTGGAGCTACTTGAGTGGAACATAAGGCACCAATTTCAGGTCACTTGAAGTGCACAAGTTCAAAAAGGGGGGTAGAGACCAGCCAGATGTGCAAAGCAATGTAAACAAATTCAGCTATGGCTTAGGTTCTTGATAAGCAAATACAGGTGTTTAAAAGCAATAAGGGTTTGGTATAGACCAGATTCAAGCTAAGTAATTCACACACACAGACACAGATAAATGATTAATAGCTACAAACTCAAGAGTATTTAGCTACAATCTCTCACACATTCGAGAAGATGAGGATTCTCCCAAAGGTTATCTCCACTTTTTCATTGATAATTCATTCAGCCATCTTTTCCTTTATTTATACACAACTAGGGAGATTAGATTCTCTGTACACCTCATACAGAATAACAGAATTTTGTTGAGGTACAGAGGACTAGGCCTAAGGGAATAAAAGAGAAAGTAAAGGAAAAACTTAAAAGCATAATTAGAAAAAGACTAGTTTGCCCTGCTGTTATGCTTCAGTAGCTGCTGCTGTTGCTCTTTTCTTTCTTGCATAAGTTGCTACAATAGGTGGTCTGTCCCAACTTGTTGCATTACCCCCCATCCAAACTGTCACCTTGTCCTCAAGGTGAAAGGTGGGAAATCTGGAATCCAATAAGGTGAATTCCTCCCAAGTAGCCTCCTGCACAGGTAGATTCTGCCACTGAATCAGTACCTCAGTGATGCTAGCCTCTCCTTTTGGAATTTGTCTAACTCCCAACACAGCCTGAGGGCATACATCCAAAACCAATTCAGGAGAAAGATCAGCAGGTAGAGTAGGTTGAACCAATTGTCCTCCCATGGCTTTCTTAAGCTGAGAGATATGGAACACAGGATGGATCTTGGCCTGCTCAGGTAAGGAGAGCTTATAAGCAACCTTCCCAACCTTAGCTAAGATTTAAAAAGGGCCATAAAATTTTGCTGCTAGTTTCTCAAATGGTCTCTTTGCTAGAGACTTCTGTCAAATGAGCTTGAGGTAGACCTTGTCTCCCACTTCAAAGTGCACAAAGTGCACATCTCTCCTGTGAGCATCAGCCTGCCTCTGCCTCTTCATGTAGTTTTGAGCTTTTAACAGCTGAAACTTCAACTCATCTAGGATGGCATCCCTTTCGACCAATTGGTCTTCAAGAGTAGCAACACTGGTTGTGCCCCTTTCATATTTTAGGAGATGTGGGGGATCTCTTCCATACAGAGCTTTGAAAGGGGTGCACTGAATTGAAGTGTGGCAGGATGTATTGTACCAAAATTCTGCCCAAGGTACCCACAGAGACCAGGTTCTAGGTTGCCCATTGATAAAGCATCCCAAATATCCTTCTAAGCTTTTATTGACTACTTCACTCTGGCCATCAGTCTGAGGAAGAGAGTACTCTCCCTCAATGTAGTGCCATTGAGCTTAAAGATCTCTTTCTTAAACAAGCTCATGAATACTCTACCTCTATCAGAGATGATGGATTTGGGGAATCCATGTAGTTTCACTATTTCTTTCACAAAAAGTGCAGCAACACTAATAGGATTCTAGCATTCTGGATGTTATCCCACTTAAGAAAGCAGGTGGTTATCATGTTGTTGCTCTCAACAGTAGCTTCCCTTCTTGATAGAGCATCTGCTACTCTATTTGATGGTCAAGGTTTGTATGATATTTCAAAGTCAAAACCAAGTAGCTTGCTCATCCACCTCTGGTAGTTCCCACCTCTCTTTGCTCTATGAGGTACCTCAAACTTTGCTGATCAGAATGTACGATGAAGTGTCTTCCTATAAGGTAGTGCTTCACTTCTGAACAACTAAAACTACAGCCATTAACTCTTTCTCATAGATAGATTTTGCTCTAGCCCTAGGACCCAATGTTTTGCTGTAATAAGCAACTGAATGCCCTTGTTGTAACAGCACCACCCCCAACCCAAACCTAGAAGGAGATGCTTCTAGCACAAAGGGTAATGCAAAGTTGGGCATACCAAGTACATGAGCAGTAGCTAAAGCCTTCTTGAGTTGTTAAAAGGCATCCGTGGCTTCTTCTGTCCATCAAAAGTTGTCCTTCTTCAGTTGTGTAGTGAGTGGCAGAGCTATATTAGCATACCCCTTGATGAACTTCCTGTAATAACAAGTGAGCCCCAAAAATCCCCTCAATTCTCTCAGGGATTGGCCATGTTGAAATAGCTTGCATCTTGGTTTGATCCACAGCTACTCCTCTAGCTGAAATCACATGGCCCAAGTAGGCCACTTCCTCTTTCCAAAACTCACACTTCTTTTTATTTGCATAAAGTGCATTCTGATGTAGTAAGGTTAGCACTAATTCTAAGTGCTTTTCATGCTCCACAGTGTTTCTACTATAGATCAATATGTCATCAAAAAATACCAACACAAACTTTCTTATATAGGGCTTAAACCCATCATTCATTAGAGCTTGGAATGTGGCAGAGCTATATTAGCATACCCCTTGATGAACTTCCTGCAATAACCAGTGAGCCCCAAAAATCCCCTCAATTCTCTGAAGGAAGTAGGGATTGGCCATGTTGAAATAGCTTGGATCTTGGTTTGATCCACAGCTACTCCTCTAGCTGAAATCACATGACCCAAGTAGGTCACTTCCTCTTTCCAAAACTCACACTTCTTTTTATTTGCATAAAGTGCATTGTGCTGTAGTAAGGTTAGCACTAATTCTAAGTGTTTTTCATGCTCCACACAGTTTCTACTATAGATCAATATGTCATCAAAAAATACCAACACAAACTTTCTTAAATAGGGCTTAAACACGTCATTCATTAGAGCTTGGAATGTGGCAGGAGCATTGGTCAAGCCAAAAGGCATCACTAGCAACTCATAATGCCCCTCATGAGTTCTAAAAGCTGTTTTTGGGATGTCATCTCTCTTCATTCTTATTTGATGACACCCTGATTTAAGGTCTAGTTTGGAAAATATTGTGGAGCCATGTAATTCATCAAGTAGCTCATAGGTATGGGGAATTTATCTGGCACAGTTGCTTTATTTAAGGCCCTATAATCTACACAGAATCTCCATGATCCATCTTTCTTCTTAACTAACAACAAAGGGCTAGAATATGGGCTGGATGAAGCTTGAATTATCCCAGCTTGTAACATACCTTTAATAAGCTTTTCTATCTCATCTTTCTATAGGGCCTTACACTAATAGGATTTTCACCATGTTTCATTACAATAGCATGCTCATGATTTCTATTTGGGGGAAGCCCCTGCTGATCAAATTTGTGCAGAAGATGCTGCAGGTGGACCTTCAATGATTTCCTTGACTCCTCCTTCTTCTGGTTGCAGTAACTTCAATTCCACCAGTACTCCACCCTTCTCCTTTCGAATGGTTTTCATCATAGCCTTGAGAGATATGCAAGTTCTTCCTAGTGAAGGATCACCTTTCAAAGTGACAGATTTCCCACCTAATTGGAATTTCAAGGTTTGAGTTTTCCAATTAGTGCTCATAGTGCCCAGTTCTTCAACCATTGTATGCCTAGGATCACATATGAATTGCCTAAGGGAAGTGGCAAGAAATCTTCAACAATAATAGCCTCCTGTAATAGCAACTCCAGTGACCTACACTCCCCTTCACCTTGGGCAGCATCACCAGTACCCAAAGAGACCTCAAATGGCTTGGTTTTGTTAATGGGAATGGCTAACCTTTCAACTAGCTCAGTAACAATGAAGTTGTGAGTTGCCCCCGGGTCTATCATCACCACCACTGGTTTTGTTTTTGACTTCTCCTCTCAACTTAGAGAGTTTTAGGACTGGTTATCCCCGTTACTGAGTTTGAAGAAATCTCAGGTTGACTTTCAAAGTCCAACGCATCTCCTGCTTGCTCCTGCTCTTCTTCTTCATCCTCTTCACCTTCTAAAGTGAGTAGAATACTCAACTCCTTTCCTTTGTATCTGTGATTGAAGTTCCACTTCTCATCACATTTAAAACACAATCATCTCTCTCTCTTCTGTTGCATTTCAGCTTCAGTTAATCTCCTCACAAAGCTTCTACTTCGTGGGTTGGGGGGTTGTAGGTTGATTTAGGAGTGTTTGAAGCAGTGGATTGAAGGGAGCTATTGGATTGGGTTGAGTGGTGGGAGTTTGGATTTGTGTTTGAGGTTTTTAGGTTGGGTTGATTTGAAGTGAAAGTCTAGGAATAATATGTTTTGGGTTGGGTTTGTTGGTAATAAGGATTTGGAGTTGAAATTTAATTCCTAGTAGCTCCATAAAGAGGCCCATTTCTAGAGGCCCACCTCCTAGGTTCAGAATTAATTTGCTTATTTTCCAACTTTTGGACCAAGTCCATTGTCCAAATCAAACGGAGCCAAAACGCGGATCTCATCACGGATCGGGTCCCTGAGCCCACTTATATACCGACTCTTGGCCAGTTCTTCTGGAATAACCTTCAATGGAGCTAAAAGCTGATGCATGAGTGAAGAGGTTGATTCAAGATATCACTATCTATGGCCTTCACAATTTTTGGGTATGGTTAATTCTTCAAAGCAAGGCTATGGGAGCTACGAGTTTAAGCTCAACACAACACTTTCGTCCATGATAAGGTGGATTGAAGATGATCCAAGTCTATGAAGAGTATATGGGGCGTCCATTTCATTAGGAGTCTTAGTTAATTTTATTTAGTATTTAATTCAGCATTTTAATTAATGTTATATTTTAGATTCAAATGGCCGAAATTATGTTGTATTTTTCAATTATATTAAGAGTCCTAGTTGAGTTGTAATTCCTTTTAGATAAGAATTGATCTAGCTAAATGATAAGAAGCTTAGGCGTGTAAATAAGATCGATATTGGCCGAAAATCCTATCATTCTTATTAGATTAGCTTCCTTATGTTTATCTTTATCTTTTCCTAGATTTTAGGGATTAAGATTTATATGCTTTTTAGATAGAGTTTGGTTTCCTAATCATACTAGAACATGTACTAGTATAAATAGGCGCCTAGTAGTCATTAATAAACAAGTAAGTTTGATTCATTCATTGAGAATTTCGAATATTTAATTGTTGCTTCAATTAAATTCGACCATTCACATAATATTCAGGAGTGATTATTATTGAGTGTTAATCTACTTAATTCCAGGTAATAGTTTAAGGGAGATTAAGAGTTAATTAAATCTTTCAGGAATGCTTGATTTAATTATCATATCTTAAACACATAAACACATAAAAATTCGGACTTTACTCTTTAGTTAAGAACCTTTGCTTTGGAGTACTTGAATGTTACTTTCATTAGAGTTGCATTCATATCAAAAGCTCCACAAATTTCTTAGTGTATTCATTCACTCCTCTTTATTGACGATGTTCCAACCACTGCTCATGCAAGGAGCCGGTGACCGTCGACCGGAATTTCTTGAGTAACAATCCCTTGAGCTCCTCCCACCTCTTAATTGGTCGTCGACGATTCTCCCATTGAAACCAAAAAAGCGCGTCACCATCAAACGCCACAACCGAAGCTTCTACTTTCTCATCTTCGTTCAATCGATAAAAATGGAAGAACCGTTCAGCTCGAATGATCCATCCATCTGGGTTGTTGCCGTCGAATAAAGGTAGGTCTAATTTCTTCACTCGCCAGCTACTTCCTCCGCCGCCGTTACTCACCGGAGTTTCAGAGTGTCTTGAAACTCTCTCGTTTTCTTGAGTTTCAAGCCTCCTCTCCAATTCTTCCTCGTTCATCTCTTCCAGATTAACTTGACGTTGCGAAGGTTCACCCTCCATTCTACGATTCTCATTCAACTGAGCTCTCACTCCCTCTTGAAATACGGCCTGATCCCTTCGAATCTGAGCCAAAGTTACTTCGTGATTTTCACGAGTTCGTTCGATTCTTCCCTCTATGCGAGTGGTTTGGGCTCCAAACTCTCCTGTAAGTTTAGCTATGGCCTCAGCCATTTTTGCCAAAGCCTCTTGCATAGGTTGGTTCTGCCTCTCAACCACGGTAGCAATTTTTCAATCATTTTCTTCTTGCAGCTCATTCAACTGCTTCTCCACTTGCTCGATTCTCTGAGAATTAGTAGCCCCACTCACCATTTCTTACCCAAATTCGAACTTGCTCTAATACCAACTTGGTATAGACCAAGATTCAAGCTAAGTAATTCACACACACAGACACAGATAAATGATTAATAGCTACACACTCAAGAGTATTTAGCTACAATCTCTCACACATTCGAGAAGATGAGGATTCTCCCAAAGGTTATCTCCACTTTTTCATTGATGATTCATTCAGCCCTCTTTTCCTTTATTTATACACAACTAGGGAGATTAGATTCGCTGTACACCTCATACAGAATAACAGAGTTCTGATGAGGTACAGATGACTAGGCCTAAGGGAATAAAAGAGAAAGTAAAGGAAAAACTTAAAAGCATAATTAGAAAAAGCTGTTATGCTTCAGTAGCTGCTGCTGTTGCTCTTTTCTTTCTTGCATAAGTTGCTACGATAGGTGGAGTGTCCCAACTTGTTGCAGACTTCTTCAAAATTACAGGACATCAATTTAGCAGTGATACTAGATAAAGCTAAGTGGTATGAGACTAACAAGAGGACGCAGTAAAGAATAATATTGGTCAACCAACCCCTCAGAAATAAAAGAAAAAAAATGCTACAGCAGAAGAATACCTTCAGCAAAATAATCAGAAACTCCTGATGTCTTACAGTGTACACTAGCACCTCCCAGATCCTCAGCAGAAATTTCCTCACCAGTAGCAGCCTGCTTCAATGATACATCAGATCAGGCATGCCGAGCATATGTAGCTCTGTAAGAAACTTTCAAGATGTGGAAAAGCAAAGTGGACTAACTTATGGAGTAGTCAATTTTACAAGTTACACAATAGAGGATTTACAAAACCCCATCAAGTTGCTTATTGAAGCTTGAAATTTGTTTGACACATTGAATACAATCCTAGAAATTGAAATTTAGCCTATTCAATCCCAATCCCATTGCGTTGATTACATTTAATATATCAATTTGGAATTCCAAATTCCGTCTTGATATTTTGGAGCAGCAAAGTTTTAACTCAAAATTTCAATATATAATGTTTTTATTTCATTAACGCATGTCTAATGGGATAGATAGAAACACTCTGCCAAACTCTTTCTGACATAGTGGCCCGAAGAAACAAACAGAAAAAAATAGTAACGACTGCATGAACCTATAACTGACCTTCACGAGTGGAGGTCCAGCGAGAAATATTGTTCCATTCCCTTTTACCATTACACTTTCATCAGCCATTGCAGGTATATATGCACCACCAGCAGTACATGAACCCAAGACTAGTGCAATTTGTGGTATGCCTTGAGCCGACATTATCGCTTGGTTATAGAAGATTCTTCCAAAATTCTCCTTGTCAGGAAAGACTTCAGCTTGTTTGGGAAGGAAAGCCCCACCACTATCTACAAGATACAAGCATGGTAGCTTGCATTGAGCAGCAATTTCTTGTGCCCTCAGATGCTTCTTCACTGTGATGGGAAAATAAGTTCCTCCCTTCACAGTAGGATCATTAGCCACAAACATACAGAGTTTTCCGTGAACAGGTCCAATTCCTGTGATTATTCCACCAGATGGAAGGGATTCTTCATAGAGACCATAGCCTGCAAGCTAATCGCATCAATTTAAGTTTAGAGAAAGTTGAACTTTTTTCCTTGCATCTATTGTCTGAGCACGATAACCTCCCAATGACCAACAAAATTAACTTGACATTACATCTCGAGGCAAAAACTTGACAGACCAACAACGAGATCAGGTATCAGGAGAATCAAAGCCCAATCACATTTACTAAACCAATGTATTCTGACTATGATGCAGACACATGAGGATAAATTTAGAGCACTGCAACCTCACGGGATGACAAATCTATTGTGCAAAAGTGTCACTGTGATGAATAATAACATTCATATTACATACTTTACAGGCCTTGATGGAGAACATCAAAAGTGTGTCCAGGAAGCTATGTTCATCTATAGGTTTTCACCCGATGTGACACATACGAGAATAGATTTCTCAGCTCACAGGACGACCAATTTATTGTGAAATCTGTAATATATGATCTACAGGCCTCAGCAGAGAACAACAAAAGTGTACCCAGGGCTCCAAGTATCCCATTATTTAATTTTCCTCCCAAAACAGAGCCAACAGTAATTCACTTACTACTTGTAGTGGTTACCTAACCCTTGAGGAGGGTGAATATGAAAAAAAATCCCTTCCTCATCCAAAAGTGTTCCGAAGCCTACACCCAATAACAGTCAAAAACACAAAATAGGAAAGAAGTTGTTGACTTGAGTGCAGCACTGCAATAATTGGGGTACAAAAATCCAACGCTTCCACGAATCACAGAATTAGGTAACCAAACAGCAGGTTTCAAAACTACATCTTATGGTAAACCCAGAATGAAATTTTATGAAGGAAAAAACAAACAGACACTTGATCATGAAGCATTCCTTCTCTATCCTCCGTTCCGAAACTCCAATTGCTCAATGTACCTTAGAAATAGTCTGGTTCAGCAAAGCTTTTTCGTCAATGTTGAATATAAAATGCTTCAAACTAAGGTCTCATTTTACACTATTCACACATATCCCCTTAACCATCGATAACAAGGGTAAGTAGAATCATGTTGTATCTTGTTAGATTGGTCTTGATGTATACTAATAGTGTGTTTAACACAAATAAGGTGACTTAAATGATAAGGAGCATACTTATTTAAACTAACTTCAATGATTAGCATTGTTTGGCAACTATATGAAACAACAACTTTTCTAAATAAGGTGACTTAAATTGAAACGTTAAAAATATTACTGTTTCAAAATAAGGTAACATAAGTTTTCACTTTTGAACTCTAACGTCAAATTTCAACTACATGTTTCAACCAATTCTACCAAACGACTCACACTTTCAAGTAGCTAATTAGTTTCAGCCCCTTATCAATTTCACCAGTTTCAGGTAAGTTATCTTACTCAACACCATTTTAGCTAATGTTGTCAAATAGAGCCTAAATTAATATCTAATTTTTATAACTTTATACTTAAACATTAACATAGATATTGTGTGTGTCAGGAGGCGTGAAACTCTACACGTAGTGAGCAAGTATAATCTTAAGCCCAAATATTGATTACCTGAGAAAGTTCAAGGAAGGAAGAACCAGGATCAAGAATGCGTTCAATTCTCTCTCTAGGGAGAAGCTTCTTCCGACTTCGATTCCTATTCACAGCTTCTTCTCCGCCACCAGCAAGTACCTGTAATCACAATCATAAGTAAAATTGTAAATTACAACAACAACAAAAACCAATTGAGGTCGTAAAAGAGAGGAAGAGAGATAGAAAAGGGACCTTGTTGATGTTAGAATGGAGTTGTGAGAGTAAATCCTGCATTAATTGGGAGTTGCGAGTAGAAGCGTCGGAATTTCTGTCAACAAAATCGGGAAGAACTCCCAAACACATTTCTCTTCTTGTTTGAAGAATTGAAGGCGATAATTTCTGGAGCCATGAATTCCAAGTTGATGTTTTTGTTTTTGATGAATTTCTTCTTACGACACCCAACATCTTCATTTCTCTCTCTCGATACCAACTCGATGATACGTTAACGTGATTTTGTTTAGTACTCTTTTAGCCTACCATGTCGTCCTGATCCGAGTTCTTGCTTTGCTGTTGTTGACATGGAGGACTCATCCATTACTCCTAAATTTCCACGTCCACTTCTGTCAAAGATAAAATCCACGTCCACCTAACCAAATTGTGAATTCACCAACTTGTTTCCCAACAAATTTTCATTGTTGTAATGACTAATGAGATAAAAATCACAAATTCGTATTTTCAAGAAGAAAATTTGTCCACCAAATACTTCCCCGTTTCCATTTGATATTCTCATTTTTCTTTTTGTGATGTTTCTAAAAGTTCTTCTTACTTTGAATCTTTTTTCATTTTAACAATATTTATTTCCCTATCTTACCCTTCAACAACCAAATATTTACTACATTCTTACTCTTTATCTTACACATGGCCCACTTTAGAATCATATATTTCTCAATCACTCACTTTTCTTTCTTTTTCTTTATTTTTCAAAAGTAAAAAGGTACCAAAGTACCCTTTATACAAAAAAATAAAATAAAAAAGATTATTACCCACCTCAATTTGCATTGATTTTCACCCAGATTCCATATGGGCACATCAAATGAGAACAGAAGGACTGTATTTCAAAAAGTATTTGAAGGGCAAATTTGTGAAAAACCACTAACAACTTTGCACTTTTTGAAAATAACAACCAAATACTTTTTCCTTTGAATTTATCCACTATAAGTTTTCTAAAATTTGTGATGCACGACTACTTAACGCCTTATGTTAAGAATTCCGTTTGGGGAGGCCCACCCCTATTTTTTACGCAATTATTGTCTAAAATGGCCCTCGGTAACTATCTTCACTTTTGATGAAACAAACTCATCATCTTCCCAAAACCTCTCTTTCTCTCTCTTCTACTCTCTGTTTCTTCTCACAGTAAAACACCCAAATTCTCTTGCTGAGTTTAGTGACATTAGGATTTTTTCGTCAAAGGAGAAACGATGATGGCAAACATAGGAGGTATGGATGAGGAAGCTAAACGTGCGTGGAAAATCAATTAACAAAGGGGGAAATTGAAAAACCCTAATTGATGTTCAATTCAGAATGGAAACCTTAACCAACTCACTTTCATAAAAAATGAGAGCAACTTACCTGATTTACACGGTGAGCTGAAGAATTAGCTTCAATGTTTGTGGAAATTCAGATTTTGAATGATTTTAGAGAGATTTTTAGGATTCTTAAAAGTGACCGTTGAGCATAACGAGAATAGGAAATGAATTGAGAAAGTAGTTAGTTTATATATTCAGGTGGGCCACCCAGACGGAAATTTTAACAGAAACCGTCAAATAGTGGTGCATCACAAATTTTAGGAAACTTATAGTGGTCAAATTTTAAAAAAAGTATTTGGTTGTTATCTTCAAAAAGTGCAAAGTTGTTAATGGTTTTTCACAAATTTTGCTATTTGAAGGTATAAACTTTTGAAAAAGAGTAAACATATGAATCTTTCATTATATTAATTTGTAACTTTTATTTAATCTAATATATCTTTCAGTCAATCAGACATTAATACGACCATGTATTAAAAAGTTTAAATTAGGGTTGGGATTGGTGAAATTACGTGATATTTGAATTACATTCAAGAAGCTAGTTTCTTAAGCGGGTTTATGCATTCTTCTTTCACACCCACCTTGTTCTTCCTTTTATATAACCTTCACGGCCACCTACTGATGCAAGAGCAAAGAAGCAAATCTGAAATATCACTATCTATGACCTTCGTAATTTTTGGGTATGGTTAATTCTTCAAAGCAAGGCCATGGGAGCTACGAGTTTAAGCTCAACACAACCTTTTCGTCCATGATAAGCTGGATTGAAGATGATCCAAGTCTATGAAGAGTGATATGGGGCGTCCATATTAGAGTCCTATTGAGTCATATAGAGTCTTAGTTAATTTTACTTAGTATTTAATTCAACATTTTAATTTTTGTCAATAATAGGGCTGAAAATATGTTGTATTTTTCGGTTATTAAGAGTCCTTGTTCTAGTAGTAGTTGAGTTGTAATCCCTTAAAGATAAGATTAGATTAGCTAATGGATAAGGATGAAGATAGGCATGTAAATAAGATAAGGAGAGCCAAAAATCCCTATCCTATCTTATTAGATTATCTTCCTTATCTTTTCCTAAATTCTAGGGATTAGTTTTATATGCTTTTTAGATAGAGTTTTGGTTTCCTAATTATACTAGGAGTAACCCTCACTCAACTCCTAGAATAAGAGGTAACTTAGTATAAATAGGCGTCCATTATTTCAATAAGAGGTAGAGATTATTTTTGAGTTAAAACTTTCGTTTAAGAGTTAATTGGTTCTTTCAATTAATTTCGACCATTTAATAATTTTCAGGAGTGATCATTATTGAGTGTTTAATCTACTTAATTCCAGGAGTGGTTTGAGTGAGATTAAGAGTTAAAACTTTCAGGAGTGTTAGTTTTAATTATCATATCCGGTTACTTTGTTCCTTGTTTTCGGATTAAGGCAAATTAAACCTAAATTCCTTGACTTGGATTTCATTGGTTGACACTCTTTGAGTAGCAATCATATCAATTGGTATCAGAGCTAGAGGTTGTATTTTGGCGTGAAATTTGGTGGGCACACTATAGACATATATGAGAGTATTATGTCAAAATTTCATTAAATTTGGAAGAGAAACGAAGCCGCAGCAACGTTCGACTTCAGACGAAAATTCTTGGCAGTTTTGCTGAAATTTAAGGTAAACTTTAAACGACTTGATCTCCCTCAAGAAAAGGTATTTTTGGGTGATTCTTGAGCCTAAACTGGTTTATTTCAAGTCTACTTTACTGTACTAAAAATTCATAAAAGTTGGAGTTCGTTTAGTATGGTTTTGAGATAGTTCTTGTGAGTCGTGTAATTTTGGTCCGAATCCGGTGCGACTGACTTTGAAAAATTACTGCAAGCAGCCTACTTCGAATTTTTCAGTGATTCTAGTTGGAGATGTTTCTTAACATCCAAAATTTACTTGTGTGAAAATTTACTAATTTTTCTCGACTTTTGGAATCTGCAGTTTATTGTTAAAGTTAGGTCCGTTTTTCTAGATATTCTGGGTAGTTTTTTAAGGGGACTATTTGCAACGAAATCATGTTGTATTGGACTGATTGGACTGACATTGTAAAGCTCATTCATAATCTCCCTGTTGAACATGCTATTAAACTCGTACAGAATCAACTTGACGATCTCTGTCTTACAAAGTTGGAAAGAAAAGTTTTTGAAGTGGAATTAACAGATCTGATACATTTCAAAGGACCCAAAGAAAGAAGAAAATAATTTGAAAGTCAACAAAGGCAAAAAAGAATTAAGGAACAATTTCAGTCCATTTTGGGAGAGCTTTAGGACGACACCTAAAAAGTCAACTTCAATTCCACAACTACTTATTGAAGAAGTTAAGATTGACATTCTTCCTACTTTTTTCGAGTCTACTCTAGATGAACCTCTACTTGTGGTATTAACCTTAACTTGTAGAGTAGGCTCGAAAAAATCAGGAACAACATCAACCTTAACTTCTTCAACTACTAGAGGTACATCCAGAGTAGACTCGGAAAAAGTAGGAAGAGCGTCAATCTTAACTTCTTTAATTAGTAGTTGTGAAATTGAAGTTGGCCTTTTAGGTGTCGTCCTAAAGTCCTCCCAAAAATGGACTGAAATTGTTCCTCAATTCTTTTTTGCCTTTGTTGACTTTCAAATTCTTTTCTTCTTTCTTTGGGTCGTTTGAAATGTATCAGATCTGTTAATTCAACTTCAAAAACTTTTCTTTCCAACTTTGTAAGACAAAGATCGTCAAGTTGATTTTGTACGAGTTTAATAACATGTTCAACAGGGAGATTACGAATGAGCTTAACAATGTCAGTCCAATCAGTCCAATACAACATGATTTCGTTGCAAATAGTCCCCTTAAAAAATTGTCCATAATATCTAAAAAAACGGACCTAACTTTAACAATAAACTGCAGATTCCACAAGTAGAAAAAAATTACCAAATTTTAACATAAGTCAAATTTGGATGTTAAGAAACATCTCCAACTGGAATCACTGAAAAATTCGAAGTATGCTGCTCGCAGTAATTTTTCAAAGTCAGTCGCGCCGGATTCGAACCAAAATTACACGACTCACAAGAACTATCTCAAAACCATAGTAAACGAACTCCAACTTCTACGAAATTTTAGTACAGTAAAGTAGACTTGAAATAAACTAGTTTAGGCTCAAGAATCCCCCAAAAAGACGTTTTTTTGAGGGAGATCGAGTCGTTTAAAGTTTACCTTAAATTTCCGCAAAACTGCCAGGAATTTTCGTTTGATGTCGAACGTTGACGGGGCTTCGTTTTTCTTCCAAATTCAATGAAATTTTGACACAATACTCTCATATATATCTATAGTGTGCCCACCAAATTTCACACGAAAATACAACCTCTAGCTCTGATACCAATTGATATGATTGCTACTCAAAGAGTGTCAATCAATGAAATCCAAGTCAAGGAATTTAGGTTTAATTTGCCTAAATCCGAAAACAAGGAACAAAGTAACCGGATATGATAATTAAAAATAACACTCTGAAAGTTTTAATTAACTCTTAATCTCACTCAAACCACTCCTGGAATTAAATAGATTAAACACTGATCACTCCTGAAAATTATTAAATGGGCAAAATTAATTGAAAGAATCAATTAACTCTTAAACGAAAGTTTTAACTCAAAAAATAATCTCTACCTCTTATTGAAAATATGGACGCCTATTTATATTAGGTTACTCCTAGTACAATCAGGAAACCAAAACTCTATCTAAAAAGCATATAAACTAATCCTTAGAATTTAGGAAAAGATAAAGAAAAGATAAGGAAGATAATCTAATAAGATAGGATAGGGATTTTCGGCCCTCCAATCCTTATCTTATTTACATGTCTATCTTCATCCGTATCCCTTAGCTAATCTAATCTTATCTTTTGAGAGATTACAACTCAACTACTACTAGAACAAGGACTCTTAATAACCGAAAAATACAACATATTTTCGGCCCTATTATTGACAGAAATTAAAATGCTGAATTAAATACTAAATAAAATCAACTAATACTCTGTATGACTCAATAGGACTCTAATATGGACGCCCCGTAGCTCCCATGGCCTTGCTTTGAAGAATTAACCATCAAAAATTCCGAAGGTCATAGATAGTGATATCTCGGAGTAGCTTCTTCGCTCTTGCATCACCTACCTTCTTCTTATTTGCCGAAGACATCTATGGCCATCCAACTTATTCCGGCGTTTTTTATAAAAGGAAGAAAATGTGAGGAACAAAAATGCATAAACAGATATAACAATATTTTTAACAGAACATGGTTATTGATGTGACTTAAGTGTGTTATGCAAAAGTTAAGGTCATTTCGTACAATAAAGAGTCATTAGGAACTTTTAAAAACATAGAATCACCAATGAGAATATCTCAAATATTATTGCTTCTTTTTAATGATGATATTAGATTTGGAGAAATCCCAGATGGACACTTAACAAGCCCAAACGACCAATGAACAAAATAAGAAAATAGTAGTTTCAAATATGGTCGGTCGGGCTCTGTGCGTTTTTCGTCCCTTTGTTACTATTTTGACTCGATTTGTTTCCTATCTTATCCTAGTTTTCTATCATTGTTAGTGATGGTTATTGGGGGGGTTGTCTTTAGGGTTTATGTTATAAAAGGAATCATTAGGTTCTCAATTATATTATCTCATTCGATAAACTCCTTTTGTAATATTCTTGTATTTCCTCCATCGAAGATTAGATAACCTCTTGAATCCCTTACCGGTGAACTAGGTCGCATTGACTGAACCACACAGATCCTTGTATCTTTGCTTCATTTTCACTATTGCTTTTCTCACAAGTATTTATATTATAATGAAAACTGAGAAATAACCTACACTATTCAACTGCATATTATTAAGATGACTTGATTTCTTCTTTTTACTTTCATACCAAATACCAAATGGCATTAATCGCCTAGACACGAGCCTACAAACCAGTTTCACCTAAGATAAGATTGAATTGAACGTAATACAAACAGTTGGTAATTGCCATGAATTTTAGATCAAAAAATAGAATAAAACCATCAGTTTTAACTTCACTGATAACAGGATGATTACATTTTCACAAGTCCTATAGCCAAAGCTTGCTTACAATATGTTTAATTGCTAGCTGGTACTGATAGAGGAGTTGATGAGGAGCTCAAATTCCCCGGAAATGTAGATCCGCCAGGCTCAATAGTGTTGCATTGGGAACCACTCTTGCTGGCAACATAAGGAGATGCAGCAGTTACCCTGTTGGACAGATATCTCATCTTTGTAAGCATGTAGCAGGAATGCAGCAAAAATCTTTTTATAGAGCTTGTATTATAATGCACAAGTTTATATTAGGCTTTTCTACCTTTTTCTATGATTACATAACTTCAGGATTTGAATCATAAATCATAATGCACTCTAAGAGTGCATTCAGTATCATTGTTCGTTTCTTTTTGTTTTTGTTTTTATGATTTTAAAATCATATGATATTGGTGGTATAACAAACTTAGAATTAGTCATATTGATACTAATTGAAATAATAAACTGGTTTCTGCATGCTTTTTTTATTAGAATAAAAAAAGTTGAAAGCTTTCAAGATTTTTTATTTCATATGGTAGAGGTTGTGTCATGAAATTCAAATTAGTCATACTTATAGGAAACTAAATTTCGTGGTTTATTTCGTGGTTTCCATAGGAAACTGCAAACTTAAAAAGAACAAAAAACTAACATATTTTGCTTACCTCTCCTTTCGTTTCTCCAAGAATCTAGCAAGGGATGCTTTCCTTGCTTGAGGGACAGCTGCGATTGATAACATACGGCAAATTTTTAGGACTACATCATGAAATAATATTAACAAGAGGTAGCAACAAACCAACAACAGACTCTAGTAGGCAGAAAGGAGATATTTGGAGGTGAACAACTGAACAAGAATTGCCATGAACACTGGCACGTAATTTATCTTACAAAATTAACCTAAGATTTAAGACCATAGACATCGATGTTTTGTTTGTTTCAAAAGGCTGTAAAAATAATAGATAGGCCATGATTGAACACCAGGATATAGAAATCAATAACAGATATGTTATTGAGGATATACCTGCTGGAGTTAATTTGTCATTACCAGCAGCAGTAACGACATCTGATATAGGAGGTTCAGAACACTTGATGCGTGCAGGAGCAGCAACTGATTTAATGGGATCTACTCCAATTGCGCAGCTAGAAGCAACTGCAGAAACTTTACTAAGTGGCGTGACCAAAGAAATGGAGCTTGAGAGTCCTGCAAACTGATTCGGAACAGCACTGTCTATTGCCTGCGGATTCAGCACTGTGGGCTGCACGTTTAGCGGAGATGGAACTGCAGCAGTTGATGACCCTGTGGAATTTTTTGATTCACTATCTCCGGCTAATAACATTATGGCTTGAGCCTATATAAAACCAAGATTGTCCTTTGTCAGATAGAGGGAAATAAAAAGAAGTAAGTGATGAAAATAGACGTAAACTGATGATACCTTCTCAGGAGAAACATTATCATAGACACAAACTGCTCCGTTGTAGAACAGGGTTAATTGACAGGGACCAGTTGAGATGATTGAAGAACTCCTGCAAACAACATAAATAGATTATTGTTTCACTCATTTTAATGAAAACATAGCTGAAACATAGTCCCAAAAAAGCCATACTGGTTACGTACTTGAGATCAGTAGAGCCAACAACAGGACCGTTTGGACGCGCAGCTGCCATGGTAGAACTTATATTAGCAGAAAAAACCTGGTTTGCTTGGTTTGTGATAGGAAAGCTTCTAATTTCAGAGGCTAGATTTGCTGAAAGTACATCTGTAGGTTGCCATTGATGCCCAGGATATTGACTTCCCCTTTGGTTATCCAAACCCAAGTTTCTCTGCAAGTTTGACATTTTGAATATGAACAAGGCCCCTCGAAATAAATAAAAAAGAATCAGCACGGAAACAGCTAGGACCTGAAGTTTCCCTATTATCGTTTTTTGAAGTTTGAAACCCCAACCGTTTCTGTGCTAATGATTGTAATGAAGCCCGGAAAATGGCTAGACATGCCATTTCCGTGCTACAAATTCAAAAATATTTACGAAAGATGAAAAACTACTAAAAAGTAAAAACTAACAAAGTACTAGAATCACATATCAAGTGGTTGTAGAGAAATCAAACCTGTGAAAGGGCAAGAGGGTATTGTTTATGACTTCCTCCTTGGTCTTGGACAGACTTAAAAGAAAGATATTGAGAAGATGAAGCATTATTGTTCAAAAAGGACCATTGCAAGCTACTAGATCTTTTCATTATTGCCTTTAATTTGCTGAAGAAACAAGGTTAGTTGATGAAGATTAAGTGCAGGATTTAGGATTAGTTGCTCCCTAATTACCACTTTTCAGTTCTTGATGTGTTGATTGATTAAATTATGAATGTGATGTTTGATATTAACACATTCAGTCAGCTTCAACGCCAGTAATTTGAAGCTAACAAGAAAGAAAGATGGCTTATAATATTTAATACCAAACAGCACCAGATCCATTGATACCCCCCTCCAATTTTTATTTTATTTTTAAAGTCAAATTTGGGGAATACAAATTGAATATTTCTATAAACAAACATAATATTGCTGTAAAAAATATTTGAAATTTCAGAAATGGGGAATAAAATAATTCAATCAGTATTATAAAATTAGAGGAGCACTAACCATGAATTAATTAGAACATTATACAACCATGCATCCGACTATCAAGCGTCCAATGCACTCAATTCTATGTGCTATTATTTACTTATTAAAATCATCGTTGTTGTTGTTTAATAAACAAATAAGGAAATATAAATTATAATAATCAGCATGATCTTGTAAATTGTACGATTAAGAAAAAATAATATAAACTAGAGGTTTCATGCACTGACCATATCATAGGGTTGAATTGGTGGTAATGGTATTTGAGCTGTAAATCCATCAAAGCTTGTTCTTTTTAATTAATTGATTCCCTTTTTGTTTTCTTAAAATATGTTCAAGAAGATAATAAGTCTTTTTGAATAGCAAATGGCTGATCAATACAATGGTCCACGTGATGCACAGGTTTGGATGAATAGTGTTCATCTTTTCAATTAGCTTCAATTAGCGTATAGGTCTTTTAAGTCTCAAGCATCAGGTTTAGTTCTCACCGCTTGTTTAGCTGACGAGGAAAAACATACAAAGTGAGATAAGTTGAGGGTGTTTGGCGTTATTGGCAAGTTTTGGGATAAAAAGGAGAGTTTTAGATCGCTTAATTTTTGACTAGTTAAAACTCTAATAGGAGTGTTTGGTAGAGAGAGGTTCAAGGGTGAAAACACTCGAAATGAAAAGCTCATATTTGGAGTTATTTATTTAAAGGATTATGTAAGATAATGAATAAATTACTTTTTTGTCCATAACTATAATACTAATTAATTACTTAGCATGTCAATAAATGTCATTGTACCCAAACAACGGGTAATGAGCTTTTAACAACAACCAAAATTTACCAAACACAATTATATGAAAAGCTAGTTAAATCTGCAGTCAAATCAGATGAACAAAAAGGTAAAACTCTAAACTCTATCTACTAGACTCTAAATTCTATTTGCTAAACAGGGCCCATTATCTCGAAAGTAAATTTCATGAGGAAATCTACTTTTGATGAAAATAATGGCCCTATTTGGTGCTCAACGGATAGCGGATAGCAGATAGCTGATATATTAACTGGTTTGACTAGCTGGTAAAATTAGTTGATTTGATCACCTGTTTGTATAAATTGTTTTATAAAGTGTTTGGTAAGATAAACTGATAGCTGATAGTTGATTTTCAGTAAAATGACATGTAAGGACATGGGTTATATTCTAGTATTACTTAAGAGTAACATTTTCTTATTACCAACTATTGTAAGAGTCCTTAAATTTTTTTTTTTGGAAAAAGTTAAGAGTCCTTAAATTGATTACACAAATCTTGGTAATGTTTACTGACCTTTTAGTCAAATATATATGCATACATTATTTACTCTGTATAAATATATATGCATGTATTTTTTGTTACAAAAGGTTAAAATCAATTATTAGTAATACAAAGGAACCTTTTCTAATTTAAACAAGGTCATTTAACTATAAATAAATAAATATATCACACCAAGTTTTTAAAGATGCTTACAACAACCGTCTAATTCACTAACATCCTATCCAGATTTTTACTTAACATTGCACATTGGATGAATGAATTTTAATTCACTTATCCATTATAATAGCAGATATATAACAAAAATTGATGAAGCACAAGCATCTAGTGTTTGGCGAAAATTTCTCAACAAACAAACAAAAAAATTGAACCACTGGGCATTTTCAAGCATAAATTTGTACCAAAACAATGTAGAGAAAATCAAACAAAAAATTGAAACCAATATGTATAAGTTAGAAGCACAAGCATAAATAAATTTGTACCAAAACAGAGTAGAAAGAATCAAAATAAAAAAATTAAACCAATATATAGAAATTAGAAACACAGGCATAAATTTTAATTCGCAAGATATAAGTAGAAAAAAGGGATGAAGAATACATAGAGGAGAAAAGAGTAGGGTTTAAAATGAATTGGATTTGCAATGGTAATTGGTGTAATATGATGGTAGAATAGTCATTTACAATCTACATTAACAAACCTCTGATGCAATAAGCTGCAAATTGGAGCATTTTCAATTAAGAGGATTGGTATATCAATCTGCTGCTTACCAAACAAGTTGGTTAGAGGATTTGACTATGTAATCCTCTGATATTCTTCAATCAGCTAATTTATGCCCAAACCACTTACTACCAAATAGGATCAATATGTTGAGAGAATGAAAATGATTCTCTTACTTCTCAAGGGTGTAATGGTAATTTTGGGAGACTTGTGTATGCAACGAACCAAACTGTCTTGCAAGCATACACAAAGAAACCAGTTCGGGAAGGTTTTGGGTGATTTTTCCTCTGAAGTTTATGTCGGGTAGAAAGAGAAAGTAGAGAGAGAGAAAATTCTGAAGTAATAGATGCAGAGTAAAGGTTGTAGAGATGCTATCTATCTTAATGTGACATAAGAGTAATTATACTAGATATGGATATGATGATTCCCTTTTGGTTGCCCTACAATAGGGGTTTTTGATTGGTTGACCAACGAGGGGTCGCCACATGGCAAGTTAGCCAATCAGGCGTTGCTGGCTGCAGAGATTACATCAGCATATGTATAGGTCTTCTAATTGACATTACGCCATAGAAGACGACGCCATTGGTAGAGGCGTCTTAGGCAAACATGGACATTCCACTTCATCAAATGGGGTCACATGAATCTTGTTTAGTGACAGTGGATGATGAGCCACCGCAGGAGGGGAAGAACGTTTATGTTCTCTAAATCTTCCTCGATGGGCACCCACCTCGTCGATCAAGCCGCTAAGCCCCAAGGCTTAATGTTTGGTGGCATTGTCTCACGGCTTAAAGGTAACATGCACCTAACGTTTTTGGAAGCCTGGTTATGCTCTGGTGAGTCTTAGTTTTCAAACGTGGTTAGGAATCTTCGAGTTTGTGGATTATCTACGAGTCTCTCCAACCTGCTGTTGTCGGTCGTCTATCGTGTCAGAAGAACTACTTCAACCCCTTTTTAGATATGAGTAAGAGGCCCCAGCCATAGGAAGCGATTGATTATACAACAGACATGTCTAAGGAATCAACCCCACTTTTCTAAAAATGTATGTATCGAGTGGACAGAGATAAGCTCAAACAGAAGCTTTTCAAAACCTACCATACGACTTATGAATGGCCTTTGTTGACCCTTGAGTTTTGAAGATGACTTAACCATAACATATCGTATGTTATTTATTGATGATGTTAGGTAATTTATTACCGTACAAAGAGATTACTAGATTGAAGGTTAAAGTACGGAGAATTAATCAAGACCGAAGTGAATGTTCGTAAGATGAAGAATGGAGCTTGGAGTAAAGATTAGAATACATTAGGGTGTATTATTATACTTTTGTTAAGGTTGAGTTAAAGCATAATATCGTTTGTGTTGAATTCTCTAACGGAACTTGGTTATATTCACATGAAAGGAATAGACATTGGCACAGTTATGAACAAGGGTTGAGAACTAAGTTAGAAATAAATTTAGGAACATCTGAAATATTCTAAGTTGTGCGCCTAACATAAATTGTGCGCCAAACTAATTTATTTAGGAGTCCTAGGTTAGTTTGACTAGATCCACTAGTTTAGGGAGTTTGTTTAGTGTTTGTAAGGAAAAGATTTTAAAATGATTTTCTGATTTAAATAGGATAATATCAAATCTTAAAATCTTATCTTTTCTGTTTTAAATAAAATAAAAGATATTCTTTTCAAAATTAAATCAGATTTTCGGTTAAAATAATTTTAAATTAGAAAGATAATTTTCCTAAAAACTATTGAAATTAAATGTTTTAATTACTCCCTAAGTAAGGGCAAATCACGTTACACACACACTGTTACACGTTCAACTAGTGGTTAGTGGAGTTGTTAATTATTTTCCAAGTCTTAATTTATTTAATTAGTTTAATTAACCCCACGCTAACAACTATCACTTAATGTTTTACTGCTTACAGTTTTAAGTGAAGTGATGGGTTGGTGGATTAGTTATTTCTCAAGTAAATATTTTAAGAAAACTAACCAATTAATTAAATACTGGAGATCATGGGATAATGGGTTAACTAGTTAAGTCATGCCTAATTATATTATACATAGGCGCTTAAACCTTAGATTTATTTGTGTCTTACTTAGCTAAATATTCTTAGTTGTCTTAAAAGTCAGTATCGTTTCTAAGATAATTCATACTTACTCTATTCGATTTTTACTCTTCCATTGTTTACAAAATGTATTTGTTTGGGTAAGGGTTTGATTGAACTAGAGAAATGTTCGAGTGAAGCATGAGAAAGAGAAAGATAGGAACTTCGAGTGAACTTCGAGAGGAACAACAGTTAGTGGGAACTATTGTTGGAAACTTGAGTTTAACAACTCAGGTTGTGACCCGAGAGAAGTAATAGATTTGTAACAGAGTCCTTTGGCCTATTATAGTGGAAAGTATTGAGTCAAAATCTCTTGTGGTCGAATTCATTTATTCCTATTGGGCCTAGGTAGTTTTTTCCTCAGTAAAATCTCTTGTGTTACCATTGTGTGTTCCCTAGCTAGCTTTTAATTCCGTAAAAAGTATAGCTTATTCTCTCACTATAATTGACCCCCCTGTTACAGTGCTCATATTATATAACAATTGATATCAGAGCGGTAACTCTAAAAACACAGGAAACCTATTGAGTTCAAGATCTTGGAAAATATGAATACTAGAGAGAAACTGAAGGAAGGGTACTCTACGCAGAGGCCACCGATGTTCAATGGCATATCTACACCTACTGGAAGAACAGAATGGAGATCTTCATCCAAGCTGACAATTACCAGGTATGGAGAGTCATAGAGGTAGGCGACTTTTAAGTCACTAGAATGTGATAATTACTAAACCTATTTCTCATTTCATAAAAAAGGAAATTAATGCTCTTGCTATTAAACTACTTCATTGTGGTCTTGGACCTCATGAACACAATCGTGTCATGGGATGCAAAATCGCAAAACAAATTTGGGATCTTCTTGAAGTCACTCATGAAGGTACGAGTGAAGTTAAGAGATCGAAAATAGATATTTTGATGAATCAAATATGAACTCTTTCAAATGAAAGCAAAGGAATCTATTCAAGAGATGTTTACACACTTTCCTTACTAATATTATTAATGAGCTAACCTCTCTTGGAAAAGTGATTACTTATGAAGAACAGGTATAAAAGGTCCTAAGGAGCCTTCCTAGGGATCGTTGGATGGCTAAGGTTACGGCCTTACAAGAACCTAAGGACTTTACGAAGTTCAATCTGGAACAACTTGTTGGTTCCCTTATGACTAGGGGTATTCATTTTGGATTGTACGATCCGATCCGAAATTTTCGGATTGGGAGAAGTATGATCCGAATCCGATCCAAAAAAATTGGATACCCAAATTTTCGGATATCTGCAATTTCGGATCAGATAGTTTAAAATCAATTTTATTTAATGAAAAAAATATGGATATTCCGGCTCGGATATTTATCCGGATATCCGATTTTTTAAACATATTTTGGATTTTTTGGATATCCAAAAATCCAAAAATGGTGATCCGAATCTCATCCGAAAAAATTCGGATATCCGATCCAAATTATCTGAAACAGTATATTTCGGATCAGATGTCTGAGTTTATGGATCGAATCAATCGGATCGGATTTTGTTAACACCCCTACTTATGATTGACGAGCTACACTTGGACAATGAGAATGGAGATTTGTCCAAGCAGAAGTCGATTGCCTTGAAAGCCGATGAAAGTGATGATTCGAAAACTGACAAAGAAGAATCCACTCTCATGGTCCGAAAATTGATAAGAATTTTTAGGAACATGAAGAATGGAGACTACATAAATAAAAATATGAAATATTCTAACAAACCTGTTTGTCATAAATGTAGCAGTTCCGATCACTTTATTAAGGAGTGTCCCCAATTGGAACAAGACAAAGGCAAAGGAAGGGAACGAAGCAAAGATAAGAACAAGTAGTACAAGAGTTCCTATACCAGATCTGATATGAAGAGATCTACGGTTGCTGCATGGGGAGATTCTAACTCCGAGGAAGAAGATGATCCTCAACCTAATAAGCAAACAACAAACTTTTGTCTCATGGCTATTGACAATTCCAAATTTGATCGAGAGATTGAATCTCTTGAGGCTAGAGTGAGGGGGAACAACACATGGTACCTAGACAGTGGCCTGGTTGGTCTAAGCATATGACCGAAGACAAATCAAGATTATCTAACTCTTTGCCTATGATGGTGGAAGTGTGACTTTTGGTGATAACATGAAAGACAAAATAATTGTCATGAGCAAAGTTGGCAAGTCATCGTCACATTCCATAGATAATGTTTTCTAGTTGATGGTTTGAAGCATAATTTGTTGAGTATTTCCCATTTTTGTGATAAGGAAAATTATGTGAAATTTAATAACGATAAATGCTCGATCATCAACAAAAGCACAAAGGATGTTATTTTAGAAGGAACAAGGAAAGGTAACACATAGGTTATGGATCTTAACTTTGTTCCAAAGATAAGTTTACATGTCTTAGTGTTATTGATGATGATCCGCCTTTATGACATATGCGTCTTGGACATGCTAGTTTTTCTTTGCTTGACAAACTCCGATGGAAAGAACTAATTTTAGGCCTACCTTCAATTAAGTTTCATATAGATCGTGTTTGTGATACTTGTGCGAAAGGGAAGCATGTTAGATCCTCCTTTAAGTCTAAGAATGTTGTGCTAGTGTAGCAGCCCGTATTTTAGGTGTTTGGTTATGTGCTAAATAAAATTTATGCATTAATTTATTTTTAAGTGTGGAGTAGATCAACTTTCGGGGATATAGAAATTAAACTCGAAGAGCAAATAAGGCAGGTGAAATTTATAACTTGGGAATTATTATTAAAGTGTAAAAAATATATATATACATGTAAAGAGGAAAAGAAAGAATAAGGGAATAATAAGGAAAAGAGTTTAGAAGGAAAAAAAAATAGGAGAAAGGAAAAGGAAAATTAAAATAAGAAAGGAGAAGAGGAATAGAAGTCAGCAAAAGGAAAGGAAGGGAAAAAAAACAGAGAGAAAAGGAAGGAAAAGAAAGAAGGAAGGTTGAAGATCAACTTTTATGTTGTTTTTCGGCGAGATTTCCGGCAAATAAGTTAGGGAAAAATCTTCACTTAAGTGTAAGTACCCCTAAACTAATTTCTGATTTTGGGTTAGTAAGTTTCAAACCCTAATTTTTTCTTTAATTGTTTATGCATGTTGAGTTTGAGGAAGAAGATGACAATGGAGTCTTGAAAGAGATTGGGATTGAATAATGGAGTACTTAAGAAAGTTTGGAAGAATGAATTGGGGCAAAATTAAGGTATTAGAGTATTATCTTTTCATTAAGTTCATTTGAGTATTTGATCCTTTGAGATTAGTAAAATTTGGTACTCAAATCAGTGTTGATAAGTGGTCTAGTTCTTATTATAGATGTAACCTAAGTGCATGTGAGATAATTTAACTTTGAAAGTGTTAGCTCTTAATTTCCCGTAAGAATTTGAACCAGTTTGATAAAAACCTATTTTCGACATCTTCTGGTCATTTTTAGCCAAAATGCTATTTCACAAAAGTTGTTCGTATTGAACATTTACTCAAGTTAGGCTCAAAAAACGTTTGATTTGGAGTTGTTATAAAGGAGTTATGGCTATTTTAATTTTCTGTTGAATTTGACATTTTGTTGGACGATTTCGCTTCTTGCTAAAAGTTGGGGTGAATTTCGAAATTGTTGATATAAATGTTTTGCAAAGTCCTTGAAGGAAATAATTATAAATTGTATTATTCTAAGAGATAAATGAAAATTTACTCTAGTTTTTGATGGGAACATCATCTACCTTATTTCTTAGACTTTGTTTAACTTACTTGACTTTGATTTTACAAAGTTTTAAATAATAACTTATATATAAAGTGTATATATATTTCACTTGAGGAGTGTTGATTTGGTCTTCCTTTTACCGCATTGAGTATAATATAACATTTTATAATTCTTTACTAATGATGTAGTTCCTTCACTTCCTTGTATAAAATCATATATCTCCTCACCAAACTTTAATGATTTTGTTATTTTTTTAACAATTCTTTGAGTAATAATTAAATGACCTACATTTATGACAATTACTTTAATACCGTTGTTGTGTAAGTAAATCCTTATAACTTAAACTTTCAACTTCAAGGTTCGTTAGTTCATAACAACTACTTTTATGAAAATCTGGTTGAAGCTATATTTGTCTTGAGAATACGCATACTTCTTAAATAATGAGTTTAATATAAAGAGATTAAACGATTATGAAGATAGTGTTTTAGTTTGCGAGTTTGCGGTTAAGTACCACGAGTTCAATGGCATTTCATCACCCCTTACTGTTTATGACCAAAATTGTATTTGAACAAGTTTGTGTATTACGGTTTGGAAAATGGATTTCTAAACTATTTCAAAGTGTTTAATTTCAAATAAAATGTGCTTCTATGTCCCTTACTTTTTATAAAATTTAAAAGGAGTTATATGGTTATAAAATGGGTTATAAGTAGGCTATTTGATTATCTAGTTAAGAGAGGTCTAGTTGAATTGATGAAGGGAAGAAGAGGGTATATTGAATAGTTTCTTAAAATGAAATTTAGATGAAAACCATTGATTGTTTTCATGATTTACGAGGTTAATCATGGAGGTTAGTTGAGGATTAGAAGCATTATTCGAAGATCGATGGTGGGAATCCTGAAGGGTAACATAAAGTATTGGTTAGCGGTTAAGGTAACTTTTATGCTCAGCAAACTTAACTTTTATGCCCGTACTATATTTTTTTGCATGAATAAAATACGAATTAAGTTGCTAGAGTACAATTTATTTGTTTATACAATGAAATGTTTAGAACTATGAGAGTTCTAACCAAATATATGTTGGAATCATATACAAGACTTATGATTGTTGAAGTTTCCTAATAGTACAATGATTGAGAAACCCATTGAGGTGATTGTGTTAAAAATGTTTATTTGGGGTAACTTTCTATTAATGTTTCATAACAATTTATTAAATCTTATAAATGTTGTTTTAGTTCATTTTATATCTCATAATTGAAGTATTAAAAACCACGTTTTGAGAAAGTTTCAATCATTGTGTTATTTCCCATATACTTTTACGTTTCTAACAGTTTCATATTATAATGTCGACGTAGCTTGATTTCATATTTTGAACCTATCGTTGATTAAAGTTTTGTTTAAGAGCTCTTTTCTATTCTAATTTGATTACAACTACTTATGAAAGTATGTCTTTAAAAGTTTATATTATGAAAGCAATCTTTGCCAAATTGTCAAAAGAAATGATTTTCAAAGTGTGAGTAATTTGGGTTTATTCAAACGAACATTTCCACGTTCCTTTATTATCTTTACGTAGTAAGATTTCATCATTCTCTCCAAAAGATAAAATCTCGATTTCGATGAAATACTTATGAAATGTTTTAGAAATAGTGTTCTTAGAAATATTTTAGAAATAGTATTTCTATTACATTTGAGTGTACTAGAATTTTAAAGCTAATAGGAAATGGTTTTATCTTATTATTTTCGTATCAAGATTCATAAAGAAAATTGAATCAATCTTTAAATTTCTTTCGAAGTAAATTGTATCAATCCCTACTTTGACAAACTATTGAAAAATAGTTTGAACTGAATGATGGTGTTCTGTCGATGTCTTGAAAAAACTTTATTACATAAACATCCTCGCACACCTCAATGGTATTACTTTAGACACGTGATATACCTTCCGAATTTATAAACTACTTCCAAAGTGTGAAGTTTTATTATACAATAAAGATTACCATTGAAATAACTACGAAAGTATTTGACTATTGGATTATAAGAAAATAAGTGTTTAATGTTATTAACGATAAGTAAGTCAAAGGGTTAATGAGATGCAATGAATAATGCAAATGACATCTTAATTCATAAGCTAATAATATTAATAAATACATAAGCGGAAAGAGCCGATACCGAATGGTACGGTATGAACAACAACCCTTGCAGGATGGGTGATTTCCTGGCGAACTCTTGCATAATGGGTGATCTCCTGGCGAACCCTTGCACGATGGGTGATCTCCTGACGAACCCTTGTAGGATGGGTGATCTCCTGACGAACCCTTGCAGGATGGGTAATCTCCCGGCAAACCCTTGCAGGATGGGTGATCTCCTGACGAATGAATAATATCAGGACACGTCAAAATGAAGGCTTGCAAGCATAATAATGAAACGGTGGGGCGACGGCCTCCAAAATATTAGAGATAGCCGGTTTACCTAAGGAGGAAACCCTCTCTATTCGTGTTCTCTTTCCGAATATTTATGGAATGAATATTTAATAATAAGTTCCACAATATATATAAATATGTCTTTTGGCGATAAGTTGGCAATAATATACGAATAAAAAAATATCTTTTATCATGAGAGGGTATGACAATTGCACTTATATAAATTTTTCTGTTGAAATATTTATACACTTATAATACTAATAATTTTAATAGAAGTAACACGTGGTTGCTTACGAGACTTTACTACGTACTAGCTAATTATAACGTTATTCTTGTCTCCAGCAGTTCCCAAATACTCATGTTTTTACACTTCGTGATAAATTTTATAAAATAAAATATTTAGACGGGCTGAAGTAGAGGTTACGAGTTTTCCACTCATTTTGGAATTTTGTTTCTTTTGCATATTCTCTTTATTTTACAGATTTGTGTTGGATGTCTGGAATCAAAGCAAGAGTGACTTCATAGTTCGAGTTATACTGGAGATTCAAGTTTGTATGATGTTAAGTTGTTTTATATTGGAAATTGGGTTGTATTAATTGAACATTAATGGTTTGTGAGTAAATCATGTTAGTTAAAGTTTCGGTAATTAAGTTGAGCCAATTATGTATTTGGAACGGCGTATTAGGACCATTGTGTTGTGGGCAATGACCCATAGGTCCATGATCAAGGTTTTTGGTTAAGAATCCGCTGCAAGTTGGAGTTAACTATTATTTGATTCTTCTAAATAATAAGATATTTAGGTTTATGATTGCTAAGCGAGTTAAGCTAGCAGCTCGGAAAGGTCGGGCTGTTACAGCTAGTTATTGTCACAACAACTCTAGATTTACTTGCATTATATTTCTTTCTAGCACGGATGAGACTTATGATGAGTTCCTAATTTTTGCAAAGAAAGTTCAAATGTTAAGTGGTAAAAAATTGTTGCACTTTATATTTGACCATGGCAAGGAATTTGAGAATTACAAGTTTGATGACTTTAGTAGGGAACATGGTTTGGACCACAATTTTTCCGCCCCTAGGACACCTCAACAAAATGGTGTTGTCGAAAGGAAGAATAAAACCTTAGAAGAAATGGCTAGAACTATGTTGGTAGCTAGTGGACTTCCTAGGAATTTTTGGGCCGAAGCCGTGAACACTGTTTGTCATATTATAAAATCGTGCCATGTTGAGGCATTTGGTGAACAAAACCTCTTATGAGCTATATTTTGGTTAATAACCCAATATTACATATTTCAGAACACTTGGATGTAAATGGTTTGTTCATAATAATGGGAAACCAAATCTTGGGAAATTTGATGTTAGGAGTGATGAAGCGATATTTCTAGGTTACGCTTCAAATAGTAAGGCCTATAGAGTTTATAATAAGAGGACCATGTGTGTAGAAGAAAGTGTACATATTATTTTGATGAAACACATAAATTTGATCCAAGCACACAGGTTGTTATGACTTCGAGATAGGTTTGATAAAAGATCAAATTCTCACTGATGCGATTTTGGAAGAAGAAGAAGTCATGGGAACGAAGCCTAAGGAATAACATCATGTTCCTATTCTCAACATTGAAGATGAACTAGGTGAGGATACACAAGTTAATGAATGCATTATTATTGAATGTGGTTCCCAAGAACAAGGAAGTAAAGATAATCAAGGAACTTTACAAGAAAATCAAGTTTCCATCCAGTTTTCAACCGAAGTGTAATGTCCCGACTTCTAATCATAATTATTAGGTTAATTAACCTGGCATTAACAGTGGAAGACCTAGGTAGTCGTTGCGTTACTGCCGTAGTTTCCGTTAGGAAAATACAAGGCGACATAAAACATAACATTACTAATAAATTAACAACTTAAGTGATGGGCAACATTAATATATTAAAAGGGAGTGTTAATTAGCTAACAAGTCTTAGTCTTACAAAAAGGTAAATTATATAATAAAAATTGTGAGACTTCCAAAACTTAGTACTACGTTAATCCTCTCTTCTACTCCATGCCGTCATCCCCATCAGTACCAAAAACAGAAAAACAAAACGTCATGAGCTGAGACTCGGTAACATACTACCCTAACATCATAAATTCATTTCAATTCCTTTTATTTGCAAACAGAGGGAAGAGAAATATCGCAAATTCATTTGAAAGCATATAACGTTACAGTTGAAAACATTCAGATATAGCAAGTGGCATCATCTTCCTTATCAGGATTATAAACATATATCATTCATTTTGGTAACTTGGTAAGTATAACATAACAGGGCCATGGAGAACAGAAGTCCTCCAACATAAGGTGGCGTGCCACGGGAGATTATTATCTCCCAACATAAGGTGGCATAATAACATAACACGGATGTCACGGGAGATTATTATCCTCCAACATAAGGTGATAAGGCCGCCATAATGGAACGTGCACGACCAACATAACATAATACTGCCAAGAACCATCTTTCACTTTTCTTTATCATGTTTCATATCTTATTATAATCATATTTCATCAAACCATTTATAGAAAACATTTATAACATCATTTGCATAATAACATTTTATATCCCGCAATTCATAAATAACATCATTAAAAACAAAATATTATCATAAACATGGTTGGAAAGGGATTGCGGGTGTTAGCAGTAGACGTTACCTCAAGTCCTGCTTAGTAACCTTGTTAGCCGGGGGAGGCTTGTAATACCCTTTTCCTTTCTTATCTATTCACGAATTCATAAGTAATCGTTAATAGTTTATTCTAAATTCTACAAACCCTTTCCTTCATGTGAATCCTTTTAACTATATATTTCATTTAAACTTACTAAGTTCCAAGAGGTTTTATAATAAGGCTCATTATTAATAATTAGTAATATAATAGTTACTCGTTTAATAACTTAATATTATAAGCTAAGACTTATGGGCTTTATAACTTGGTTAATAAGTACGACATAAGTAAGCTCTATTTAAGTAAACTATTATTATTTTATAATTCATATAAATTCATGTTTAATGGCTTGAAGGCATAAACTATATAAAATATAAATATATGCTTCTTTTAATTAGAAATCTTTAGATACTAGAATTAACATTAAGCTAATAAATAAACTAAAATATTATTCATTAATTTTATTACTTAAACAATATAAAATAATTCATATATTTTATCAAATAATATTTAGCGAGTCATAAATAGTTTATAAATAATATTTCATTATAAGTATTTCAACGTAATTTACTTTCTTTTTAATTAGAAACTAAACATATAACTTGTCTTTTTTTTATAAAACTTGGAAATACATAGTGAATATTTGTTAATAATATTGAAGTGACTCATTGATTAATAATTAAATATAAACAATACTCATAAAATTTAAAATAGGTGTTTACTATTCAACTATAGTAATTATATGAACATAACTTATTACATGAAAATTAGTGTCTAATTTACATAACTTGGTTTTATTAACTAAACTTTAAAGTAAATAACTATTATTGAAAAAATTTAACTTAATATTTATAACCAAAAGTAAATAATTATTTTAAGAAAATAGCTAACAAATTCCAATAATTAATCCATTAAATTTAGCTAGATTAATTTAGGTTTATAATATAGTCTATAAAAACATAATTTAAACAAAGTAGCTATACTTAAATTAAAAATCAAATTTAAGTCCAATTCTAATATAGCGTATGTAATTAATAATGGATTTGAAATAAACTAAATAATTTAAAATAGACAAACTAAGATAATTAATCCATTAGATTTAGCTAATTTTGATTAAAGTTTATTATCTAGCATACATATATATAGACATAAGTTAAAGTAGCTTTAGTTAAACTAAAATCATATTTAGACTAATTAACATAAGATATTTAACTAACAAGGCATCTAAAATAAAATAACTTAATGTAAACTAAGATAATTTGTTAATAAAATTTAGCTAGTTTAAAGTTCATAATTTAGTACATATAAACATAAATTAAACAAAGTGATTTTTACTTAACTATAAATCAGATTTAGGCTAAGTATTAACTAAGATTAATATAAGATATTTAATAATAAACTAACTTATAAAAAATTTAATTAAAAAAAATGAAAATAGGTAAATGTTGTTAGCTCTGATCAACAGAGCAGCGAAGAAGCAGAGGGGGAGCTGGGCTCCGGTTCCCGGCGGCACTAGCTGCGGTTCGGGGGTGTCTGTCGAGTAATGACGGCAGCTGGATGGCAACAATAGGCGGCGGCGTCTCCGGCGGTGCTGCGTTGGGCAGCAATGAAACGAGAGAGGAGGGGAGAGCAGGGACTGCGAGAGGAATAGAGTGCAGCGAGGGGGTGCTGCTGGTGGTGACGTGGGATCACTGGCAGTTTTTGGTGGCGTGTGGTGGGTGGACGACGGTGGCAGTGTGGTGGTTGCAGTTGGGTCGAAGAGGGAATGAAATGGTGTTTGGAGTGTGTTGTGCACTTGTGTGGGAAGCAAACATGGTAATTTATACCCATAAGAGAAGGGTCTAAAATTGCTTGGGGAAAGGTTTGCTTGGAGGAAATTTTTCTTAATGAGTAAACAAAAATCAGTTTTTTTTTCCATTGCCAAGCTTGAAGAAGATGGAGGATGGGAAGGTCAAAGTTGAGGAAAGTCCATATTGCTAAATGGTTTTTCTTTTCCTTTTTAATAATTTTTAAAGCTACTATTCTATTTAAAAGAAATAAATAAGTTTATAAACCTTACTACTTATAACTTTAAAATTAATAACTTAATATTCAGAAATTATTTTAGGAAATTATGAAATCGATTTTTATAACTTAAGCTCATTTAACGTTAAAAATTTAATAAGTCGCATTATATATATAATCATATATTTATAAGAAAACTTTAATTAATTACGATTTTGGCTTAATTAAGAACGATTAATTTTCTTGGATATTACACAAAGCCTTGGAAACATAAGCGTCCCCATCTAGTGGAACTGATCATCAGTGATATTCACAAGGGAACTCAAACGAGATCTCAAATTAGAATTTTTTGTGCTTTTCATGCTTTTCTTTCTATGATGGAACTCCAGAACCATGAAGAAGCTCTCACTGATGCTGATTAGATTGTGGCTATGCAAGATGAACTCCATCAATTTGAAAGGAACAAGGTTTGACACCTTAAATCTAAACGTAAACACAATAAGGTAATTGGTTTGAAATGAGTGTTTAGCAACAAATTGGATGAGTTTGAAACCGTAGTAAGGAACAAGGATCGTTTGGTTGTGAAAGGATACAATCAATAGGAAGGTATTGATTACGAAGAAACTTTTACTCTTGTTGCTATATTGGAAGCCATCAGAATATTTATTGCAGTTGCTACTTTCATGGGTTTAAAATTGGTGTATCAAATGGATGTGAAATGTCCGTTTTTAAATTGTTATCTAAATGGAGAGGTTTATGTTGAACAACCTCCTGGTTTTGAAAATAAAGATCTTCCAAATCATGTCTTTAAGCGATAAAGCTCTTTATGGGTTAAGGCAAGCTCCTAGCTAGAGCATGCTATGAAAGACTTTCAAAGTTCCTTCCTGAAAATGAGTTTAACAGAGAAAAACTTGATAGAACCTCGTTTTTGAAATCAAAGGGATTCATTTATTATGTTCAAATATACGTTGATGGTATTATTTGGTGCCACTAACGAATCTTTATGCAAGAAATTTGCTAATCTCATGACTAAAGAATTCGAAATGAGTATGATGGATGAACTCAGTTTCCTCTTGGGGCTACAAATCAAACAAAAGGAAGAAAGAATCTACATCCATCAACAAAAGTATATTAAGGAACTGCTGAAAAAGTATGATTGGGAGGCTTCTAAAGTAAACCATACACCTATGGGAACTTCATCTAGGTTGGATGAGGATGCTATAGGAACAAGTGTGGATCAAACCAAGTATCGAGAAATGATTGGCTCATTATTATATCTAACTGCAAGTCGTCTCGATATTGTTTTTAGTGTAGGTCATGTGTAAGGTTTCAAATCTCATCTCACGATAGTAAAGAGAATCCTACGATACCTCAAAGCGACAAATGATTTGAGCTTATTCTATTCGAGAAGTGATACCTTCGAACTGAAAGGATTTACAAGTGCTGACTATGCTGGAGATCTAGTCAATAGAATGAGTACATCAGGTATGGTTAAGTTCCTTAGTCACATTTTAGTCTCTTGGAGTACCAAAAAGCAAAATACAGTTGCTTTATCCATAGCTGAGGCTTAATATGATGCAGCAACAACATGTTGTTCCCAAATGCTTTGGATAAAACAACAACTACGTGACTATGGAATTTACTTTGATTGTGTTCCTATTTATTGTGATAATACTAGTGCTATTAGTATTTCTAAAGATCTCGTGCATCATTCTAGAGTTAAGCATATACATATTTGACATGATTTTCTTAAGGACAATGTTGAAAAGGGCCTTCTTAAAATGGAATTTTGTGAAAATGCACGTCAGATTGTTGATATTCTGACTAAGCCCTTGAATAGAGATATTTGAGAAATTGAGACATGAACTTGGCTTGATTAAGTTGAAATAACTGCTATAATCTTTCTCCCTATTGGTTTGACTCTTTGGCATTATGTATGGGTGAATAAACTTGATGGATCTTATTTGTTTGAATGCATCACAACTCTTATATGTTAATTTCATATGTGTATGGGGTCTACCTACCAGACCTCCAGCTGGCAGCAACCTGCCACTCCACGTCAGAGCGCCTGGAGCAGAGCAGACCTCCTCAGGCAGACCGCTCCGGACATAGCCTCTAGGCTGGAGTTTAATGAAGGCCTCGTTCCACCTTGGCCCACTTCCAAAGAGGCCCACTCACTTTACTAGGTCAGTTACAAGTCCATGTCTCATATAAATACCCATGCCCATGCATGGGTAAGGTACGTTCAATCAAACACTCACAAAATACTTGCACTTGATACACTCGTTTTCTCTCTACTAGAGATCTTGTGCTCAATTTGGACTGACTTAGGCATCGGAGAGGCGATCCTCGGAACCACCCCCGAGGTTTCTCCTTGTTTTGCAGGTTACCACCACCACGAAGGACGTTTGGGAGCCACGATTCCACCGAGTACCCACCACCACATTCACTGTTGCTGTCTTGGACAGAAACAATTTGGCGCTAGAAGGAGTGAAGAGAGCAGTAGTACAAGAGTTTCTGGTGGTAGACCTCCCGTCACCATACAACGCTCTGATGGGAAGGAAGTTCATCGAGGCAGTACAGGGAATCCCGTCAACCCATCATCAGACCATGCTTTTCTTAAGCAGTACTGGAGAAGTGGGCAGACTGAAGGGAGACCAAAGAGCAGCTAGGTCACGCAATCTGACCGCCCTAAAGAAGGATAAAAGACCTCCTCCTCCTGACCACTCTGGGTCCAGGAGAAAGAGGAGAAAGGAAAAGAAAGAAGGAAAGAAGAAAGAGGCCGAAGAAGCCAAGAAGGACCAGGCTGAAGAAGCCGGGAAAGAAAGAAAGGAAGGAAAGGCCAAAGAGGCCAAGCAAAGAGAGGAAGAGTATGCTGCTATCAGTGAGGCCGATGCTCGGTCAGAAGCAGAGCAGGAGGCAAATAAGCCTGAACTGGGGGAAGAGACCGAAGAGGTACTCTTGGGACCGGAAGAAGGCAGAGCAGTCAGGATAGGCAAAGACCTGGATCCTGAAACCAGAGTCAACCTAATCAGTCTGCTGAAGGAGAATGCAGATGTGTTCGCTTTCTCGGCAGCTGAGATGCCTGGGGTGGACCCAGCCACCATCAACCACAAGTTAAACACCGCTGCAGGATACAGACCTGTGAAGCAGAAGAGGAGGAACTACTCTGCGGAGAAAAATAAAGCCATCGAGGAAGAAGTTCAGAAGCTGCTTGAGGCAGGGTTCATAGAGCCCTGCAAATATCCAGAATGGTTGGCCAATGTGGTAATGGTTAAGAAGACGAACGGGAGCTGGAGGATGTGCGTTGACTTCACAGACCTCAATAAAGCCTGCCCCAAGGACTGCTATCCCTTGCCAAGAATCGACCAGCTGGTAGAGTCTACCAGTGGGCACGCTCTGCTCAGCTTCATGGACGCGTTCAGCGGATACCATCAGATCTTCATGGACCCTGCAGACAAGGAGAAGACGGCATTCATCACCCCTATCGGGATATTCTGCTATGTCATGATGCCCTTCGGGCTGAAGAACGCAGGCGCCACCTATCAAAGGTTGATGGATCAGGTCTTTGCCGGTCAATAGGGAAGGAATTTGGAGGTGTACGTTGATGACGTCATCACCAAGAGCAAAACTGAGATTGACCATATAGCAGACCTAAAGGAGACCTTCGCCAACCTCCGCAAACACAGCATGAAACTGAATCCTAAGAAATGCGTGTTTGGAGTACGGTTAGGGAAATTCCTGGGCTATCTGGTCAGCGAAAGGGGGATCGACGCGAATCCCGACAAAGTGAAAGCAGCTATGGATCTGCCAGAGCCTAAAAGCATCAGAGACATCCAGAGGCTGACAGGCAGAATGACAGCCTTGTCCAGATTCATAGCTTAGTCTGCAGAGAAAGCTCTCCCATTCTTCAAAATATTGAAGGGGAACAAAGAGTTCAGGTGGGAAGCAGAGCAGAAGGAGGCATTCCAGAAGTTGAAGTCACACCTCTCTGGCCTGCCAACACTGGCCAGACCCAAGACAGGGGAACCTCTCTTCCTATACATTGCCGTTACAGCTGCAACTGTGAGTGCAGTCCTGCTGAAGGAAGAGAACAAGAAGCAGCAGCCGGTATATTTTGTAAGCCACACCCTCACGGGTGCAGAAACACGCTACCCATTGATAGAGAGGGCAGCCTACGCAGTAGTGCTGGCCACCAGAAAGCTGAGGCCATATTTTGACGCACATCCCGTCACTGTGCTGACAAATATGCCTCTGGAAAAGGCAATGGAGAAGGTAGACAAATCAGGGAGAATCATGAACTGGGCCCTGGAGCTGACAGGGTTCGGTATCAAATTCGCCCCACGAACCGCCATAAAAGCACAAGCTCTAGCTGACTTCCTAGCAGAGTGTGCCTATCAGGAATCAGTAGGAGAGCCCAGAGCCTGGGAAGTCTTTACAGATGGGTCTGCAACCATCAACGGCTCTGGGGCAGGCATGGTCATCAGAACCCCAGAGGGAAAAATCATTGAATATGCCTTGAAGTTCATGTTTTCGGCAACCAATAATGAATCAGAGTACGAAGCGGCCATCGGTGGATTGCAGCTCTGCCAGACCCTGGAAGCCAAGCACGTCCACCTCAAAATTGACTCTCAGTTGGTAACCAACCAAGTCAAGGGGGAGTATGAGGCCAAGGAGCCGACGATGCAGAGCTACCTAGCCAGGATGAGGTCTCTGATTTCAAACTTTGAAACTTTTAGAATTGAACAAGTGCCTAGAGCATAGAACGCACAAGCAGATGCCCTGTCCAAATTGGGAAGCAGCAGTCTGCAAGAGCTGAACAGGTCTGTTCTGGTGGAAGTCAGACCCACCAGTGCAATCTGCGAGGATGCAGAGCGAGTTTTGGAACTGGAAGATATGCCAAAGTGGATCAAGGAGATCGCTGAGTATAAACAGACTGGCAAATTACCAGAAGGGAAAATGAAAGCAAGAAAACTCAAGCTGACAGCATGCAGATACTGCCTGATCGGGGATGAGCTATACAGGAAGTCTTTTTCTCTGCCCCTACTCAAATGCGTAGGGTAGAGAGATGCAGACTACATATTGAGGGAGATTCATGAGGGACTCTACAGACACCATATCGGACCAAGAGCTCTGGCCCATAAAGCTCTCAGAGCCGGTTATTATTGGCCCACAATGAAAGCTGACTCTGAAGCTCTGGTGAAAAAATGCGACAGCTGCCAGAGGTTTGCGCCGAACATCAAGCTGCCCGCAAACGACCTCATGCCAATCTACAACCCTATCCCATTCGCCCAATGGGGGCTAGACATTCTGGGACCCTTCACAACGGCCCAATATCAGAAGAGATGGTTAATTGTGGGGGGTAGATTACTTCACTAAGTGGATAGAGGCAGAAGCCCTATCCACCATCACAGAAGCAGCCGTCAGAAAATTTTTGTGGCAGAACATCATCACCAGATACGGGATTCCGAAGGCTTTCGTCTTCGACCACGGGAGACAGTTTGACAACATGCCCCTATCAGGGTGGTTGGAGCAGTTTGGGATCAAATATGCCCTATCTTCAGTCTGCAACCCTCAGTGCAATGGTCAGGCCGAAGCCGCTAACAAGCAGATCCTGATAGGCCTACAGAAGAAGCTGGAGGAGCAAAAAAGCAAGTGGCTAGAGGAGCTGCCTAACACTCTTTGGTCGATCAGAACCACAGTCAAAGAATCAACTGGGCAGACCCCCTTCCACCTGGTATATGGTTCTGAAGCTGTCATGCCTGTTGAGATCGGGTCCGACAGTCTGAGGATCAGCCTATTTGAGCCAGGTCTGAACGACGAAGCCCTGAGGACAAATCTAGATCTGCTGGATGAATACAGAAACGAAGCTAGGTTCAGAATGGAAGCCTACAAAACCAGAGTCAGCAGATACTATAACCGGAAAGTGAAGGCTAGGCCTCTGGAGGTAGGGGATCTGGTACTCAGAAATGCAGCAGCTGTGCAAAAAGACAAAATACACGGAAAGCTGTCGGCTAAGTGGGAGGGACCCTACCAGGTTAGTGAAGAGCTACACCCCGGAACCTACAGACTGAAAAGAATGGATGGAAGTGAACTGAAAAGCAACTGGAACGCCCGAATATTGAAAAAATACTTCGTGTAACCCAGATTGTATCAAAACGCCCATGAATGAAAGGCCTTTGAGCCACCCTTTGTCCGCCACTCTCCATTTCGCATTAAACCCCCGTCCCCTTATCAATTCTTTATGAAAAACAAAATGCCAAAATCAGATAGACCCTCAGCAGACTGAGAAAAAATACCACAGTCTGGCAAAAGAAAACAGGGTCTGAGTCAGACTGAAGGCTGAAGAGGCTCTTCAGACACAAGTAAACTATATAATGAAGAAAGGGAGCCGGCCAAAAGGTTAACTCTGTCCAGAGCCCCCGAGGCCCGCAGAGTGATCGGATGTCGGCTCGACTTACCGATGTCATAGACCTCTACCTCTAAACCTGCAGGGCCGAAGGCCCAAAAAGCAGCAAGGATAAGTCATAGACACCTAAGGTTAATGGGGACGCCAGAGTTCCTAAGAACCAAAACGTACCCCGACACGAAAAAGATGGCAGAAGGAGCTAAAGGGTGAACCCTAAAACTCCCAGAATCATCGTGACTTAGGGCGTCAAAATACCTCCTTTGCTCTGCTATTGTTGAATCCTTGTCATGCATAAGGCAGAGCAGAAGAGTAAAGGGCCCCTAAAATCCCACCTCTGAGCAAATCTCACTGGCCACCAAGCCAAGTAAATGACAACGCCCAGATATATTGCTTGATGGCACGGCAGACTCATTATCAGAGCAGAACGCAAGTACTTAGCAGAAATAACAAAACTTGGTATGCATCAAATAGAAAGCACAGAAGTCAACAGAGGAACGCAACTCGCATTGCAGGAAAAATAATTGAATCTTACATAAGAAGATCTGACTATAAGCCAAATCAGAGTGCTACATAGTACTACAACAACGGCGGCTACCTAATCAAAAGAAGGGAGCAAATACAGATGAAAAGGAAATGTTTGACTATTTAGTTACAAATATTACAAGATAAGTCAATTAGGATATCATCGGAGGGCAAAAACGGAGGACTGCAATCAGTTCAGCACCGGCTCCCAGCTCACCTACCTCAGCAGCTCAGACAGGAGTCACAAGAAGACTGAGGCGAAGCATGAGATAGCCGCCCGAGTTCCTATTGCTTAGGAACGGAGCTGCCATCCTTTGCAGAGCTCCCATCAGCTTGCTGCTCTGAAGACTCTCCCTCTGAAGGCAGAGAATAGAGCAACTCCAGATCTCTGAGCTCCTGAGTCACCGGAGGTTGCATATGCACCTGACTGGCGTAGGCATCCTCAAAGGCATCCCAGTTGAAAGAGGGCTGCAAATGCCAGAGAACCCTGCGGACCGCAACTTTGCAGTCCTCCCAGTACTTGTTCCCGAACGCCTCCTCCATCTGGGCAGCCCGGGCAGCCTCCTCCGCCAGCAGCTGAGTCTCTTTCTGCTTTAGGGCCACCTCAGCCTCCCTAGCCTGCTGAGCCTCCCTCTCAGAAAGCAACTTGGAGAACTCTGCCCCTAGCTCCTCCTTCTTCTGTCTCAGAGCTGCCTCAGCCTCCTTGGCTTGCAGAGCCAATTTAGCCGAGCAGCCTTCATGATTAGCCCGTATAGCAGAGAGCTGACCCCTGAGCTGCTCCTGCTCCTTCAACGCTGCCTGCAGCCGGGCCTCGGAGGTCTTCAGCTTAGTCTGCACTGTCGAAGCGCGAGACAACGCCTCACTAAGCTGGGAAGAGAGCCGGGAATGCTCAGCCGCGATAGCCTCTGCTTGCGCCACCTGACCCTCCATGCGTTGGTTGACGGTCCGCAAGGTGTCGCGCTCCACAATCAGAGCATCCCTCTCCTCTTCAGTTTTGCGGCAGGTAGACACAATCAGTGAGTTCTGAGCCTTCAGCTTGGCATACTCTGCTCTCTGCTGTGCTACCTGAGCCTTAAGCTGCTGCAGTTCAGGGAGATCTGCCTCATGTCTACCCAACCCTACAGCATGGCAGAACTCCCCAATGAAGGCGCCGGCCCGCGCAGCCTGTAATCAAGGAAAAAGCAGATCAAAAAGAAAACTTAATGTCATAAACAGATGACTGTAAAAAGGACAGACAACTCACCAGAGGGACATCTTGAACAACATAGTCCGGTGAGAAGCGACTTGCCAGAAGCTTCAAGCACTCACTGGGATCAGGGAAGGTCACGGACATCTGCTCCCGCCCCTGAGCCTCGTGCTGGTCGTCCGCCGATTCCCTCTGCAGAGAACCTGAGCCAAAAGAAAGTCCAGTCAGTTCCACAGAAGGGAAAAGGCCGGAGCTAAGACCAGGTAAGGGGTACACACCTTTGGGGCAACGTCGTCCTCAACAACAACGATCCGAGGGGAGCCAGCAGGGAGACGAGTCTTCTTCTGAGGAGGAGCTCTTTCCTCACTCTGCCTCTCTGCTGGCCTCTTCTGGGAATGAGAAGAGACCTCAGGCTCAGCCACAGTCTGCTGAGCACCCTCTGCAGGGGGTTTAAGCTGGCCCGCAGTGGGAGCGGAGGTCTGAAGAGCCGCAGCAGACTGCACCTTCCTAGCCCTGAATTGCTGCTGAAGAAAACAAAAGGTAAAAAATGTCGTCAGCAAAGTAAGGCACAGAACGAATTGACTCTACAAAAGGGAAGAGAGGAAAAGGAAACACTAACCACACGCGCCAGATCCTCGGGAGTAGGGGCAAGGACCTACTTAACGCCTCTGGGAGGAGGAGGAGCAGCCTTCCTACCAGGAGGAGTAGGCCTCTGGACAGGAGGAGTAGACTTCTGAACAGGGGGAGACACGACAGTCTCCACCACTGGGGCGGAAGCCAAGCTCTGCTGCTCCACCCTCTCATGCTGGAGAGGCTCCACCAACTCCTGGTTAGTCTGAACAGGCGTAGGGACGGCCTGCCCAGCGGAATCTATCACATTAAAATAAAAACAGGGAAATCAAGAAGGTGCAGGTAAAAAGAAACCTATAAGAAATAGCAGTCTGGGTCTGAAGAAGACACCTACCTGACTGGCCCTCACTCTGATCCTCTGCAGACTGAGTCGTGACAGTCTTAGCAGCCTCCGCTCCCGTCCTGTCAAACTCAGTCATGGCTTGGTGAGACTCCTGACCAACCCCATCAGGCTGAGCAGAACCACCCACTGGAGTAGGTTCTTTCTCCGTCCTGTCAAACTCTGTCGCCGCTTGGTCAGGCCCTCCCATGGGCACATCCTCCACCACAGGCGGTTCTTAAAGTAAATAGAGAAAATGTGAAGCGATTAGCAGAGTGCACACAAGCAGAAAGAATACCTAGTGGTTCATCATAAGTAATACCTGGTTGCGCAGGAGGAAGCTGTTGCAGGGGCTCAACAATCAGAACAGTCCCTTGCAGAGTGCTGGCCCCCTCTGTAGATTCATCATCATCATCGTCTTCCGGCAGATGCACAGCACGCCGGGAACGATGGATCTGCAGAGGAACAGCCGCCGCCTCCTCCTCGTCATCAGATTGAATCTCTGTGACAGTGGCAGAGGGGCCCCCTTGCGGCCGGGACGTCCCAGTAAACCTATCCACAAGTTTCGGGCGTTTGGTCCGGAGGGAAGGATGGTCCAAGGAGGTAGTGTTAATCTCCCTGATGAAATCAGGGACGGTGTAGGTCCCTGGGTCAGGTACCGGACGATACCTGCGACACACTGAAGACTGACTCAGACCCAGCTCCCAAGGAATGGCAGACCCCAGAGTCTCTGCAATATTAGAATATTCGTTAGCTACAGCAAGTCAGAATGCAGAAGGAAAATAATGGAAAGGGGCAGAACATGCCCGCCAGCTCAAAACCCACCCTTAATCACTTGGCGAACAAACTGTCTGCACGGAGCTGCAGCACAGTACAAACAATGAATCACAGCAGAATGGAAAATGAGAAGCAGAGTTAAGGGCTGGCAGAGCGCTTACCAGTAGTATAGTCAGGGGACAGATGGCCTATCCTCAGGAAAGCATTCTGACACATCACATAGTGATGCGGTAACCAGTACTTGGGAAGAAACTGCTTCCCGGCAGTAACCTTAGATCTGGACTTGAAGTAGTAGTAAGCTATCCTCTCGTCCCAGTTCAGCACATTTGGGTCCAACTGCTTCTGGAAGTTAGGCTCCACAGGGCGCAGAGGGGCCTTAAATTGATAAGGGTGCCCCTCCTCCGTCGGTACCCTAACAAAGACAAAACTATCCCGCCAATCTTTCAGACTGAGATCAACGGGATAGACCGTCAGATGATTGGCCCGCACCGAGCCGGTGAAAAAGCCGTACTCCCCCTGCCTCTTAAAGTAAAACAGGCATTGAAAGAGTTTCATGGTGAGGGGAAGCCCAGAGCTTCACAAACCCAAATAAACCCCAGAATCTTCTTCAGAGACTGGGGATTGACTTGGCAGAGAGCCATGTGATACCGGCAGAGAACCCACTCCAAAAACCAGTGGATGGGGAATCTAAGCCCGAACTCCAGCTGCTTCATATAAACAGCAGTGTACCCCTCTGGTACATCTGCCAGGCTCTGACCCTCTTGGGGAAGCACTACCCAAGACCCGCGAAGCGGCTTGATCTCCACAGCAATCTCAAGGTATCATGCAGCATGCGCCCGTTTGAACGCTTCTGCAAAATTTCTTCGCCAAATAAGGCTTACCCTTGCTGTCATAAAGGGCAAGACTCCGCATCTCATGGTCGCTGTAGTTCCATTTGACTGCGGGCAGAGTGGGCTTAAACTTGTAGTTGGGAGGGAATCTGTTGGTTTCAGGACCCAACAACTCCTTACGAAGACCGTTCCAGGGGTCAAAGATCTCCCATTCCTCCGGAACCACCTCGTCCTTACACCGAGGCAGATCCAACTTTAAAAACGGGGACTGAGTGTCCATCGGGTAAGTCTCATCCGGCTCGGACGAAGAGGTAGATACCACACCCTTCCCACGAGAAGCAGCAGATTGAGAAGTAGACATTCTACACAACACAAGAAACAGACGACAGCACATCAGACTTGCAGTCACAACACAAGACAGTCTTGCACCTCAGACCTACATACTGAGCTACCAGATTGGGGGCAAGGATGTGTATGGTATGTGAAGATCAGAAATAGCCAAGAAATAGGATATTTTCTTGCTTTTCTTACAAAAAGATACATGCAAAAATAGTCTGGCACCTCAGACCTACAGACTGAGCTACCAGACTAGGGGGCAAGGATATGTATGGTATGTGAAAATCAGAAATAGCCAAGAAATAGGATATTTTCTTGCAAATAACGCAGACAAAACAATGAAGACACATCGCAGGCTTACAACCCAGCAAGTAAAGAGGATAACAGGGTAAACAAAGCAAACCCTAAAAATCTTAAATGTCAACAGTAGAGCAGAACTCAGCTGAAGAAGCAGAGCAGAGCCTACCAACCAGAGCAGAGTCCTGCTGAAGAAGCAGGGCAGAGCCTATCATTCAGAGCGGCAGAACGGAAACGAAACAACACCAAACAGATCTATGAAACAAAGAAATAAACAATCGCATCTGAAGACCAAAGGAAAAAAAACCCTAAACCCAAAAACACAGGCAAATAAGTGCGTACAGAAGGAAAAAGGGGGAGAATTCCATAAACACAGAGAAGATCACATCAAAACCATCCAAGAAGGAAAAAACCAAAAGTAGATCTGGGAAAAAGAGTTTACCTAGATGGAGAACAGAAGACGCCAAGGAAGAGAAGACGAAAGCCACAAACGCAACAGTATCAAATATCAAGTTAAGCTCCAAACGCAGACAAATCCCAGGATAATCGAGAGAAATCACTCGAAAATGGCTAGGGCGAAAAGAAATTCTTGAAGAACAACAAGAAAGTTTGAAAGCAAAGAGTTCGAAGGAAAGGCAGCTGAAAAGTTTCACAAAAGGTCGATTCAGCCTTTAAATAGGCATAATTCGTCCACTCAGCACCAACTTCTCATCATTACATTCCTTGGGAACCCAAAGAGTCACATCAATTCAATTCAATTAAAAATGAATTAATGACCCTTGCTCAACACCCCAACCAAATGGGCGGGAAAAATGGAAGCATTCTGGAGTTTGTGAAGAGCAACTCACAGACAGCCACTTATCATTCTGCGAAGAGCAGAACGCCAAACCAAAAACAAATGCACCCAACATATTGCAATCTGCAAATACTAGGTCCGGGTGGCAAATTGTATGGGGTCTACCTAGCAGACCTCCAGCTGGCAGCAACCTGCCACTCCACGTCAGAGCGCCTGGAGCAGAGCAGACCTCCTCAGGCAGACCGCTCCGGACATAGCCTCTAGGCTGGAGTTTAATGAAGGCCTCGTTCAACCTTGGCCCACTTCCAAAGAGGCCCACTCACTTTACTAGGTCAGTTACAAGTCCATGTCTCATATAAATACCCATGCCCATGCATGGGTAAGGTACGTTCAATCAAACACTCACAAAATACTTGCACTTGATACTCGTTTTCTCTCTACTAGAGATCTTGTGCTCAATTTGGACTGACTTAGGCATCGGAGAGGCGATCCTCGGAACCACCCCCGAGGTTTCTCCTTGTTTTGCAGGTTACCACCGCCACGAAGGACGTTTGGGAGCCACGATTCCACCGAGTACCCACCACCACATTCACTGTTGCTGTCTTGGACAGAAACAATATGTATAAGTGAAAATGTATATAAACTACTCACTAATGTCCAATTATAGTATTCTTTAGACAATTCTATGTCATAAGAGTAAACAAAGGGTTAAAGGATTAATTGCGTTCCAAAGTAGCAAATTCAGTGTTCCTAAGCGTTGTTCGCAGCGTTATAGATCTAGGAATTTTCTTCCAAATTTCGAAATTCAAATTAAAAATCCAAAAAGATTGTCAAATTCTGACTTTATTCCTTTATTCTTTTATAACATCTCTCAAGGTAGTTAGGAAATATGATCTTTTAATTTTATTTAACTTCCTTCCTTAATTTTTTTCTCTCTCTCTCCTCTAAACCGTGTGCAATACACGATATATTACATTTTTTTCTCTTCATCTTCACCTTTACAACTTCAATTAATTACCTCCATTAATTTACCCCAATCATTCACCACTAAGCCAAAAATTACACCCCTTCATCTGACATAAAACCGCCAAAACTCACAAACAATAAACCTCACAAAAACTCCTCACTTCAACACACAACCAAAAATCGAAAACCCTCTCCTTCTTCTAATCACACCTGTAACACCCCGACAATCCTCTCTTTTTAAAACATATATTTTCCCAACTAAAATAGAGAATCATTAAGGCATTGTCGCCCGTGTGAAAATGTATCGGCTTACTCAGAGTATTGCAGCGGAAAAACATTAAATATACTTTAATAAATACTTAAAACATAATAATTGTCAAACTAATATTCAAACCTCGAAAGTAATTCAAAACCAATCAAAATATTTTAAGAATAAATAATCCATAAAACAATTCAATTAAAATAACGTAAAGGTAGGAAACAAATAAAATAATAAAACGATCTCCCAACTTCGCTTCCCAAGTCCCAAATGAATATTTGAGATAATGCATCATGCCTTCAACCTGTAGGCAAATACTCAATTGAAAATTGCTCTCCAATAAAGGGTCATCACAGGATCAATAGGCACAGCCATGATCAACACACAGAAAAGCGCGTAATCAACAAAGCTGAGTACATACATAAATAAAATAAAACACGAAACCTAATCATGATACTACTAAGAAATAGAACATGATTAATAAATCTTTGTGGAGTGCGGTACCCTAGATGGTGAAAGTCCAGTAGCCGAAAGCATCACTAGCTTACGCTCTGACCCGAGTAGCATGGGGCACGTGGAATCCCGTGTGAATCAGCAAGGACCACCTTGCAAGGCTAAATACTCCTGGGTGACCGATAGCGAAGTAGTACCGTGAGGGAAGGGTGAAAAGAACCACCATCGAGGAGTGAAATAGGACATGGAACCGTAAGCTCTCAAGTTGTCGGAGGAGTGTGCCTCTTACCGCGTGCCTATTGAAGAATGAGCCGGCGACTCATAGGCAGACCTGCACCCATTGATTTTGCACCTTCTAAAAAACAGAGTAGATCCGCGAAGGATTCAATCCAGCCACAGGTTCCCCTACGGCTACCTTATTACGACCTCAAGACTTCAACTCGTAAAATAAGACTTGACTTCACAAGACATACAACATGATAAATCATTAGTAAATTGAATAGACAATGGATCGAGTTGTCCAACCAAAAACCAGTCTTCAAAATAAAAGACCTAGTTACGGGCGCGACTTCGTAACCCCCTGACCAACGATATCGAGGAACCTTTAGAATTAAAAATAGGGTACGGTGATCAATCTGACCCCAAGAAAAGCCATGGGCTACCACCATGTACTCCAACTCATACTAGTCCAGAACTTCAGACGTGCACAAGTCGAAAGCTATTGCTATTCACTTCTACTTTAAGTATTAGTAAGTTATTCGATGTTGGACTCTAAATAGACAACCAACACATAACATGAATACAACAAATATTCCTCTTTTATCTTAGGATTCAATAAGTGATCAAACAATTCCAATTGACCAAGAATTAATCCTCCAATTTATTTGTTGACTTAAATGAATAACCGAATGTCCAAAGATAATAAATATACATACCCTACAAAGCCCTCGGTCTTTTCAAAGTAGTAATATAATCATAACCAATAATAATCCAACTTACTCACAAAGTCCACGGCCTTTGAGTAATAAAATATCCAATAAGGAAAACAATACCAAAATCCATCATCCAACAATAAAATAATATTAATCCCTTATGTGAATTAATAAATAAATTTCCCTTCCCAAACATGCTTGCATCAAACATCCATTCAAGCATGTAATAAAACATAAAGGCGATTAACATGCTCAACAATACGTAATTCCAATTCAATAGCCACGTATGAACCATAAAAGGGTTCCTTATAAATGATATTATAAATAATCCTAATCCTTAGGACATGATACTAGTCTAACACAAAAGACATGTATGTACCTAGTGTAGCCAAAGTGAGAGGCCATTTTAGAAATCTAGAAGTCACCTAAAGTAAATTCTCCGCCTACCAAAACAATAATACAACAATGAATTAATATTCTAATTAATTCACAGCAATATATTTTATTTTAAAACACTTCAAAACTCGTTTTAAAATACTTAAAATACATTAAAGTTCCATCCTTTAACAACCTTTAATATAATACTCATAAACCTATACTTTAAAACCTCAAAAATCACTACTTTAATACTTAAAACTCACTTTAAAATAATAATAATAAATATGAAATTATAATTTATATTCTCAAGGTTAAGCCTTTGCATACCTCGATACAACTCTTCGGAAACTACCAACATTCGCGCTATGGCTCGTCTTCCTACTCAAAGCATCGGCGATTACATTCTCCTTCCCTTCATGATATTGGATATCTAAGTCATAATCCTTGATCAACTCTAGCCATCTTCTTTGTCTCATATTGAGATCCTTCTGAGTTAAAATATACTTCAAACTCTTATGGTCGGTGAATATCTTCACAGTCGCTCCATAGAGATAATGTCTCCAAATCCTCAATGCAAACACAATAGCAGCTAACACTAAGTCATGGGTAGGGTAATTAGACTCATACGGCTTCAATTGACGCGATGCATACACAATCACCTTCCCATTCTGCTGTAACAAACATCCCAGACCATCCTTCGAAGAATCACTATTCCCATTGGGCAGAGCCAAAACAGGTGCAGAGGTTAAACGATCCTTCAAAATCTGAAAGGCTTCCTCACACTTCTCGTTCCATTCAAACTTCGACTCTTTCTTCATCAAAGTAGTCATAGGTCTCGCTATCCTCGAGAAATCTTTCACAAACCTTCTATAATAACCAGCCAATCCCATAAAACTTCTTATATCAGACACATTCTTTGGTCTAGGCCACTCACTAACGGCTTGTATCTTCGCAGGATCCAAATAAACTCCTTCCTTAGACACATAATGACCTAAAAAATGCAACTTTCTCCTAACGGAACTCACACTTAGAGAACTTGGCAAACAATTGGTTTCTCCTAAGCGTCTCCAAAACCATTCTCAAATGCTCATCATGTTCTTCTTCATTCTTCAAGTAGATCAAATATCGTCAATGAATACTACGACCAACTTGTCTAAGAACTCATGGAAAATCCTATTCATCAAGTCCATAAATATTGCAGGTGCATTGGTCAACCTAAATGGGATCACAGTAAACTCATAGTGACCACATCTCGTTCTAAAAGCAGTCTTAGGTATATCCTTATCGGCTACCTTCAATTGATGATACCCTTAACGCAAATCAATCTTCGAGAAAACACTAGCTCCATTCAACTGATCCAAAAGATCATCTATCCTAGGCAAAGGATACTTGTTCTTAATAGTCACATTGTTCAACTCACGATAATCAATGCACAATCTCATACTACCATCCTTCTTCTTCACAAATAACACTGGTGCTCCCCAAGGTGACGCACTAGGTCTAATGTAACCTTTCTCCAACAATTCTTGCAATTGAGTCTTCAATACACTCATCTCAGGAGGTGCCATCCTGTAAGGTGCTTTCGAAATAGGTGCAGTACCAGGAACTAAGTCTATGGTAAACTCAACGACTCTCTTAGGCGGCATTCCAGAAATTTCACTTGGAAACACATCTAAGAACTCATTCACAATAGGTACATCCTCAATTCTCGACTCAACTTCCTTGCTTACATCTTGCACACTACATAAAAATACTTCACAACCTTTCCTTATCAACTTCTCATCTTGCATAGCCGAAATGATCCCAAAACTATTAGGTTCCCCAAAACGTCGGTACGAAATCGACTTCCCCGAAGGACTCTTCAAAACTACCCTATGAGCTTCACAATCTATCTTGGCTTTATAAGAACTAAGCCAATCCATTCCTAGAATAACGTCTAGGTCTCCCAAATTGAATTCTATGAGATTAGAGGGAAAAGTACAACCTCCTATCTTCAAAGGTAAGTTTCTAAACATCTTAGTACAAATCACAACTACTCCAGTAGGAATACTAATGTGAAAATCAACGACTTCAAAGTCTACTAGACCTAAACTCTTAACAACAGACGACGAAACAAAAGAATAGGTCACTCCAGAATCAAATAACGCTTTAACTAAAGTGGAGTTGATTGAAAAAGTACCAGAAACTACATCAGCGGACTTTTCAGCTTCAGTACGACTCATCACGAACAGTCTCCCCGGAGCTTTACTCTGGTTGTTGTTGCTGTTGCTCCCATTCACGGGCTTAATGTAGCTTACATGACTATTCTGTGACCCCGAAAGTTTCGGTCCTTGGTTTCTAGCTTGGTTATAACCAGATCTCGCCTGACCATTGCCTCCATTGGCATTCTGTTCACGTTTCTGCTTCGTGAAACACTCGAACTCCCTATGTCCCTTCTTCTTGCAGTAATTGCATGTAACCAGATCTCCCTTACAGTCTCTACCAGGGTGGTTCTTCTTACATCTTTTACAATAGTAAGTCCTCTCAGGCTTGGCTCCATCACTAGACCCTTGACCAATCCTGTTCTGGAAATTTCCATTTTCATTCTTGTTCCTCTTGTAAAAATAGGGTGCGGTGATCAATCCGACCCCAAGAAAAGCCATGGGCTACCATCATATACTCCAACTCATACTAGTCCGGAACTTCAGACGTGCACAAGTCTAAAGCTGTTGCTATTCACTTCCACTTTAAGTATTAATAAGTTATTCGATGTTGGACTCTAAATAGACAACCAACACATAACATGAATACAACAAATATTCCTCTTTTATCTTAGGATTAAATAAGTGATCAAGCAATTCCAATTGACCAAGAATTAATCCTCTAATTTATTTGTTGACTTAAATCAACAATCGAATGTCCAAAGACAATAAATATACATACCCTACAATGCCCTCGGTCTTTGCAAAGTAGTAATATAACCATAACCAATAATAATCCAACTTACTCATAAAGTCCACGGCCTTTGAGAGTAATAAAATATCCAATAAGGGAAACAATACCGAAATCCATAATCCAACAATAAAATAATATTAATCCCTCATGTGAATTAATAAATAAATTTCCCTTCTCAAACATGCTTGCATCAAAACATCCATTCAAGCATGTAATAAAACATAAAGGCAATTAACATGGTCAACAATACGTAATTCCAATTCAATAGCCACGTATGAACCATAAAAGGGTTCCCTATACATGATACTATAAATAATCCTAATCCTTAGGACATGATACTAGTCTAACACATAAGGACATGTACATACCTTGTGTGGACAAAGTGAGTGGCCATTTTAGAAATTTAGAAGTCGCCTAAAGTAAATTCTCCGCCTACCAAAACAATAATACAACAATGAACTAATATTCTAGTTAATTCACAACAATATAATTTATTTTAAAATGCTTCAAAACTCGTTATATAATACTTAAAATACATTAAAGTTCCAACCTATAACCTCAAAAATCACTACTTTAATACTTAAAACTCACTTTAAAATAATAATAAAAAATATGAAATTGTAATTTATATTCATAATAAATAAAAATCAGATTTTTAATAATTCGAATAATAAACTTTTCAACTTTATTATAAAACATACAAAACTCATAAAAAGTATAACTTTAACATTAAACTATAATTAAATATTAAAGTAGAGGATAAGGGTTAAGAAATAACTGAAGAAAACCACAAAAACGGACACACACGAAGAGGAACACACGATCGCTGACGAACGGCGGCGCGTGCACAGACGCGCGGATGCGGTTGTTGCGTGGCTGCTGGCGAATGAAGAGAGGAGGGGTGATGGTGCGTGGCTGCTGCGGCTGCACACACGGTAAGGAGCAAGTGGGGGTGATGGTGGTGGGCGATGGCCGGAGAGATGAGTGAGGTGAGGGAGTTGGTGGTCGGCCGGACGACATGCAAATCAAGGGGAAGGAGAGGAGTGTTGGGGCGATGGTTTGTGAGGTAGAGAGGAGAGAAAATAAAAAGTGTTCACTTTGGGGTTTGGGGGTATTGATAGGTTTTGCCTAAAAACCTATGGCACTTAGGTTAGGTTTAGGTTCGGCCTCAAGTTGATCATGAAATTTAAACAAATGGTTTGGGCTCCTCAACCCAACATTTAAAATTATTTTAAACACGACCCAAAATCTTTAATTAAAATATTCAATACTTAAATGCAACCCCATAAATATTAATGATTATTTAAAACGTTTAAACAATCATTTGACTTTCAAAATAGTCAATACTTAAATAATTAATTAAAAATAAATATGTAAATGATTATAAATATACTTTAAATATATTTATAAAATTCAAAAAATTACGGGGGATTACAGTCTACCCCATCTTCAATCCCAGTGGATATTTCTCCCAATCCTCCAAAAAAAATTTTGTGGAAGACGAAACAAAGTGAAGAACCATTGGAGATGGGTATTGAAGAAACGCATGCAACAATTGAGGGGGAATCCAAAGAGGAACAATCAAGAAAACCAAGAGTTTCCAAAGCTCTTTGAGAAAATCTGTCAAAAATCGGTATGTTCTTGGTCTTTGCATTGATTTTAGTTGGTGTCGATGAATGAATTTTATACAATTGATTGATTTAGTGAAATTTCAAGGTTGGGAACACCTTTTTGATAATTGCTATAGTCAATGTCTAATTCCCAAACTTATGGATGAATTTTTTTAGAGTTTCCAAGTAGATGATGATGGGAACTGTTCAGCCTGAGTTAGGAGAACTCAAATTGATTTTAATGCTTAATTTTTGGGAAAATTGTTTGGTGTTCCTGTGACGGGAACTAATATGCATTTCAAGAAACAACGAGGGTCGTATCCGTTTTCAGACATTTCTTTTGATGAATTAATTGTGAAATGTGGTGGAAAACGTGGTGTAATTTATTTAGATCATAATATTTTGTCTCCTTATCACAAAATTCTCTTCCACATCCTAAAAAAACCCCTATTACCTCGCCTCTCTAAACGTGCTCAAGTTAGCATGTTAGATCTCAAATAGATTCATTGTTTAGCTTCTCATAAACCAATAAAATTTCCATCTTTAATGCTTCAACACTTAAGTCATTATATCGAAAAAAGTTATGTAGTTGATTATATATGGAGCTTTAATCACGGAAATCTTGATTAAGTTCAAAGTTAAACTTAATGGAATCCCCAATACTGGCATTACCACGGATAATTTGATAAATTCAAAAGTTTTGAATAACTTTAATGCATGTGTGGTACATGGATACGTTGTTAAAGGGAAAGAAAATGTGTATGATGATGACAATGAGGAAGAAGAAGAAAGTGATGGAGAAGAAGAAGAAAATGAAACCGATCTTAAGGTTGAAAAGGAGAAAAAGGAAAAAGATAAAATTGAAAAAGAAAAATAAAAAGAAAAGGGAAAGAAGGTGGTTTCCATGAAAGAATTGGAGAAAAAGGAGAAATCGGCATTGAAGGCCCCTCGAACTAGTCAAAGAGTTCGAAACTTAAATGTGTTAAGCTCTCCTAAGTTTGCGGCTGATAATAGCGGATATGTTGATGAGGATGAGGTGGTTTTGATCGCAAAGGAAGCCCACGAGACTTGTGTTCCTCCATCTAAAGGAACAATCCCCTGTTCCTATGGAGACTACCCCACCAAAAACTGCCTCTCCCACTCATACTAAACCACAAACATCCCTAATTTCTCCTTCTTCCACAAATACTACATCTTCTGTTCCCAAGGAAAAGGAACCAGCAGCTGTTCCCATCACAGAGGAACAAACTTCTATTCCCATTCCTAAGGAACCCATTGTTGTTCCTAACCCCAACATTCCTTCTTCCTCTTCCTCACAAAACCCCTCCATTGGTTCCACCTATACCTTTGCTCATGCTCAAAGGTTGGATTACTTGTTTACACTTGTCATGGGTCAATCTGAGGCGATGATGGAGTTTTCTAATGAAGCAAAGGACGTGAATGAGTTGGTTAAAGGGTTGACAGAAAAGGTGGACATTGCTTTGGCGTGTTAAAAGGCGATTTTTGAGCAACTAGAGGATATAACCACGGCCCTCTGCAAGATGAATAAGAATAGGACAACATTAGAGGATATCGTGTTCAAGCTCCTTGGCACCGTGGAAAGCAATCACGAGAAGGTTATAACAAAGTTGGATGACGTGGTGGAAGAAGTCATTGAAACCCCCTCCTCTCCTAAGCCTTAACCACTACTCTTAGTTCATTTCTTTCTTAGTTCATTTCTAATGCGAACAATTACTCTTTATGTTTGCATTTTTGTCTCCTTCGTATGCTACTATGGGACTATTTTAATTTGCTAATTTTAAGTTGAATCGTATATCCATTTGTGAGTCTATGGGACTATTTTAATTTGCTAATCCTAAGTTGAATGCATTATTTGCTTATACTAACCAAAATCAAGGAATATTGTTTTTGAAGATGCCAAAAAGGGGGAAAGAGAAAGGCACTAAGAGTAAATAATTTTTTTGCCATGTTTCATATTCCCATGTTTCATTAAAATCGTTTTATTTCTCTAAGATTATAAATAAAATAAAAGTCATTAAAATTTAATTTAACTTAGTTGAGGTACTTTGTTAAGTTTGTTTTATGTGACTTGTTTAAAATTAAATATTATTGTATGACTTATGTCTTTTGTTGCCATCTTCAAAAAGGGGAAATTTGTTGACCCTTAAGTTTTGAAGATGACTTAACCACAAAAGACATATCGTATTTTATTTATTGATGATGCTAGGTGATTCATTACCGAACAAAGAGAATACTAGATTGAAGGTTAAAGTACGGAGAATTTAGCAAGACCGAAATGAAGATGTTCGTAAGATTCAGAATCGAGCTTGGAGTGAAGATTAGAATACATTAGGGTGTATTATTATCTTCTTGTTAAGGTTGGGTTAAAGCACAATATCGTTTGTGTTGAATTTTCAAACGGAACTTGGTTCTGTTTACATGAAAGGAACAGACGTTGGCACAGTTACGAACAAGGGTTGAGAACTGACTTAGAAACGAATTCCGGAACACCTAAAATATTCTAGGGATTTTCTATGATATACCCCTGTGGTTTTACGTTTTCTAAATGTACCCATGATTTTGAAAACTCTCTATTGTACCCTTGGTCTTACATTTTTTAATCATTTGAACCCAAATCCAACTTGATGACAATTTAATTTTTGGTGTTCCAGCTCTCAATTTGATGAGATTTTGTTTTCAGAATGTGATTTAAGGGTTTTTAAGGGTTTTTGATGTGTTTAACTACTGAAAAAGTGTGTCATTACCTAATATTTGCATGTTGAGAATTTTTGTTTTGGGTACAACTGATTAAAAAATGTACATTCAAGGGTATAATTGATAGGCTAAAGTCGTATCACCTAATCAAAGATAAACCTAAGTCCTCTAACAATGGCAGTCAAGGGAAGTAGGGTCGAATCCACAGAGAGACGTAGTTCTAAGTTAATATCCAGCCAAAAAGCTACTTCAGACAAGATCAGATAAGAAAACAGCTGAACTAATTATTAACTACTAGAAAGCAATATAAAGAGGGATTTTACTCTATGAATTAAAGGTCTAGGGAATTAGTTCGGTCCACCATGCTTATACCAATCAAAGGATCAAACAACTATCAGAACCTAGGTCGAAAATCGATAGATTAGAACAATGTCAAGCTATGGTTAAGTCTCAACGTCAATAATTCAACATATGCAGCACGTTCACAAACATAATCAGAATTACTGGTGTGTACTAGGCCTCTAAAAGTAAGACGGATCTGTTCAACCGATTATTAACCTCAAGTAATCAAAGAAACTGCGCAATAACGTTAATTACTCATTAAGAACAAATCACACCATAACCTATCTCATCAAACCCTAGAAACTAATAGCAATTCAAATAATCATGGTATAAACATGGCTTCCCTATCTAAATCCCTAGAAATTAAACTACTCACTCATAATTGAATCAACAATAATAAATCTAATATGAAACCCTAATAATTGCATCATGAATGAATAAATAATTGAACTAAGCAATCAAGAATAATAAAAGAGATTAAAGTAGAGAAGAATACCAATTGATGGAAAGCAAGAACTTTTATTAAAATCGAATCCAAGGTTCAATCACCTTTCATCTAAACTAAAGTGTTTAAACTCAAATAAAACTAAGCTAAGAACTATGAAAATAAAACTGAATAAAAAGATGTCTCTAAAATAATGGGGAAAAGGTATTTATAATACCCCTCCAAAGTCTAATTAAAATGGGATTAAAGATAGAAATTCCGCGACATCGTGCACGGGACCCGATCGCGAAAAGGGCCACCCGATCGGGCCCATAGTAAAAAAATCCTCAACTTTCTTTTTGACTCAGCGTAGCAGCAACATCAATTTTTGAAGCCAATGAGCCCAGACCCGATGGGCTGCCCGATCGGGTGGGTCATCGGGTCCACACTAAATACCCAGCTCATCTTAATCAGCGCACAACAACCCTTCTTAGTGGACCACTTGGTTCTTGTCCTCTTGCAGCGCTTCATTTGGAAAGTCAAGGCCCAAGCTGGATTGTTGAGCAGCGAAAATACAGCAGCACTCTTCATGTGAGATAAGGCCTGCCCGATCAGGTAGGCTTGGCCCGATTGGGTGGCGAGCTTATATGCCCGGCGCTCCTTGGTGTTATACGCAGCATGCAGCACGCATCAAAAATCTTTGTTTGATGAAGTTTGGGCCTGCTCGATCGGGCCAAATGCCACCCGATCGGGTTGGGCTTGAGAAGCTCACCCTCGTTTTCTTTGTTTTCTCGCCCGATCGGATCGGGCTACGTCCGACCGATCGGGTACGAAACTTTACCTCCCGATCGGGCCATTTCTTGCCCGATCTGAGTACAGAAAACTCATTTTTGACTCTTTGGCTCTCAATTCTTCACGTTTAGAGGTCTTGGGACCTCCTAAACTATCCATAAAGCTCGTGAGCCATCCTATGTGCCTCGTAACATCTCGTAAAGCCGTGGTTGCTTCTAAATAACTCGGAAATAAGGAAAAAACTCCCTAAAACCTGAAATTCAATACTAAAACATAAAACCACAACTATGTACGATAGTTAGCACGAAATAGCTCCGAAGAGCTTCAATGACGCACAAATTAGCTTGTAAATAAGGGAGAAAACTCTATATAAATACGTGATATCAAACTCTCCCAAGCTAAACCTTTGCTTGTCCTCAAGCAAACAGAACATGAACATGGAATAGATTGCCTCACCCCCATAGATAAAGGTCAATCAAAGCTCAAAACGTTTTCAAGACTAAGAATCGTTCAAGCAGGCAAAATTCAAGTTTGGCTAATCAAATCCATCCAACCACCAATCATTCAAGCAATTAATCAATTTCAAGCGTCCACAAGGCATACAAATCCTGAAAAGGCTCTCGCAAGGGTGCCACCCCTCTCAATTTTGTGGCAGGCAAAGAATATGCCCGAACACTCACCATCCCGACCATAAATGCCTTCCCACTCACACTCTCGTGTGTTTAAGAAGGTTAAATGAGGCTCATCCTAGTCAAGTCGACTCAATTAGCAGAAATATTCTTCAACTTTGACAAACTGACTCAAAATCAATCCAATAAACAATGCAGACACGAGCTCAAGAGGACTTTATAGGGTTGTAATGGGGCTTAGGTAAGAGGTAGGAGTACTTTTGGGTAATGTGGTGGAAAAACCAAGAAAGGGGGAGCATAAATCACTCAAACAAGGCCTTAGACGACCTAACCAACTCCCAACAACACCATATAACCACGAGAAATAGCCCAACTCTCATAAATCGATGAAAGCTCACAACAAACCCAATTTTCAAGCAATGAAGCGAATTTTTCTTTATGAACGTACGTGAATGAAAGAACTTTGAATTCTTTTGAAATTTTATTTCATTTTTCTTTCATTTTTCTGAACTTCATTCACGCAACTCTACTTTTGCCTTTTCTTTTCTTTTTCTCACTCTCAAACAGCAACAAATACACTTTTAATTCCTCCACAACCAAACCAAACCTTGAAACCAATCTCAAACTTAACCCATACAAAAGCTACCCCAAGCTAGGCTTGGGAATAAAATCGAAATGAAGGCCATGGGCTCATAATAAGGGTTTAAGTAACATGAAATAAGTCATTAGGCTCAGCGAGGCTAAGGAGGATACAAGTATATCAAAAATTAACTCTGAGGCTCAAGAATCAGACAAAAGAACGCCTCTATCACAGCAAATGCTATAAGTCATCGAAAATCAGACAAGTACGAAGTCAAAGTCAAGATCAATCCACTGAAGAGGAACTAACACACAAAAACAGACTGGATAATGATATGAATCCCATAGGCTACAAAGAGGCCTCACAGTCTAACCAATTCAGGCATGCAGCATAATGTATTGTAATATAATCAAAACTCGCTCGAAATCATAGCAATCAACCATCAAATCATAGCCTCAAGATCACAAATGCCCAACTATTCAGAAACAGAGTCAAATCATTTTCAATAAGAGCACAACAAGGGGCACAGGGAGGCAACTAAACCAGTCATGAAACCATATTTTTAATTTTTTTCAGTATTTTTCGAAAGCAGTAAATCTATCCTAGAAAGTAGTAAAAGAGATAGAGAATACAAACAGAACTCCTCCCCCAAGTTGAACTTGGCAGTGTCCTCAATGCCAAAAGGTAACAAAGGACAACGCTAAGAGGAAAAACAACGTTAGTACCCTTACTCTCGCTCACTAAAAAAATAAAAAAAAGGAAAATAAGAGGGGAAAAATACGAGTTGCCTCTCGCACAGCGCTGGTTTATAAAGGTCCCGCACGACCATAATACCTCCATCTCTCAAATAGGAGGGGCTAAGCAGTGAGAGCCACCCTCATCGAACATTTTTCTCCTCCAAATGTTCTTGATAATACCTCCAGACGGTGAGGCAACCTTAGGTGCACTTTTTAGAACCTTCTCCACACCTACCTCATCAAAAACCTCAGCCCTGCAATAAGATTGTTCAAGCATAGGTGCCTTAACAGCATTGGTTAGCTTAAAAATCACTTTATCATCGCCAACACTCAGAGTTAAAGACCCAGACTTAACATCAATAACAGCACCAGCAGTACACAGAAACGGTCTACCCAAAATAATGGGAATCTGAGCATCCTCATCCATATCTAACACCACAAAATCAACAGGAATATAGAATTTCCCGACCCTAACAGGAACGTCCTCTAAAACACCTAGGGGGTATTTTATAGAACGATCAGCCATCTGTAAAGTGATTTGTGTGCATTTAAGTGCTCCCATATTCAGTTTCTTATAAACAGATAATGGCATAACAGAAACAAAAGCACCTAAATCACACAAAGCTTTATCAATAAAAATAGGTCCAAGATGGCAGGGTATAGAAAAACTAACAGTATCTTTCAACTTTGGTGGAGTTTTATTTTGAATAAAAGCACTACACTCTTCAGCAAGAGTGACACGTTCCACCCCACCAAAGTCTCTTTTCTTAGTTATCATATCTTTCAGAAATTTGGCATAAACAGGGACTTGGGTAATTAAATCTGTGAATGGAATCGTTACCTCAAGGTTCTTGACCATAGCCAAGAACTTAGCAAACTGCTGATCGACCTTTGATTGCTACATCCTGTGAGGAAAAGGTAGCCTTGGTGTAAAAGGCATTTCAGAAACCTTCTCTTTTTTCTTCCCTGTCTGCTCAGCTTCTGCAGATAAGTTGACTTCAGACGTCGAACTCTTCCCTTTTCCTTCCTCTACCACCTTCTTCTTCCCCGTAATTGGGGTAACCTCATCAATGGGCAATGGAGGAGCATCATAAGCGGCGCCACTACGAAGAGTGATGGCATTCACGTGCTCTCTCTGAATGGGTTGCCCAGGCAATTGTCCCTGCTGTCTCTGAGCATTGTTTTCTGCCAATTGGGAAATCTGAGTTTCGAGAAGTTTAATGTGCTTCTCTTGGGCTCTTTGTGCTTCCTCATTAGCTCTCTGCATAGCTAGCAAATGCCTCTCTTGAGCTTTTTGCGCCTCCTCATTCGTCTTTTGCATGCTCAACACCATTTTCATCAATTCAGACATGGATGGTTCTTGTGGGTTTATGTTTTGTGGAGGTGGAGTTTGAAAATTTTGTGGGGCTCGAAAATTATTGGGATGATGGAAGTTTTGTGGTGGGGGTTTCTGAAAATTTTGTGGGGTTTGATAGTATGAGGGTTTAGGATGGTTTTGTGGAGGTGGAGGTTGATGGTTTTGTGGATTTTGGTAGTTATGTGGAGGTTGAAAGGTTTATGGTCTTTGTTGAAATGCATTTGCCTGCTCCATCTGATGTTGACTGAACTGAAAGTCATGCCCAAAGTGACCCTGAACACCACATACCTCGCAGTAAGATGAGGTAATGGGTGCTACACATAGCATTAATACTCAAAGGAGGTGCTGCTGAGGAAGAGGAATTGAAGGTGTTAATCTGCTGACTCAGCTTCGCTATCTGCAAAGTCAATAATGCAATGGCATCTACCTCCAGTACTTTCCTCGTGAGGCTGCGGGAAGTGGAATGATCATTGGCTGCAAGGTTTGATAGAAAATCATAGCCTACATCCACTTTCTTATCAAGAAAAACTCCTCCTGCAGACGAGTCAACTATACTCTTCGTCTGAGCCTGCAGACCATTGTAAAATGTCTGCGTCAAGAACCATTTGTCCATGTTGTGATGTGGACACTCTCTCTGTAAATCACTAAACCTAGCGCACGCTTCCCGTAATGTTTCATCAGGCTCTTAGGAAAACGTGGCTAGTTTGTTTCTGATTTCTGCTGTTTTTGTAGGTGGATAATATTCTCTCAGGAATGCAGCAGAAATCTCACTCCATTCTGTTTCTTTCACGTCGTTCAACCATTTCTGGGCTCTATCTCTCAATGAAAACTCGAACAACATGACTTTTAGTTGATCTGGAGTGACGCCGGCATGTTTGACGGTTCGACAAAGATGTTGAAACCGCTGCAGATGATTTGTCGGGTCTTCAGTAGGATGCCCACCAAACTGATTTTGCTGAACCATGCTGATGAGTCCAGGCTTAATTTCAAAGTTCGTTGCGGCGATGGTGGGCATACTAGGTCCAGTGGAGAGACCATCTGGGTTGGACACCCCATACGACTTCAGTGATTTGGACATAACTGAACTCGAGGTGTCTGATCCAGAGGTGTTCAGCTGAACAGATTGCTTTTCTCTCTGAATTTTCTTTCGAATCCGCCTGATTGTCCTAGTAAGATTGGGATCCGCTGGGATGGGGGAACCGTTTCTTTGAGACCTGGGCATACAAAAGAAATAAAAAGAAGCAGCAAAACGTACCTCAATTGGAACGATGAAGTTCCAATGAGGCACAGAGAAGTAGACCAAATAACCAAACAAAAACTTAGAAAACTAGCCGTTTCCCCAGCAACGGCCCCAAAATTTGATAGGCTAAAGTCGTATCACCTAATCAAAGATAAACCTAAGTCCTCTAACAATGGCAGTTAAGGGAAGTAGGGTCGAATCCACAGAGAGACGTAGTTCTAAGTTAATATCCAGCCAAAAAGCTACTTCAGACAAGATCAGATAAGAAAACAGCTGAACTAATTATTAACTACTAGAAAGCAATATTAAGAGGGATTTTACTCTATGAATTAAAGGTCTAGGGAATTAGTTCGGTCCACCATGCTTATACCAATCAAAGGATCAAACAACTAACAGAACCTAGGTTGAAAATCGATAGATTAGAACAATGTCAAGCTATGGTTAAGTCTCAACGTCCATAATTCAACATATGCAGCACGTTCACAAACATAATCAGAATTACTGGTGTGTACTAGGCCTCTAAAAGTAAGACGGATCTGTGCAAACAATTATTAACCTCAAGTAATCAAAGAAACTGCGCAATAACGTTAATTACTCATTAATAACAAATCACACCATAACCTATCTCATCAAACCCTAGAAACTAATAACAGTTCAAATAATCATGGTATAAACATGGCTTCTCTCTCTAAATCCCTAGAAATTAAACTACTCACTCATAATTTAATCAACAATTAAACTAAGAAATCAAGAATAATAAAAGAGATTAAAGTAGAGAAGAATACCAATTGACGGAAAGCAAGAACTTTTATTAAAATCGAATCCAAGGTTCAATCACCTTTAATCTAATCTAAAGTGTTTAAACTCAAATAAAACTAAGCTAAGAACTATGGAAATAAAACTGAATAAAAAGATGTCTCTAAAATAATAAGGAAAAGGTATTTATAATACCCCTCCAAAGTCTAATTAAAACGGGATTAAGGATAGAAATTCCGCGACATCGTGCATGGGACCCGATCGGGCAAAGGGCCACCCGATCGGGCCCATAGTAAAAAAATCCTCAACTTTCTTTTTGACTCAGCGTAGCAGCAACAACAATTTTTGAAGCCAATGAGCCCAGACCTGATGGGCTGCCCGATCGGGTGGGTCATCGGGTCCACACTAAATACCCAGCTCATCTTAATCAGCGCACAACAGCCCTTCTTAGTGGGCCACTTGGTTCTTGTCCTCTTGCAGCGCTTCATTTGGAAAGTCAAGGCCCAAGCTGGATTGTTGAGCAGCGAAGATACAACAGCACTCTTCATGTGAGATAAGGCCTGCCAGATCAGGTGGGCTTGGCCCGATCGGGTGGCGAGCTTATAAGCCCAACGCTCCTTGGTGTTCTACGCAGCATGCAGCACGCATCAAAAATCTTTGTTTGATGAAGTTTGGGCCTGCCCGATCGGGCCAAATGCCACCCGATCGGGTTGGGCTTGAGAAGCTCACCCTCTTTTTCTTTGTTTTCTCGCCCGATCGGATCGGGCAATGTCCGCCCGATCGGTTACGAAACTTTACCGCCCGATCAATAAATCATTGCCCGATCGGGCCATTTCTTGCCCGATCTGAGTACGGAAAACTCCTTTTTGACACTTTGGCTCTCAATTCTTCACGTTTAGAGGTCTTGGGACTTCCTAAACTATCCATAAAGCTCGTGAGCCATCCTATGTGCCTCGTAACGTCTCGTAAAGCCGTGGTTGCTTCCAAATAACTCGGAAATAAGGAGAAAACTCCCTAAAACATGCAATTCAATACTAAAACACAAAACTACAACTATGTACAATAGTTAGCACGAAATAGCTCCGAAGAGCTCCAATGACGCACAAATTAGCTTGTAAATAAGGGAGAAAACTCTATATAAATACGTGATATCAATAATAGAGAGATTAGATTTTCAGTTAGAATTATTTTAAATTAGAAAGATATTTTTCCTAAAAACTATTGAAATTAAATGTTTTAATTACTCCTCAAGTAAACACTAATCAAGTTAAACACACTCTGTTACACGTTCAGTTAGTGGTTAGTGGGCTTGTTAATTACTTTCCAAGTCTTAATTAATTTAATTAGTTTAACTAATCCCAAAGCTAACAACTATCACGTAAAAGTTTTAAGTGAAGTAATGGGTTAGTGGATTAATTATTTCTCAAGTAAATTTTAAAGAAAACTAATTAATTAATTAAATAGTAGAGATCATGGGATAATGAATTAATTAGTGGTTGGTTAAGTCGTGCCTAATTATATTATAAATAGACACCTAAACCTTAGTTTTATTTGTGTCTGACTTAGCTAAATATTTTTAGTTGTCTTAACAGTCAGTGTCATTCCTAAGAGAATTCATACTTACTATATTCGGTATTTACTCTTCCATTGTTTACAAATTGTGTTTATTTGGGTAAGTGTTTGAGTGACCTCTTGTTAGTGTGAGAAAGATTTGAGTGGAGCGTGAAAAAGAGAAAGAGAGGAACTTCGTGTGAAGTTCGAGAAGAACAAGAGTTAGTGGGAACTGTTGTTGGGAACTTGAGTTTATGAACTTAAGTTGTGGCCCGAGAGAAGTAATAGGTTTGTACCAGAGTTGTTTGGCCTATTATAGTGGAAAGTATTGAGTCAAAATCCCTTGTGCTTGAGGTCGTTTCTTCCTATTGGGCCTAGGAAGTTTTTCCTTGCTAAATTCTCTCGTGTTCCCATTGTATGTTCCATAGCTAACTTTTAATTTCGTAAAAAGTATAACTTATTCTCTCACTATAATTCACCTCACTCTTATAGTGCTCATATTATATAACATCCTTAAAGGAGCCAAGGCTGGGCATGCAGGTACATGTCCCAGACTGATGTGGAGGTAGTTTCTTCTTCTTGACTTTTCATTTATGAATTCCACATTGCTAAGTTTTCCTCACCATCTTTTGCAGTTCATTCTTAGGTGCATTTTGGCCAATGAATATATCGTTTGCAGGCTCTAGACATTGAAGTTGAACTCAGGAATGAGCTTTCTATAAGGAATGGCATGTTAAAATTCAAAAGAAGCAACCACATGAGTACTCTAAGAAGGACCTCATTGGCAACATTGAGACGGCCAAGGAATGGGGCATTGAAACGTTTGAAATGCTAGCCGATCCCAAGGAGGTTCCTCGCTACACCAGACGACTTGAGTATTGTGAGGAGGCTTACAAGGCGGAGTTGTTCAATAGCACTCCACCAAAGTGGGTCAAGTTAGATAATGAAGTCAAAGGCCAGTCGGACAAGTACCAGCTGAGCTAGGAACGATTGAGCTGCCTCGCTAATCTTGCATTATTTTGGTATTTTTGTAAATCCACCAGATGGCAGCCCTCGCTCGGATAGGCAATAGTAGTGGTGGCAATTGGGTGGGCCGGGTTGGCCGTGGGCTGGGTTGGACAAATTTTAATCGGTGCGGGCCTGGGAAACTAGCGGGCTGGGTGGGTTGGTGGGCTGGGTTGGAGGGTGGACTCACTGTGGGTTTGAGTGGGCCTTTAGCGGTTAATAGGGCGGGCTGGGTGGCCTTATGAAGCGGGTTGGGCTGGTTAATGGGCTGGGTGGGTTGGTTAATGGGTTGTGTGGGTTGAATGAGTTAGTAAGTTTGATAGAATATGAAGTATGTGTTTATGGTTTTTATTTGCATTTGTAATTTTTTATAATTCAATTAACATATAATTGTGAAATATGTTGATGGAAAATAGGAAATAATTGGTTTAAAAATTTTCGTTTTATTAATAATTATGCATAATGATTAATTTTCGTATAGTCGTAATTTATGTTTAGTTACTAACTCGTTTAACTTTTAACTTAACAAAATTGGCGGGTTAGGCGGTCCATACGGGTTGGGCGAGTTTGGGTGGGTTCGTGGGTGGGCTCATGGGTGGGCTGGGCGGGTTTGTGGGTGGGCTGAATGGGTGGGTTGGGTGAATTCATGGGTTGGGCTGGGTGGGTTAACGTGCGGGTTGGGCGGTTTTGTGAGCTGGGTTTTGATGGGTTGAACTGACAAAATTTAGCCCGGTGCGGGTTTCAATATTTAGCGGGTTGGGCCGGGTTGAATACGGGTTTAGACGGGCTGGGCCCGCACGGCCCACGAGACGGGTTGGGCTGGGTGGGTTGGGCTGACATCACTAGGCAACAGTGCAGTTTCAAATTTTGTTTTTGCTCGTGTATTTGGTAAAGTTTTTGCTTAATATTTATCACCCAATCTCTTTGTAATTCATATGAGATATAAATACCCCTCATAAAAGAACATTCGGGTTAGCTTAAAGCAATTGTGTTTTCCAAAGTTCAAATACTTTCCCTCTTAGGTTTTCTCCCTCGCCTTCATTCTCCAAATTTAATCTCAACCTTACTCATTTGAAGCTCATAAATAGACTCATACTCATCTTACATGGACGTAGCCCTAGATTGGGGTGAACCTTGATAAATCTCTCTTGTCATTTACCGTTGTCACTATCTCAATTTCTTACCCCTTTCTTTGTTCAAGTTTCCATCTTGTTGTTCACCATTAACACACACAAAAGCAATGTCCTTTTGACAATATCAGGATTTGATTATGTTTGTCTTAAAAAGGAAGGAAAGCGAGTAGGTGCACCAACTCCTTAATGCTAATCCCTTACAAACATAACCAAAATACGTTCAGAAATAGAATAGTGGTACTAGTTACACCTGTTGCATTTTATTATCCTAAAATCCAAAGTGAAAGTCGTAAGCATATTCTCATAGCTGTTATTTGTGCATGTGAAAGAAGGATAGCAAGTCAAGCATCATCTTCACAAAAGAAAAAAAGCAAGCCAAGCATCATGTGATACAAATATCTCTATACATCATAAATTCATAACCATAATAACTGTAGGAGAATAATAATCATTAATTTATCACTGTCCACTAATAAACTTGGGAAAAACAATCTGTTACTCTGTTAGCATGAAATCCTTGAAAAGAAATATCCTGAGAAATGCACTCTTCTTTGATCTGCACAAAACAACACTGAAGTACCCCTATTTACACTAAGATATTGTCACCCTTGGTCGAGCTAGCTGTCCTATTTCTGTAGATCTGCAGAAGTTGATCACAGATTTGGCGCGAAGACGGTCTTTCAGCAGGGTAAGTCTTAGTGCACTGGAGTGCTATTTCCAGAACTTGAAGAACTGCACTTTCTTCATTAGGGGAGAGAGGCTTCAAACTAGGGTCAATCAGCTTCTCGCGCTCTGATTCTTCCCTTTCAATATGTGTTTCTACCCATCTCACCATGTCAATATCTGTACCAAAACTTGAATCTGTTGGCATTCTTCCACTTACAAGCTCCATTAGCACAATTCCCATGCCGTAAACATCACTTTTTTCTGTAGCCTTCAATGAGTACGCGTACTCTAGCAATTCAGAAATTAAATCAAATAAGTGGCCAAAGATATCTACTTCAATTCCATATGCTATGGATTAATTTGACATTGTCTTAAGATTTACAAACTATACCATATATATATACTATTTGCAACTTTTCTTTGTTTCATATACAGTTAACATAACCAGTAAGCTCTATCATTTAATTTTGTGGAAAAGTTTCCTGGATTTGATAATTGAATTGTTTCAAATATGTATACCAATCCAAGTACAAAATAAAAACTACTTTTAGTTTATCTTATTTATCGGTAAAACTTTTTCTTTCATGATTGGATTTGTAGCATTCTTTGGGGACAAATTATGGAAAAAGGTCAAAGCTTGTAACTCAGGAGCATAAAGTTGATAAAGAATAATAAAATATAAGCTACTTAGCTACATAAACCATTGAATAAAAAAAATCGAGTTCCAAATAATACCTGGGGCGATGTATCCATAAGATCCAGCAAACCAAATACTAGATTCTGTGTCATTGATAGATTCATAATTGGTATGCATCTGCTTCGCTAATCCAAAATCTCCCAAATGCGCCTCCATGTTTGAATCCAGCAGCACATTACTTGATTTAATGTCCCTATGAATGATCTTTGGAACACAATCATGGTGCAAGTATTCCACCCCTTGAGCTAACCCCACAGCTATTTTTAACCTCATCTCCCAATCGAGTCCCTTTGTCCCTGCCTTCTTTCTCCTACATTCTTGTCCATGGATCCAGTCCCAGACACTCCCATTCTCCATATAATCATATATCAACAGATTCGAGCCTGCCCCTTTGTTACTGCAATACCCAATGAGCTTCACCAGATGCCTATGCCGTATCCTCCCAAGTGTTTTTATCTCTCGTGCAAAGCTCTTATCCAATAAGAGATCATCTTTTCGTTGTATCCTCTTCACTGCAACTGTCTCTCCGTATGCTAAGTCAGCCTTGTATATAGTACCGGAACCACCCGAACCAATTATAAAAGCATCACTCAGATTCTTTGTCGCTTCCATGATGTCATCCCATTTGTACTCTAATTGCCTCCTGGGGGATTTTGAATTGAGCAAACGACGGTTCGTGTTGGAGCCCGAACTGTTTGAGAAAGTACTCCCTGTGTCCCGGGATTTCTTGATCATTTCTCTCTTCCGTTTGATGCATATGGCTACTCCAAGCAATAAGACTACAGCAGCAACAACGGTAAGGAAGGACGAGAGTATCAATGCTCCCAATGTATGCTTATGCTTGCTTGTGTCGGCTGCAACACATTGCTCAAGAGGCTTCCCACACAAGAGCTTATTCCCCACGAAAACATCCGCTGGCCATTGCGATAGCTTCTTATCAACTCTCCCATCAAGATTGTTGTATGACACGTTAAGCATGCTCAAGCTGCTCATCTCACCAATCTGAGGAGGAACTTCGCCAGTAAGCTGATTGTGAGATAAACTGAGAGCTTCAAGCTTAGAAAGCGATCCAATTTGTGCTGGAATTTTTCCAGTAAGATTGTTGAAACTAAGATCAAGCATGATTTGGATATTCCGGAGTTGAGAGATCTCAATTGGTATATCACCAGTTAAAAGGTTATAAGATATTCGAAGCTCGTAAAGCTTGCTTAGCTTGCCTATAGAGGGTGGGATAGAACCTGAAAAATGGTTTTTACTGAGCCTAAGAACATTGAGAGCAGTAAGATCACCAATTTCTGTTGGAAAGGTACCATTCAACTGATTGTCCTCCAGAGAAAGGACAAGGAGTTTAGAACAATTGAATAATTGAGGTGGTAAAGGACCAAGAAATGAATTTGATGACAGTTTAAGTTCTCCCAACTGTGGCAAACTCCCAAACCATGTTGGAATTTTGCCCATGAGATGGTTTCCATTTAGATCAATATGAGAAAGTTTCTTGCAAAAGGAAATTTCAAAGGGTATCAAACCAGAAAGCAAATTTCCTGAAAGATCTAACAAGGATAATTCACGTATGAGTCCGAACGTTCGAGGAATTGCCCCAGTAAAGCGGTTGCTTCCTAGTCTTAGCCTTTCAAGCAAAGGTGAATTCCCCAGCTGAGGTGGAATGTCATGATCGAATTCATTGTTTGTCACATCAAAAGAAAGCAATGAAGTTGAACTACATAAAGGAGCAATGCTACCATTCAGTTTGTTATTTGAAAGATTCACTCTTGTCAGGTTAGACAGGCTCTTCAGTTCAGCAGGGATATTACCTTCAAGGGAGTTGTTGTACAGCATAAACTGCTGCAGAGACTTCAGATTGCTTAATGTAGCTGGAATTCCACCGGTAAGGCGATTATCAGCCAAGTCGAAAATCGTCAGCTGTTCACAGTTTCCCAAAGTGAGTGGAATGTCACCCACCAGATCATTTTGCCTAAGATGCAGGAAATTCAATTCCTTAAGCAACCCCATTGTAGTCGGTAACGTACCAGTGAATTGATTCCCATAGAAATCAATCATCTGCAAGTTTGAGCAGTTGCCAATTTCCAAAGGAATTTCACCAGAGAATTGGTTGTTATAGATGAAAATCACCTCTAGATTTCCCAACATACCAATCTCTTTAGGCAGATTTCCTCTTAGTTTGTTCAGGTAAAGTGCCAAAGTTTGCAGATTGCCGAGTTTTGCAATGGCAGGAGATATCGAACCAGTTAAACTGTTGTTATACAAATACAGATCAGTCAGATTAACAAGATCATATAACTCGATCGGTATCGAACCATTGAGTGTATTATTGGACAAATCAAGCCTTTTTAATGACTGACATTGTCCAATTTCTGGTGGAATTTCACCAGAGAGTTGAATATTTGAAAGATATAAGCTTTGAAGACTAGTCGTATTCAAACAAAGACCGGGCGGTAAAGCACCAGAGAGACTGTTGCCTGACAAAACTAAGTTAACTAACTGGTTCATTTGGCCAAACTCTTCAGGAATGCCTCCAGTGAGCTTGTTCATTGACAGATCAAGTGTTTGAAGATTACCCAACTTGGCTAATGATTTTGGGATACGGCCCACAAACTTATTACCCAACAAATTCAGGTAATTAAGCTGACCCAAATCACCAATTTCATCAGGAATTTCACCAAAAAAACTGTTGTTAGCAAGATTAAGAGTTTCGAGATTTCGAAGCCGACCCAGTTGAAGAGGGATGGTACCATTCAACATATTCTCAGCAGCAGTTAAAACAACAAGATTTGTGCAATTACCAAGCTCAGCTGGTATAGGACCAACCAAATAATTTTCTTGCAAAACCAAGTTCTCAAGCACAGGTAACTTTCCTAATTGGGAAGGTATAACACCAGAAAGACTGCATGATGCTAAACCAAGAGTGACCAAGTTAGAAAGTTGTCCAAATGAAGATGGAATAGGACCAGTGATATCATTGTCACCTATTCTCATAACACGTAGGCTCGTGAGTGAACCAAGCTGAGTAGGAATGGGCCCACTTAGGTGGTTAGAGAAAAGAAGCAAAGATACTAAGTAGGAAAGGTTTGAAAGAGTGGTTGGCATGGGACCAGAGAGTTGGTTCATAGATAGGTCAAGGTGGAGTAGGTGTTTTAAACCACCGAGTGAAGGAGATATTGACCCACTGAGTGATGACCCTGAAAGGTTAAGACTCGTTACAACTCGGACTGACTCAGTTGACAACAACCCACATGTGATTCCTTCCCATTTGCAGAAATCTGTGTTTGTTTCAGACCAGGTTTTTAAGATACCATTTGGGTCATCAAGAAATGAGTTTTTCACCTTTAAGAGAGTCTCAAGACTGGAGTTTTCCAAACATGAAATATACCCATAATTCAAAGTTACTAAGAACAGAGTGAAGAAACTTACAAGAAATCTCAAACCTGTCATTTTTTTATGCTTGAGAACACAAACACAGATGATTATGAGTATTATACTGTAGGAGCTTGATGAAGAAGGTTTAACAACAGATTGTGCATGGTGAATTGGTGAGAGAAAGGAAAACTATGGAAGAATTGATTGCTACGATGCTCTGTTTGAATAAATGCGGGCAGAACAGCAACAGGTAAGGTTTGAGTAGGAAAAATAAGATTACATGCAAATCATAAATGAGCGCCGAACTACTGTTCCATTCATTCATGGAGAGAGAAAGAAAGAATGAAAGCAGAGACAGAATATCACAAGTCGGAGTTATGGGAAAAGAATGAACACTGTCGTAATGCATTTAAAAAACAAGACTTTTTCCAATGGATAATTAGCAACACCAACCACTAAATTACTAACTAATACTCGTATCAAAATTTGTTCATACCAATTCTGGATTTGAGTATTATGTCGAATTTGTCAAGTACTCAAGTTAAGTACATCAACCAAACTATTTAAATTAAGTTTTTTTCAACTAATTTTGGTTACTATTTATCTATTTTTTATACTATATACTACCTCCGTTCCAAATGTATTGCAACCTTTGACATTTTGCACTATTCATACACACTCTTTTGATCTTATTTTGTGATTTATACATAAGGATAAATATAGTCATGTGGGATCTTGTTAGATTCGTCTCGATATATGCTTAATTAATATCCACTTTTTATAATTTTTACTTAAATAAAAGTAGAGATATAAACGTTTAAAGTAGTACGTTGGGAGGCGTAAAACTCTCTATGTTGCAATACATATGGAATGGAGGTAGTATTTATATAGTATTTACTCCGTTTTTGTAAGTACAATATATTGACTTTGACACTATTTATCTATTATAATTTGACCGACTTTTATGATTTATGAATGAAGAAAAATATATTCTTTGTTGGGTCTCGTTTGATTCGTCTCGGTGTATACTTTTTTAATATCCTGTTGTCATAATTTTTACAAATGCATAATTAAAGTTAAAAATATTACAAAATGTGTGTCGATAAGTGTAAAAGTGAAATGTGGCACTTAAAAAGAAAGAGATGAAGTATATTTATATAAATGAGTATCAAGTTTTTCACTTTGAGTTTATGCTACTATTCTCATATCTTAATAAATAACAAATACGACTTCTTTAAACATGGCTCACGATTATTGAGTTTCATGTGTGCGCGCACAAATATATGTAGTATATAATTAGAGAGACATAATCGGCCATCAAATTAGAAAATGTGGCCTTTCCAAGTGGTTTTGGGGCTTAAAGTGTTGATCAAATAACCATTAAAATAGCAATATATGGTTTTGTGAAAATTTTATTCAGTAAAAGTATTGCGATCAAATCAGGAGAGAAAAAGGGAATTTTTAACTGAATCAAGTAATGAAAACAACAAAATTTTGTAAGTCCTCATAATTTCACTCTCTTGTAACACCGTGTATTAAATATGACTAATAGATATTTTTGTTATAGAATGTGGTTCACACCATTCACTTCTTCTCATACTAACTTGTCCACCACAACCACAACCACTCTTGGCAACCACCGCCACCAACACTACTATCACTACCAAGCTTGACGACGAAGACCACCACCAACATTGGAGACACGAACACTGTACATGGAGGAAGCTGTCTCGGATGTCCTAATGGCAACACATTATACTTAAAAAATGTTGCCAGAAAAAACGTCCATTAAGGGCAACCTTGTGACACACAAGTCGGCCTTGTGCCGTATTGATAAGCACTTTATTGTGCTTAACTGTAGGTCATTTTTAGTGTCCTTGTATTTAGTATAGAGCATTTAAATCTAGCATTGCATGGTTCTTGTCACCTTTGAATTATATTGTTGCTTCATTATCTGTGTAGTTGTTTTTGGATGATTTTCAGGCTAACTAGCAGGTTTTTGAAGTCATATGATCATTGGAAGATTAGTTATGGACTGTTGAACTTCAAATGGACATAACGTTTGATCCATAAATCGGATTAAGGTGATTTTAGTGGGAGGTGTTAGCTCGTTTCGATAGCTTTCCAACGACTGGTCATAAGCCCAATTCCAGAGACGAGAGAGATATGATCGTTTGAAGTTGAGTTGTCCGCTGACTAGCAGGTCTACACGGCCGTGTTGGTCTGTTGCCACGAAGACAGTTCTGTTCTGCTTGCCCACTGATTTGAGAAGTTCAGGTCTACACGACCATGTCCATTTTGACACGGCCGTGTCGATCTATTTCCACGGAAGCAGTAACTTTGAAGAAACACTGAAACTTTTGTATAACAGGTATTACAAGGCCGTGTTGTTTTGGACACGACCGTGTCGACCTACTTTCGGGCTTTGACCCGTTTTCTCCGTCTTAGTTTAATGAACCTTTTAATTAGTTTTGTAGCTGAGGGGTCGACATTATCTTTCATTCTAGACTCTAATTACATAGTGCTTAGCCCTAAACTCTCTCTAAATACTAGTTTTCTCAATTGTCCATCTTTGAAGATCGAATCCATTGTTCAATTCAAGTAATTTTCCTTCAATCTCTTTTCTTTAATTCTATTGCTTTGTTTATGATGTTTAATTTATTTAATCTCAATTGCTTAGAATCCATGATTAGTGAGTACTTCATTATCTAGGGTTTGGGCGAAAGTATGAATTAAGGGCTTAATGTAGATTATCTATGCTTTTTATGATTCAATTGTTTGGATATGCATTGAATGTGGTGTTTTGACACCCTAGGATAGATCTTGATCACGTTTATGCTAGGGCACTTAGGGTTTCTATCATTCTTAATCGAACTTTAATCCCTTTTGTCATTCCCATGCTTCAACTTGATTTCTAGATCAAGGGATTGGGTAGGAATTAAAGGGATCCTTTGATTAGGAGTTTTCCGATCTCATTGTATTTATTAATCAACGGACCAAAGACCATTCGAAAGAGGATTTGGTTGGTTGATTAATCGATTACTCTTGAGGACCATTCGAGAGAGGACTCAAGTAAATTAGAGGAAAACTTAACCTTGTATTGACTCCGTTGTGAATCACCATAGCATCGATTATCGTTGTCTAGCCCATGTTCATACGAGTAGCCCGGACTCTAGTGTTTTCCTTATTATATTAATTCTCCTATTTGATTATTAGTTGGTATTCATTAGCTAGTTAATTAGTTGGTAACCTATTCAATCTCAAACCCAAAAACCCTTCACTTAGGTAGTTTTGGACTTAGTGGATTATAGCCAATCCCGATTTCCTTGTGGTTCGACCCTTGACTTGCCATTACTACGTTCTTAGTAGTTGCTCGTTAGGTTTGAAAGTTTTGTTTGTTAAGCGGTTCTTAGTGCCTTAACGACACACTAAAAACCTCTTATCAAAATGGCGCCTTTGCCGGGAAGATTGTGTTATTGATTGAAGTTTACTTGAGTTTAGTGTTGCTTAAGTGATTTTTCTTTTATTTTTGGCTGTGTTTTTATTTGCTAACCCTCTACTTAGCTTTGTTGTGTTACATGAGAAGGAGAGCTCACTGTTCACCCATCTTACCTTTAGATCCGGAAATCAGTCGCACCTTGCGAAAGCTTCGGTGAGGTTTGGAACGGTTGACCTTGAGTTCTGCACCAGCTTCACCAATCTCAAGTTCGACAAGTGAAAGTGAATCAGATATGGGTGAGGAAAATGCACAGCTTTTCAGGGATTTCAGAAATTCAGGGTCCTATGTTTTACAGGGTGGAATTCGACTCCCCACAACCAATACAAATTTCAGCATTCACCCTCAGTTCACACGGATGGTGAAAGCAGAGCAGTTTTGTGGAGGGTCGGATGAGGATCCACTAGATCATCTTGATCGGTTTCTGGAGATTTGTGCTATGATAACGACGAATGATGTCGCTCCAGACTACATCAAGATGCATCTCTTCCGGTCTTCTCTTTCCGGAAAGGCAAAATCTTGGCTCAAGAGTTTGCCTGCTAACTCCCTCACTACATGGAAGCAAGTTATATTGGCTTTTATGAAGAAGTATTTCCCAGAGTCGAAGACCGCAGATATTAGGAGGCAAATCTCCTCTTTCGAGCGAGAATGTGATGAGACACTTGCGTATGCTTGGGAAAGGTTTAGGGAATTGATTCATTCGTGCCCTCACCAAGAGTTCAATCAAAATCTATTGATGAGGTTCTTCTATGATGGTCTTGATCCTATGTCACGTGCTAACCTCTATGCTGGAGCGGGAGGTCAACTTTCTAAGATCCCGCAAGACCAATTAGAGGCCACCATATAAGAAGTAATCAAGAACTACTCATGGGGTGGAAGAAGGAGAGGTGCTCTACCTAAGAAGGGTGGAAAGTTTGAGTTGGACCCAATGGACCAAATTCAAGCGAAGATGGATCAACTAGACAAGAAGCTCTCAAAGATCACCCTTGCATCATCTAGTCCCTCACAAGTGCGTGCTTTCTCTTGTGACGTTTGTGTTGTTACAAACTATGATACCTCTTATTATGGAGGATCTCAGTCAGAGCATGTGGCGGCGATGAATAGTAGAGGAGAGGGTTATCAAGGTAACCAAGGTTATAGGAGCAATCAACAAGGAGGGTGGAGACAACCTCAACAAGGCTATAACCAAGGCTACAACCAACCTCAACTAGGGTGGCATCCACCTCAACAAGGCTTTAATCAATCTCAACAAGGGTTTACTCAAAGCTACAATCAAGGTGGATCCTCATCTCAAAACTCTAAACACTTACCAAGCCCCTCACCAAAGATCCAACTTCCAAAAGGCCCCTCAAAACCCGCTATTTCCTAAGCCAAATCCCGAACCTACTCCATCCTCCGACCCTACCTCCCAAATTCTCCAACAACTCCAAACCATCACCCAAGCCCTTGCTCTTCAAAGCCCAGCTCTTCAAAGTCATGACCAAAGTTTCAAGAGTTACAAGCTCACACCAAAATGCTTGAAACCCAATTGGCTCAAGTGGCCGAGAAAAACACCTCTAACCCCCACAAATCAACTTCAAAGCCAACCCATTGCTAACCCCAACCTACATCAAGTCAAAGCTATCCATTGGAGGTCGGGAACAAACTATGAGGCCCCCAAGATGCCTAATGAGTGTGAAGAAAGTGAAATTGAGGTGGTTGAGGAGGACAATCAAGTTGAGGAAGATGAAAGGGAGGTTGATGTTGAGAAAGGAAGAGAAGATAAGGATAATCATGATCAAGTTGGTGGCAAAGCTCAATTGTCAACACCTCCTCCACCTAAGACCTATGTGCCACCCGTCCCATATCCTCAAGGTTGGTGGAGAGGAAGTTGAGCGACAAATTCATTAAGTTCCTCCAAGTTATGAAAGGCCTTCAAATACACATTCCATTCCTTGAGGCCATGTCTCAAATGCCAGCCTATGCCAAGTTCATGAAGGAGATCCTCTCCAACAAACGAAAGGTTGAAGACAAGGTTATCAAATTGCCATACCAAGTAAGTGCTCGAGTGCAATGAGATATGCCTAAGAAGCAAGGAGACCCTGGAAGCTTCACTTTGCCGGTGAAGATAGACCTCGATCCTAAGGGTGCATTGGCCGATTTGGGTGCGAGTGTGAGCTTGATGCCTCTAACAAAATCTAAGAGCTTAAACTTCCCTCTTCTTCCTACAAGGAAAACTATTCAATTGGCGGATCGATCTTTGAGGGCGCCGCATGGTGAGTTGGAGGATGTTCCGATATAAGTTGGGCATGTCTTGGTGCCGTGTGATTTTGTGGTGATGGATATAGAGAAAGATCCGGATACTCCTCTCATTCTTGGAAGAGAGGCTCTTAAGACATTGGGCGCCGTTATAAATTGCAGAAATGATACAATCACAATTGAGGTAGCCAATGAGAAGGTTGTGTTTGAGTTCTCTAAAACATTGAAGAGACCCATGATAGAGAGAGTTTGTCGGGTTGGTCATATGGAGAGTGAAATGGAAAGTTTTGAGAGAGAAGCTCACACTGATGATGAGCCCTATGCTTCTATCACTGAAGCACCGAGTTTGAACATTGATGAGGTGAAGAAAATCTCTATGCCTAATGATAAAACTATCGTCAAGGAGACACATGAGGTGGAGTTGAAGGTCCTTGTTGCTTTCATTGATAAAGAGGAGAGTTCTAAGCCTCCTCCTAAGGTGAAGTTAAAACCCCTTCCCCCCTCTCTTTAGTATGTTTTCCTTGATGATGCATGTATTTATCCTCTTATTGTTAACTCGGCTCTTGATGACATCTCTATACCAGAATTGATTAAGATATTGAAAAATTATAAAGATGTCATTGGGAACTCGATTGATGACCTTAAGGGGATAAGCTCGACTCACGTGGTTCCCAACCCCCTCCCGATCATTGAGTCGGGATTTTCCCCCTCCCTTACTATTGCTATCATTCGACTTTTCACAGTGAGGACACTGTGTGGTTTAGCTTGGGGGAGGATGTATATATTAGTTGCATATAGTTTGCATTAGATGCATATAATATGCATTAGTTGCATATTAGTGTTATGCTTAGATTGCATATTAGCATTTAGTATCATGTTTAGGATGCATATAGATTGCATTTAGGTTAGAACTCCGCCATTGGTACGCATGTATTCTTCTTGATGACTTGAAAACCTGAAAAAGGAAATGCTTTGATAGTCTCTAGTATGCCAAGGAATTGTTGGGTTGTGGTATGATTGGTCTCCCTCTTGTGCGGCTCGACTGGTGTTGGTAGCTATACCCTTTGTGCGAGCATGTTTTTATAGCCTTATAAACTGACATCTTTTCAGTCTTATCTGCTTGTTGTGTGATGCTCTTCCTTGATAAATATCTGGAACTTGCATTGCTTCTCCTCGAATACGTTTGCGTCTTGAATGTGATTGAGGCTTTAATGTTACTTGAGCTACATTGCTAAAGGCCACCCTCACCTACTTATCCTTCTTTGAAGCCCCTGTGAGCCTAAGCTTGTTTTCTTTGTTAACCACATCTCTAGCTTATTACTTATTTCCTTACCTAGGGGATTGTGAAACTATTTAGATGGGGTAAAAACATATTGATGGGTGTTACGAGAATGAGTTGGTGTAGGTGTTCGACTTTGTGTTTAGTTAAAACTCATGTGTTGTTTGAGTTCGCCTCCTTCCAATACATTGAAGTTCTCATTTTCTCCCTTCTTCTTAAATCACCACAATCCACAAAAACAAAAAAAATGAAAAAAAAAAAAAGATTTTTGGTGTGGTCAAAAATCGCAATAAGGGAGATTGAGATGCTAAAATGAGAGGAGAGCTTGTGATAGGTTCTGTAGAGCGTTCAAATTTTAGTAGGGTTGGTTTTGTGCTCTTAGAAAGGTGCTAAGTTGGAAGTTTCACTTTCCCCTCTTTAACACCACGATCCCAAATACTACCACACCCCCACCCTAAGACTACATTACAACCTTGACTAAGTCCTCTTGATTCTTGATGCAAACTTTGGTCCTTATGCGACAGAGAGTGAGATGATATGCAAGCTTATGGTAGGATATAGTCAATGGAATTGAGCTTTGAGCATTCATTTGACCTACTTAAACACACGAGACAAGTGCGCACGACTAAAGTGAGAGCGACTATCCTTATGACTGAGCCAAGCTTGGGGGAGACCTTGTGGTAAGATTGGTTACTTTTCCTTGTGCTATAAACTTTGAGACTTGATAGTGTTTTGCATTTATGGATGAAAAGGTTTGAAAGGTCTTTATTCTCTATCTTGGCATGCGTATTATTATGAGGAGTCATTGAACTCTTGCCCTTGTATTTGATTTGCATTGCTTGAGGACAAGCAATTGGACTAGCTTGGGGGAGTTTGATAAGCACTTTATTGTGCTTAACTGTAGGTCATTTTGTGTCCTTGCATGTAGTTTAGAGCATTTAAACCTAGCATTGCATGGTTCTTGTCACCTTTGAATTATATTGTTGCTTCATTATCTGTTTAGTTATTTTTGGATGATTTTCAGGCTAACTAGCAGGTTTTTGAAGTCATACGATCATTGGAAGATTAGTTATGGATTGTTGAACTTCAAATGGACATAACGTTTGATCCATAAATCGGATTAAGGTGATTCTAGTAGGAGGTGTTAGCTCGTTTTGATAGCTTTCCAACGATTGGTCATAAGCCCAATTCCGATAAGAGACGAGAGAGATATGATCGTTTGAAGTTGAGCTGTCCGCTGACTAGCAGGTCTACACGGCCGTGTTGATTTCAACACGACCGTGTTGGTCTGTTTACACGAAGACAGTTCTGTTCTGCTTGCCCACTGATTTGAGAAGTTCAGGTCTACACGACCATGTCCATTTTGACACGGCCGTGTCGATCTATTTCCACGGAAGCAGTAACTTTGAAGAAACACTGAAACTTTTGTATAACAGGTCTACACGGCCGTGTTGTTTTGGACACGACCGTGTCGACCTGCTTTTTAGGCTAAACTCTCTCTAAACACTAGTTTTCGGGCTTTGACCCGTTTTCTCCGTCTTAGTTTAATGAACCTTTTAATTAGTTTTGCAGCTGAGAGGTCGACATTATCTTTCATTCTAGAGTCTAATTACATAGTGCTTAGCCCTAAACTCTCTCTAAACACTAGTTTTCTCAATTGTTTTTCTTTGAAGATTGAATCCATTGTTCAATTCAAGTAATTTTCCTTCAATCTCTTTTCTTTAATTCTACTGCTTTGTTTATGATGTTTAATTTATTTAATCTCAATTGCTTAGAATCCATGATTAGTGAGTAGTTCATTATCTAGGGTTTGGGCAAAAGTATAAATTAAAGGTTTAATGTAGATTATCTATGCTTTTTATTATTCAATTGTTTGGCTATGCATTGAATGTGGTGTTTTGACACTCTAGGATAGATCTTGATCACGTTTAGGCTAGGGCACTTAGGGTTTCTATCGTTCTTAATCGAACTTTAATCCCTTTTGTGATTCCCATGCTTCGACTTGATTTCTAGATCAAGGGATTGGGTAGGGGATCCTTTGATTAGGAGTTTTCCGATCTCATTGAATTTATTAATCTATGGACCAAAGACCATTCGAAAGAGGATTTGGTTGGTTGATTAATCGATTACTCTTGAGGACCATTCGAGAGAGGACTCAAGTAAATTAGAGGGAAACTTAACCTTGTATTGACTCCGTTGTGAATCACCATAGCGTCGATTATCGTTGTCTAGCCCATGTTCATACGAGTAGCCCAGACTCTAGTGTTTTCCTTATTATACTAATTCTCCTATTTGATTATTAGTTGGTATTCATTAGCTAGTTAATTAGTTGGTAACCTATTCAATCTCAAACCCAAAAACCCTTCACTTAGGTAGTTTTGGACTTAGTGGATTATAGTAATTCCTGATTTCCTTGTGGTTCGACCCTTGACTTGCCATTACTAAGTTCTTAGTAGTTCCTCGTTAGGTTTATAAGTTTTGTTTGTTAAGCGGTTCTTAGTGCCTTAACGACACACTAAAAACCTCTTATCACGCATAAGGTTGTCCTTAAGGCGAGCATTGTGCGGCACAAGGCATAGTTCAAATAATATCAAAATATTTCAAATAGTAATTATTAATTAACTAAGCACGCAATATTTAATTTTATTAAACATGAAAAGTTAATGAATGACCCAAGGTTGTTCTCATGGAAGGCCTTGTGTAACACAAGGCCAAGCCCTTAGTTGCAAGCACTTAAGAACGTTCCCGATGGCGTGCGACCATCGGCGGTTTCCGGCGACACCTCCAACGACCCACACGTGGATTCCGGTGATTGAAATCACAAACTTTATGTGATTGGGTGTACAAAACAACACAACAAAACTTTGGCGTGAGATTATACATAGAGTTTATGTTGTTTTGTGCTGCCATCACCTAGACTTTGTGTTGTGCTGCCATCACCTAGACTTTGTGTTGTGCACCCATCACAATATTCGTTTGTGTTGTTTAGTGCACCCATCACTAGGGGTGCTCATTATCCGGTTATGTGGGTAGTAGTTTAGGCGGCCTGTGACCCGGCCCAGAAAAACCGGGTACTTGCATTTCGGGTACCCGGTTTTTTCGGGTTAGGACATCGGGTACCCGTGACCCGACTTAGTTTCATCCTGCGAGGCTACCACATTATTCTGCCTATTGCTTATAATTTATGGAAGCATCATTATATATTTATACCATCCACATGTCAGGCTCCCAAATTTCTTTGACATATATATTTTATACTACCCGACTTAGTTTCATCCTACAAGGCTACCACATGCCAAGCTCCAAAAGTAGAAGTGAAGGTGTCATCCTGCTTGCTAAATGACAAATGCTAAACAATACTTCCATGGTATCATCCTACCATATCAAGTGTCAACAATACTTTCGTCCTTCCATTCACAAATGCTAAACTATCACACAATTCACAAAACCTTCAATGGCTATAAAACATCTCACCATTTCCAAATAGTACATCTTCAAGGTTTGTATATTTACTTTGACTATAGTTAGTTCGTTCATTAGTAGCAGCAAGTTGCCAAGAAATATTATTCTTCAATTTCCCCATCAAACCAGCCCAACAAACCTAAGTCACACTACCCGTTATTCTTCAATGGATATATTTCCAATCCCATGAAATATTATTCTTCACAACATTCTGCCTTTCTCAGGTTCTCACCTTACTCCAATTCTCATTCATAGACAAGTGAACTATGAAAGTGAAAGCTAAACTTTAGCCCAATTGCAAGTCCAGAACGCAATAAGGCCAAGCTTCCCAATTTTAAAAACTGTTCGTAAAAAATAAAACGGGTCACGTGATAGGTTTTAGTCGTGTCACCTAATCAAAAATAAACCTACGATCCTCTAACTAAGGTAGTCAGTGGTAGCAGGGTCGAATCCGGAGGGAGACAGAGTTTCTATATTAATATTCAATTAACTAACTACTTCAGATGAAAATATGGAGAATTAATTGAACTAATGAGTAAGCTAAATAATACGAATTAAGTCGAGGATTTAACTATGGAATAAAAGCCTAGGGTATTAGGTCGGTCCACCATGCTTATACCAATCAAACAAGGTCAACAACTATCGAAACCTAGGTCAAGAGTCGAGGGATTAGAGCATGTGTTGAGCTGTGGTTAAGACTCAACGCTCATAGTTCAACATACGCCGCATGTTCACTAACGTAATCAGAACTACTGATGTGTCCTAGGCCTCTAGTCGTAAGACGGATCTGTGCAAACAACTATTAACCACAAGCAATCAATGAAATTGGCCACTAACATTAATCACTAATTAAGAACAAACCACACGACAATCACTCTAATCAAGCCCTAGAAATCAATAGGAGTCTAAGTAACAATCATGGTATAAACATGGCTTCCCTATCTAACACCCTAGAAAGAGAACTACTCAGACATGATTAAATCGACAATAACAAATCTAATTGAAAACCCTAAGAATTGCATCATGAACTAATTGAGAAATAAGCAATTGAACTAAAGTAATTGAGATAAAGGAATAAAGCAATAAGCAAGATGATTACCAAATTGACGGAAAGCGAAAACTTTAATTGAATTGAAGTTGTACTTGAATCTCTTCTACAATCGAAGCAATGATAAACTAGGCTAAGAGCTCTCTAAGTGTTTAATAATATGAAAGATACAAATAAAAACAACCTAAAAAGTATTTATAGGTCCTAAGAAAACAATAAGATAGAGTGGGGAAAATAACGAAAATCGCATCCCCGTGTCATCCACCCGATCAGGCAAAAGGCCGCCCGATCGGGCCTGGGAACAAGTCTCCAGCAGCAACAAAATAGGCTTCACCCGATGGGATCGGGCAGCTTCCACCCGATCGGGGCCGCAACCCCAGCACCCGATCGGGTAAGTCCACCCGAAGCCATCGGGTGGATGTCTTCTTCAGCTCTCAGAAAAACAGCAAGAATGGCCAAGTATTGCTCCGCCCGATGTGATCGGGCAAGGCCGTCCGATCGGGCGGGAAACCTGAACTTCAGCTTCTTCACTCGTACCCGATCGGGCAGTTGTTGCCCGACCCGATCGGGCGAGTCTTCTTCTTTCCTTGCTTTGCTTGGCTTCAGACGCCAAGTCTTTGCACACTTACTTCTTCATAATGGGGTCCAAATACCATCTTGAGACCTCAAAGATGCCTCATAACTTCCCGCTATAGCGTGGTGCTCAAAACATCAAGTAAATAGGGAGTTTTTCCCTAAAACCTGCAAAATGATATAGAACACACAAACCACAACTATATCGAAATAGTTAGCATAAATAGCTCCTAAGAGCATCAATATAGCACAATTTAGCTTGTAAAGAAAGGGAAAAACTCTATAAGATATCGATATATCATCACGGGTACCCAATATTTAATTTCCTTCGGCCCATGACACGACCCGTTAATTTCCTAAATTACCGGGTCGGATACCCAGCCCACTAAATTCTGATTTTTTGCAAAAAAATACCCGTTTTTTAAACTCGGGTCGACGGGTCAATGGGTCGGGTCATGTGGGTTGGGTTATCCTGAATAGTTGGTGAGGAGAACATCCTTTCAACCTCAAGGTTAGGGGTTAAATCCCAACTAGGGGCACTTTGAGAATAGGAAATCCCCTTACCCTTTCGGCCTTCCCCCCTACTCTCAAGTGCCTGGCTCATTAGGACCCAAGCGAGGTACGAATTTTTGGCTTTTTTTGGTACCACTCTTCTTACAAAAAATAAGGGACATTCTATATGGTACCATTGTACTTTTGGCTTTTTTATTTGGTACCACATATTATTCAAGGATTCTACATGGTACCAAAGTCTTACACTCGTTCTTTCACTCAGACTTCCTCCTGCAGTGGTATTCATCGCCGCCTTATACAGTTGAGTAGAATAGGAAATAGGAGAACCATCACTATAGCAGCTCTAGTCCTTGACTAAAAATCAAGAAAATACCAAAATCTTCGCTTTAGGGATCCGCTACGCCCCTGTTTCTTTTGTTATGCCAACTACACTGATTGGTAGTTAGGACAAATGGTCTAAACTACCATTCCGTTAAACAAAACGTTAGTTGAGGGTCAATCACGATTTAGGGTTTGGTTTTTTCACCAAGAAAATTATCAGGTTAAACAACCAGTCTAAAGGGTCAATTTTGAGGTCGATATTGGTAAAAAACGACCAAAGATAATCTGCGCACCGTGAAAAAAAACTAGTCTTCCCTTACATGTAAAACGAGGTGCTTTTAATATTTTTTGCTATTTTCGACCTCAAAATTGACCCTTTAGAATCAAAATGCCCCCTAAAACTTTAACCGAGTAATTTTCTTAGTGAACAAACCAAAATTTTAACCCTTATTAACCCCCAACTAACGTTTTGTTTAACGAAATGGCAAATGAAAACTTATATGATTTGTCCAAACTATTGTGATACCATGTAGAACCCTTGAATAATTTGTTGTACTGTTTTGGACGAATTTAGTATGGACGGGCAATTCGTCGAGATGAAGTTGTAAGGCCAACAATTCAATAACCTCGATTTGATTAATAACAAAACAATAAGTGAATACAATTTGAGTATAAAAGCGATGAGTAAATAATAGCAAAAATATGCCGTGTAGAATACAATGAAAACCAACGAGGTATTTATACCCCTCTATGTACATCTTGTAGCCGTCACCTTGACCTAGCAATAAATCTAAATGGCTCAAATCTAAACTAACCAACTCCTAAAAACAAGGCGTCCAGCTCCACCCGTGCTTAGACTTAGTCTTCTGTCCTCCATCGTCTTCGATCACGTGACGCAGGCGTGCCAAATAGTCCGTTATTTTAATGAAGAAAATGGGCCATCCGTTTGTCATGTGAGGGCTGAATTTAGCCCACAACAATTGCCCCCAATTTCCCTCTCTTAGTAACAGTTGAGAAAACAAAAAGAGGAGGGAAATTCAAAGCATGGGGAACCGCACCATATGAATGTCAGTGGTTAGAGTGTTAAATGGGAGAAACTAAAGAAACATCATGTCATTCATCTTCCTCTCCACCCGCTGAACCAGGTATTCTCTCTCTCTCCTTCTCTTTGCTTTTCCTTTGTTGTTTCCGTCCGTTTGCATTTCTTCTTCCCTGTAATAGTACCTGAAAACTGGCTAAAAGAAGGGTTAGATATGAGCGAGCAAATCGACGGCGTACTCCTCGTCGGATGATGACGAGCCAGAATTTGCCCCTCGAGGGATTCTAGAAGAGAAAAACTCAAGGCCTTGCCATATGAGCGACTTAGATCTGCTTCATTTAGAGAAGAACTACGGTTTCCCCCCTACTGTAAACATGCGTCTTCCCCAACCTGAACACCGGCCAGATTTTTTCTGTAAGGGGTGGTTTTCTCTTTACGAGTATCCCTTTAATCTAGGGTACAGGTTTCCTTTCTCTTCCTTAGTTCGTTCTTTTTTAGAGGCGGTGCCGGTGGCTGTTTGTCAAATGATGCCACAAGTCTGGCGTATCTTGAGGTCTTTAGAGATCCTAGCAATGAAAACCAAAATTAATTTCTCGGTGCAAGATCTGGCTTACTCTTACTCTGTAAAAATGGTGGGTAAGGGTAGGATAAACTTGAGAATGAGGAAGGGTCGCACCGCTCTTGTCACAAAAATAGATGCCAACGATAGGGGTTGGATGGAGAGATTTTTCTTCGTAGAGAAAAAGTTTGGGCGAAGAAGGGAAAGTTTTTAGATCTGAATGGATTGTAAAAGGTACTTGCTGATCTTTTGTGCGATTTTTTGGTTTTCTTGTTTTGTTGACATTCTTACTCTTGTGAATCTGCAAATTTTGAGTCGAAGTTGTTTGTTTCGCGCCCGGAGTCACAAGACGTAACTGAAAGGCTCCTGCAGTTGCCTGAAGCAGAGAGGACCTTTCCCATCAGCATAGAAGACGACGAGGAGGACGACATCCATACCTTGGTGCCTTCTTCTGCTGCTGCTACCCCGTCCGTCGAAGTCAAGAAAACCGAACTCGTACCGGAATCGCCAATGTCTAGCGGTATGTTCTGGCTACAATTCGTCTTTTCTATCATTAGGCGTTGGTTGTACATTTTGATCGGATGGCTTTTGGTTGTAGGGACCACTAGGACCACCAGATCCGTCGCGGCTAACTTGTCAGCTCAGGAATTACTCGCTCGCCCTCGCTCTCGCAACCCTGTCGGAGGAAGTCCTTCCGTCGTACCGCCGCCTCGATCACCCAACGTTCCTCCATCTGTACCGTTGACTCCTTCGTCGTCTGCGACGGGAAAAAGGAAATACTCAATGGAACTTCCTGCTGACTTCGGATCGCCATCGAAGAAGGCGACGCTTCCTGACGTCCAGAAGCTTCTGTTTCCTTCTGCTCAAGCAGGATAGGACGCTGTCTCGCTATCTCACGTCCTGGCTGACGAGGCTGTCTGTTTGTTTAGGGTATGGGACGTTCAGATTGTCCATTGTTTATCTTGTGTGTGATTGTTTTAACCATATCCCCTCGTGTTACAAGGTCTTCAAGCCAACTTGGCGGGCATCCAGAAGGTTGCTCGTCTAGAGGTTGAAACGAAACGTCTGACGGACGTGGAGAAGTCTCAAAAGCTGCGGCTTCATATTGCCACAGAGCAGATGCAGTTTGAGCGTGCTAAGTCGAAAGACTTAGAGGAGGAGGTGGAGAAGCTGAAGATTGAGGTGGAGGATGCAGCAGGATTTCATACGTGAAACACAAGGGCAGAATTAATGAGGGAATTTAAGGAAGGGCGACACGTCGAATGGAAGCCTGATGAGGACATAGCGACGTTCGAGAAGGATTTTGCTGGTGCTGCTCAGGGGATGGACGAAGAGGAAGTCTTGGTCGATGAAGGGGCCGTCCACTCAACTCCTACGACGGAAGCACCGGCAGCAGAGCAGGTTGAAGAAGTAGCAACTGGGGTCCTGGAAAAGACTGCAGAGAGTTAGGCGTTTCGTTTGGTTCGCTTTGGATTTAGGTAAAGCTTTTTTGCGGCTGCGTCCGCTCAGTTTGTTGGGATAATGGTTGGAATTTGGATAATTGGTTTGTGTTTGTTTGGATAATGGTTTTTGCGTAGGTGTTTGGATAATAGTTTTTGCGTAGGCGTTGACAAACTTTGGTGTTTTGGCAAACTATGTATGTTGTGTGTAGCCATGTTTTTTTTGCGTACGTCGTATTCTTGCATGTTATATATATTTCGTATGTCATTCGTACGTTCGTATGTGCTGTGCAGCCTGTTGTAGTTCGTTTGTTTCCTTTCCCTGCTGGGGGAAGAGGTTCGTCGTTTGTTTGTTTTGTACTGCGTCGTAGCAGTTGTCGTATGTTCTGCTGTTCCTGTTTTATCAGCATTTTTCAAAGAAAAAATGGAGGACTAAGCCGTTGGACTAGCCAACGGCTCTCCGACGCCCAAGTCAGTAACGGTCGTTTTACGAAAAGCAATTCACAAAGGATATAGAAGACGTACCAAGGGGTAAGTCGACGGATCAGCCATGTCGACGTAGTAGTTCATCGTCCAAGTTATTGGATCTGCAAGGTTGGTCGTAAAAAGAACGGGCTGGCCGTTGGTTTTTCGACCAACGGCCCTCCGAGGCTCATGTCAGTAGGCGTTTGTAAGAAATGTAAGCTCAAGTTTTGTTAAGGTTGGGTTAACATACCTGGGGATCAATTTTACTTACGTGGAGGTCGTCCGTCGTATAGCAACGTTTTATTGGTAGTCTGTTCGTCCCTCTTTAATCGTCATGACAGATAGACTGGCCGTTGGTGTTTCGACCAACGGCTCTCCGACGCTCAAGTCAGTATGTGTCGAATGAAAAAATACTAAAAGAAAAGACAGAACAAAAAGCGAAAACAAAGTATGTTAACTAAGAAAGATTTAAACAAAGAGGGTGTTCAGAAATGGTACAGTTTGAGGTTGTGGGCGTTCCAACTTCGTGGAATAGGACTACCTTGCTCGTCTATGAGTGCATATGCCCCCTGGCCTACTACCTTGCTGATCTGGTATGGCCCTTCCCAATTTGGCGCGAGTTTCCCGTCGTTTGGGTCCTTGGTGTTAGGAAATACTTTGCGCAAGACCCAATCTCCCAGCTGGAATGTCCTTATCCTGACGTTCTGGTTATAACTTCTTGCTACTCTTTGTTGATAGGCAGCCATCCTTACCTTAGCTACGTCGCGTATTTCGTCGACGGTATCTAGATCGTGGCTGAGTGCCTGGTCATTACAGTCAGACGTCATTAAACCATATCGAGCTGTTGGGATACTTACCTCAGGGGGTATGACGGCCTCGCAACCGTATACTAGACAAAAAGGGGGTCTGTCCAGTGGCGTTTTTTGTTGTCGTCCTGTCTGACCATAGGATCGGGGGGAGTTCCTCAGCGCACTTTCCTTTCGCTTTTTCCAGTCGTTTCTTCAAGTTGTTGACGACAATCTTGTTGCTTTACTCTGCCTGTCCGTTTGATTGGGAGTATCTCGGAGTAGACTTGTATAGCTTGATGTTCCACTGATCGCAGAACCTTTGCGTCTTTTTACTTATGAACTGGGATCCGTTGTCGCATATGATCTCGCTTGGGATTCCAAACCTGCATAGGATGTTACGTTTGATAAAAGTGATTACCTCTCTGTCTTTGACGGTTCTGAATGGCTCTGCTTCGACCCACTTGGAGAAGTAATCGGTAATGGCCAGCATGAAGACTCGTTGTCCTGGTGCTTGGGGTAGCTTGCCTACTATATCCATCCCCCACTTCATGAATGGCCATGGCGAAAGAACGGGATGTAGCACTTCTGATGGCTGATGTATGATGGTGGCGTGTATCTGGCACGCTTTGCATCGCTTGGCGTACTCCGTCGAATCTTGTTTCATCGTCGGCCAGTAGTAGCCAAGGCGTCGAGCTTTGAGAGATAGGCTCCTTCCCCCAGAATGATTTCCGCACACGTCGTCGTGTATATCTTTCAGCACTTGTTGGGCTTCGTTTGGTTCGAGGCAACATAGGTATGGTCCTGAAACAAACGCTTTAAACAAAACGCCGTCAATTTTAAAAAAGCGAGACGCCTTTACCTTGAAGGCCTTTGCCTCTCTCTTGTCGGCTGGCAGGATGTCATGTAGCAACCTGTCTTTGTAAGGTTTAGTCCAGCTACTTGGAGTGTCGCCGTTGGTTGTCAGCTCGTCGACGGGGAAGACGCCTTTCTCTATGGCCGGGTTCAATAGGTGAATAATGGGTATGCTGGCTATACCTGGATCTTTGATCACTGCCCCCAATCCGGCTAAGGCGTCGGCGTGTGAGTTCTGTTCACGAGGTACTTGTTGGAATTGGCACTTGTCAAAGTACTTCGTCAGTCGTTGGACGACTTCCAGGTAAGCCGTCATCTTTGGGTCTTTAGCTGCATAGGAACGGTTAATCTGACAGATTATCAATAAAGAGTCACTATTTACCTCGAGGTCTTTTACTCCCATGTCTTTGGCCGTCGTCAGTCCCATGATCAGTGCCTCGTATTCAGCTTCGTTGTTAGTCGCCTGGAACTCACATCTAACCGAGTGGGAAATGACGTCTCCTTGGGGAGATGTCAGGACGACGCCCAGGCCCGTTCCTCCCATGTTGGATGCACCATCGGTGAACAAGGTCCACTTTCCGTCCGTCAACGCGCAATCTAGCTTTCTTACTTCGTTGACGGCTTCTGGCTCGAGCTGTGGGCAGAAGTCTACGACGAAATCGTCCAGGGCCTGCGATTTGATGGCAGTTCTGGGTTCGTAAGATATGTCGTAGCCACTTAGTTGCATGAACCATTTGGTCATCCTTCCTGCGAGGTCAGGTTTCCTTATGATGGTTCTCATGGGATAGTTGTACGCACAACTATTCTATGACATTCGAAATAAGGACGTAAGTGAGTAGAAGCTACTATAAGCGCTAGGACTAGTTTTTCGAGTTGAGAGTACCTTGTTTCAGCATTGAGTAATGATTTGCTTACATAGTAGACGGGGTGCTGCGATCCATCTTCTTCTCTGGCTAAGACGGCGCTAACTGTTGTGTCTGTGACGGCCAGATAGAGGTACAGTGGTTCGCCGTCGACAGGCTTGACTAACAGAGGGGGTTGCGTCAAGTACTTCTTCAGTTTCTCCAGTACGTCTTCGTGCTTATCTGTCCATTCAAAACGTTTATTTTTGCGCAAAATGTCATAAAACAACTTATATTTGTCCGACGATTGGGAGATGAATCTGTTGAGTGCGGCAACTCGTCCTGTCAGCTTTTGAACGTCTTTGACGGATCTGGGGGACTGGAGGTTGACGATGGCTCTGATCTGGTCTGGAGTTGCCTCGATCCCTCTTGCGTCACGACGTGGCCTAGGAACTTCCCGGAGGATAATCCGAAGGAACATTTGGAGGGGTTGAGCTTCATGTTGTGTTTCCTCAATACGTCGAAAGATTGCCTGAGGTGCTCGATATGATCTGCGGTTTTGGTCGACTTAATGATAGGATTTAGTCGTATCACCTATTCAAAGATAAACCTACAGTCCTCTAACTAAGGTAGTCAATGGAGGCAGGGTCGAATCCACAGGGAGACAGAGTTTCTAAATTAATATTCAATCAATTAGCTACTTCAGACGAAATCAGAGAAGAATTAACTGAACTAACGATTAAGCTAAGGAAGACAGATTCAACTAAGGATTTAACTATGGACTAAAAACCTAGGGTATTAGGTCGGTCCACCATGCTTATACCAATCAAATAAGGTCAACTTCTATCAAAACCTAAGTCAAGAGTCGGGAGATTAGAGCATGTGTTGAGCTATGGTTAAGACTCAACGCTCAAAGTTCAACATACGCCGCATGTTCACTAACGTAATCAGAACTACTGACGTGTCCTAGGCCTCTAGTCGTAAGACGGATCTGTGCAAACAACTATTAACCACAAGCAATCAACGAAATTGTACACTAACATCAATCACTAATTAAGAACAAACCACATCACAATCACCCTAATCAAGCCCTAGAAATTGATAGAAATCTAAATCACAATCATGGTATAAACATGGCTTTCCTATCTAACACCCTAGAAAGAAAACTACTCACCCATAATCGAATTAACAACAACAAAACTAATACGAAACCCTAATAATTGCATCATGAATAATTAATTACTTAAGCTAAGCAATTAAGAATAATAAAAGAGATTAGAGTAAAGAAGAATACCAATTGACAGAAAGCAGGAACTTTTATTGAAATCGAATAGGTTCAATCACCTTTAATCTAATCTAAAGTGCTTAAACTAGGCTAAGAACTATGAGAAATAAACTAGAGTTTAGAGCTGTAAAAAGATGTCTCTAAAATAATGAGGAAAAGGTATTTATAATACCCCTCCAAATCCTAATTAAAAACGGAAATAAAGATATAGTTTCCGCGAAGTCGAGTGCGGGACCCGATCTGGCAAAGAGCCACCTGATCGGGTCTATAGTAAAAATGATCAACCAAATTCCTCTTTTCCACGCAGCATCACAGCCTATCAAAAATAAGGCCTGCTGGCCCACCCGATCGGGCGCACAATCGGGTCCATAGAAATTGGCCCAGCTTGTAACGCAGCATGCAACAATTGGATTGGTGGGCCATTGTCTTGGATGCATATGTTGCAGCTGCTTTTATAATTAGTGGGCCTAACTCTTTCGTCTTGTAGCGCACATCAGCAGCAGCAATTGGCTTATGCGTGAGATAGAGCAGCAACATTTGGAGATCAAGCCCACCCGATCGGGCCTAGAGCAATTTGAGCCCAGCAGCTTTTTTTTGGTTGTGACGCAGCCAACATCAATATTAGGCTCAATTTTGTGTCCGCCCGATCACCCACCCGATCCGGCCTTTTGTGCCCGATTGGGTTGGGCTTCAAGTGCTAACATGTTTTTCTTCGTTTTTCCACCCGATAGGATCGGGTGATTTTCGCCCGATCGGGTACGAAACTTCTACGCCCGATCAATAAATATTTGCCCGATCTGAGTACGGAAAACTCCTTTTTGACACTTTGGCTCTCAATTCTTCACGTTTAGAGGTCTTGGGACCCTCCTAGGCTATCCATAAAGCTCGTGAGCCATCCTATGTGCCTCGTAACATCTCGTAAAGCCGTGGTTGCTTCCAAATAACTCGGAAATAAGGAGAAAACTCCATAAAACCTGCAATTCAATACTAAAACACAAAACCACAACTATAAACGGTAGTTAGCATAAAATAGCTCCCAAGAGCTCAAATGACGCACAAATTAGCTTGTAAATAAGGGAGAAAAGTCTATATAAATACGTGATATCAAAATCCCCCAAGCTAAACCTTTGCTTGTCCTCAAGCAAACAGAACATGAACATGGAATAGATTGTCTCACCCCATAGATAAAAATCAATCAAAGCTCAAAACATTTTCAAGACTAAGAATCGTTCAAGCAGGCATAATTCAAGTTTGGCTAATCAAATCCATCCAACCACCAATCATCCAAGCAATTTATCAAATTCAAGCATCCACAAGGCATACAAATCCTGAAAAGGCCCTCACAAGGGTGTCACTCCTCTCAATTTTGTAGCAGACAAAGAATATGCCCGTACACTCACCAACCCGACCATAAATACCCTTCCCATTCACACTCTCATGTGTTTAAGAAGGTTAAATGACGCTCATCCTAGTCAAGAAGACTCAATTAGCAGAAATACTCTTTAACTTTGACAAACTGACTCGAAATCAATCAAATGAACAATGCAGACACGAGCTCAAGAGGACTTAATAGGGTTGTAATGGGGCTTAGGTGAGAGGTAGGGAATACTTTTGGGTAATGCGGTGGAAAAACCAAGAAAGGGGGAGCATGAATCATTCAAACAATGCCTAAGATGGCCTACACACCTCCCAACAACACCATAAAACCACGTAAAGTAACCCAACTCTCATAAATCAATGACAAACACATAACAAACCCAATTTTCAAGCAATGAAGTGAATATTTCTTTAAGAACGTACATGAATGAAAGAACTTTGAGTTCTTTTGAACTTTTATTTCATTTTTCTTTCATTTTTCTGAACTTCATTCACGCAACTCCAAATTTGCTTTTTCTTTTCTTTATCTCACTCTCAAACCGCAACAAATACACTTTTAAATTTCTCAACAACCAAACTAAACCAAGAAACCAATCTCAAACTCAACCCATACAAAAGCTCCCCTAAGCTAGGCTTGGAATAATATCAAGTAAAGGCCTTGGGCTCATAATAGGGGTTTAAGTTACACGAAACAAGTCATTAGGCTCAGCGGGGCTAAGGAGGATCAAAATATATCAAAAATTCACTCTGAAGCTCAAGAATAAGACAAAAGAACACCTCTATCACAGCAAATGCTACAAGTCATCGAAAATCAGACAAGTACGAAGTCAAAGTCAAGATCAATCCACTAAAGAGGAACTAACACACAAAAATAGACTGGATAATAATACGAATCCAATAGGCTACAGAGAGGCCTCACAGTCTAACCAATCCAGGTTTGCAGCACAAAGTGGTCTAATATAATCAAATTTAGCTCGAAATCATAGCAATCAAACATCAAATCATAGCCTCAAGATCACAAATGCCCAGCTATCCAGAAAACAAAGTCAAATCATTTTCAATAAGAGCACAACAAGGGGCACAGGGAGCCAACTAAACCAGTCATGGGAACCATATTTTTTTGGAAAATTTGTCAGAAAGGACCTTTTAAAAAAGTTTTTTTGTGAGAAAGGATCTTTTAAAATTTTTTTGGCTTTTAACAACCTTAAACAAAAAAAAATTTGCAAGAAGAGACGTTGAGCTTGTTTTCCGACGTTCACCACCGGAAACCGGCGTTGACTAATATTTTCTCACAAAAAAACTCTTTTAAAAGGTCCATTCATTAACACCCCCCCCCCTCTCTCCTCCCCCACCCACATCCCACCTCCTCCTTTAACCAGCCACCGCCAACCTCACCCCCACCCCATCTTTGCCGGAGTTTGTCGGCGAGGCTACCTGATAGGTTTTAGTCGTGTCACCTAATCAAAAATAAACCTACGGACCTCTAACTAGGTAGTCAGTGGAAGCAGGGTCGAATCCACAGGGAGACAGAGTTTCTAAGTCAATAATCAATCAATCCAGCTACTCCAGATGAAATCAGAAAGGAATTAATTAAACTAAGGAATAGACTACGGAAGACTGAATAAATCGAGGATTAAACTATGGAATAAAAGTCTAGGGTATTAGGTCGGTCCACCATGCTTATACCAATCAAATAGGGTCAACTACTACTAAAACCTAAGTCAAGAGTCGGGGGATTAGAGCCCATGTTGAGCTATGGTTAAGACTCAACACTCATAGTTCAACATACGCCGCATGTTCACTAACGTAATCAGAACTACTGATGTGTCATAGGCCTCTAGTCGTAAGACGGATCTGTTCAAACAACTATTAACCACAAGCAATCAATGAAATTGTACACTGACATTAATTACTCAATAAGAACAAACCACATCACAATCACCCTAATCAAGCCCTAGAAATTGATAGAAATCTAAATCACAATCATGGTATAAACATGGCTTTCCTATCTAACACCCTAGAAAGAGAACTACTCACTCATAATCGAATCGGCAACAACAAAACTAATATGAAACCCTAAGAATTGCATCATGAACAATTAAATAATTAAACTAAGCAATCAAAGTAATTAAAGAGATAAAGAGTAGAGAAGAGTACCAATTGACGGAAAGCAGGAACTTTTATTGAAATCGAAATAGGTTTGATCACCTCTAAATTAATCTAAAGTGTTTGAATTAAACTAAGAGCAATGAAGAATAAAACTAGTCTAAAACCTAATGAAAGAAGAATAATAGATGAATGAAAGATAATGAGGAAAAGGTATTTATAATACCCCTCAAGTTCACTAAAAACGGAAACAAAAAGTGAAAAAGCGCGATTAAAGCACCAGACCCGATCGGGCCCGAGCACAGTACCCGATCGGGTCCACATACAAATTCTCCCAACTTCACTTATGGGCTCTGGCAGCAGCAGTGCAGCAATAAGGTGAGAAAACGACCCACCCGATCGGGTCGGGCGGTAGTCACCCGATCGGGTCTGGCGACAACTTGGGCCAGCGTGTTCCCCTCACCTGTAGCACCGCAACGAAACCAAGCAGCACTCCACCCGATCAGGTCGGGCGGTAGCCACCCGATCGGGTCTGGGGACATGCTTCCTCGCCCGATTCGATCGGGCAAACATCGCCCGATCGGGTCCGCAACTTTTATACCCGATCATAAATACTTCGCCCGATCGGGCTATTTCTGCCCGATCAGTGCACGGAAAACTCCTTTTGACTCCTTTGCTCTCTAATCTTCACGTTTAGGGGTCTTGGGACCTCCTAAACTATCCATAAAGCTCGTGAGCCACCTTACGTGCCTCATAACATCTCGTAAAGCCCTGGTTTCTTCCAAATGGCTCGGGAATAAGGAGAAAACTCCATAAAACCTGCAATTCAATACTAAAACACGAAACCACAACTACATACGAAAGTTAGCACAAAATAGCTCCCAAGAGCTCCAATGACGCACAAATTAGCTTGTAAATAAGGGAGAAAACTCTATATAAATACGTGATATCAAACTCCCCCAAGCTAAACCTTTGCTTGTCCTCAAGCAAACAGCACATGAACATGGAATAGATTACCTCACCCCAAAGATAGAAACAAATCAAAGCTCAAAACATTTTCAAGACTAAGAATCGTTCAAGCAGGCATAATTCAAGTTTGGCTAATCAAATCCATCCAACCACCAATCATTCAAGCAATTTATCAAATTCAAGCATCCACAAAGCATACAAGTCCTGAAAAGGCACTCACAAGGGTGTCACTCCTCTCAATTTTGTGGCAGGCACAGAATGTGCCCGAACACTCACCAACCCGACCATAAGTGCCCTTCCCACTCACACTCTCATGTGTTTAAGAAGGTTCAATGACGCTCATCCTAGTCAAGTCGACTCAATTAGCAGAAATACTCTTTAACTTTGACAAACTGACTCGAAATCAATCAAATGAACAATGCAGACATAAGCTCAAGAGGACTTTATAGGGTTTTAATGGGGCTTAGGCGAGAGGTAGGGGATACTTTTGGGTAATGTGGTGGAAAAACCGAGAAAGGGGGAGCATAAATCATTCAAACAAGGCCTAAGATGGCCTACACAACTCCAAACAATCACCATAAAACCATGTAAAGTAACCCAACTCTCATAAATCAATGAAAAGCTCATAACAAACCCAATTTTCTAGCAATGGAGCGAATATTCTTTTATGAACGTACGTGAATGAAAGAACTAGAATTCTTTTGAATTTTCATTTCATTTTTCTTTCATTTTTCTGAATTTCATTCACGCAACTCTAAACTTGCTTTCTTTCTTTTCTCTTTCTCACTCTCAAACCACAGCAAATACACTTTTAAATTCCTCAAAAACCAAACTAAACCAACAAACCAATCTCAAACTCAACCCATACAAAAGCTCCCCTAAGCTAGGCTTGGAATAATATCAAGTGAAGGCTTTTGGCTCATAATAGGGGTTTAAGTAACACGAAACAAGTCATTAGGCTCAGCGGGGCTAAGGAGGATAAAAGTATATCAAAAACTCACTCTGAAGCTCAAGAATAAGACAAAAGAACGCCTCTATCACAGCACATGCTACAAGTCATCTAAAATCAGACAAGTACGAAGTCAAAGTCAAGATCAATCCACTAAAGAGGAACTAACACACAAGAATAGACTGGATAATAATATGAATCCAATAGGCTACAAAGAGGCCTCACAGTCTAACCAATTCAGGTATGCAGCACAAAGTGGTCTAATATAATCCAGAAATGCTCGAAATCATAGCAATCAAACATCAAATCATAGCCTCAAGATCACAAATGCCCAGCTATCCAGAAAACAAAGTCAAATCAATTTCAAATAGAGCACAACAAGGGGCACAGGGAGGCAACTAAACCAGTCATGGGAACCATATTTTTTTCATTTTTTCAGTATTTTCCGAAAGCAGTAAAACTATTCTAGAAAGCAGTAAAAGAGATAGGGAATACAAACAGAACTCCTCCCCCAAGCTAAACTTGGCAGTGTCCTCAATGCCAAAAGGTGATAAGGACTATGCTAAGAGGAAAAACAATGTTAGTACCCTCACTCTCGCTCACAAAAGGAAGAAAAATAAAAAGAAAAGAAAAGGGAAAGAAAAGAAAATACGAGTTGCCTCTCGCACAGCGCTGGTTTATAAAGGTCCCGCACGACCATAATCCTCCCTCTCTCAAATAGGAGGGGCTTGGCAGTGAGTGCCACCCTCATCAAACATCTTTCTCCTCCAAATGTTCTTGACAATGCCTCCAGACGGTGAGGCAACCTTAGGTGGAATTTGAACCTTCTCCACCCCTACTTCATCTAAAACCTTATCCCTGCAAAAAGATTGTTCAAGCATAGGAGCCTTAACAACATTGGTTAGTTTAAAAATCACTTTATCATCACCAACACTCAGAGTTAAAGACCCAGACTTTACATCAATGACAGCACCAGCAGTACACAAAAATGGCCTACCCAAGATAATAGGAATCTGGGCATCCTCATCCATATCTAACACCACAAAATCAACAGGAATATAGAATTTCCCTACCCTAACAGGAACGTCCTCTAAAACAACTAGAGGGTATTTTATAGAACGATCCGCCATCTGTAAAGTGATTTGTGTGCATTTAAGGGCTCCCATGTTCAGTTACTTATAAACAGACAATGGCATAACAGAAACAGAAGCACCTAAATCACACAAAGCCTTATCAATAAAAATAGGTCCAAGATGGCAGGGTATAGAAAAACTACCAGGATCTTTTAACTTTGGTGGGGTTTTATTTTGAATAAAAGCACTACACTCTTCGGTAAGAGCGACACGTTCTACCCCACCAAAGTCTCTTTTCTTAGTAATCATGTCTTTCAGAAATTTGGCATAAACAGGCACTTGGGTAATTAAGTCTGTGAATGGAATCGTTACCTCAAGGTTCTTGACCATAGACAAGAACTTACCAAACTGCTGATCGACCTTGGACTGTTGCATCCTGTGAGGGAAAGGTAGCCTTGGTGTAAAAGGCGTTTCAGAAACCTTCTCCTTTTTCTTCCCTGTCTGTTCAGCTTCTGCAGACAAATCGACTTCAGACGTCGAATTCTTTCTTTTTCCTTCCTCTACCACCCTCTTCTTCCCTGCAGTCGGGGTAACCTCATCAATGGGCACTGGAGGGGCATCATATGCAATGCCACTACGAAGAGTGATGGCATTCACATGTTCTCTCTGAACTGGTTGCCCTGGCAATTGTCCCTGCTGCCTCTGTGCATTAGATTCTGCCAACTGAGCAACTTGAGCCTCGAGAAGTTGGATGTGCTTCTCTTGAGCCCTCCTTGTTTCCTCATTTGCCTTTTGCATAGACAATATCAGTTTCATCAGTTCAGAATTGCTAGGCTCTTGTGGGTTGTTTTGTGGAGGTGGGGTGTGGAAATTTTGTGGAGTTTGGAAGTTATTGGGATGATGGAAGTTTTGTGGTGGTGGTCTTTGGAAATTTTGTGGGGTTTGATGGTATGAAGGTTTAGGGTAGTTTTGTGGAGGTGGAGGTTGATGGTTTTGTGGGTTTTGGTAGTTATGTGAAGGGGGAGGGTTTGTGGTCTTTGTTGGAAGGCATTGGCCTGCTCCATCTGAAATTGACTGAACTGACAGTCATGCCCAAAGTGACCCTGAACACCACATACCTCGCAGTAAGATGAGGTAATGGGTGCTACTGCAGACATAGCATTGATACTCATGGGTGGAGGTGTCGGACTAGAAGACTTCATTAGCTGCTGAGTTAGTTGCGCCATCTGAGATGTAAGCAATGAAATAGCGTCAACTTCAAGTACCTTCTTAGTCAAACTCCTAGATGATGTATGGTCATTGGCTGCAAGATTTGATATGAATTCATAACCCTCATCAACTGCCTTGTCTAAAAACACTCCTCCTGCAGACGAATCAACAATACACTTCGTCTGAGGCTGCAGACCATTGTAGAATGTCTGCGTCAAGAACCATTTGTCCATATTATGGTGTGGACACTCTCTCTGTAAATCTCTAAACCTAGCCCACGCTTCCCTTAATGTTTCATCAGGCTCTTGGAAAAACGTGGCTAGTTTATTTCTGATTTCTGCTGTTTTAGTAGGTGGGTAATACTCTCTCAGAAATGCAGCAGAAATCTCACTCCACTCGGTTTCTTTCACATCATTCAACCATTTTTGGGCTCTATCTCTCAGTGAAAACTCGAACAACATGACTTTGAGTTGATCTGGAGTGACGCCGGCATGTTTAACGGTTCGACAAAGTTGTTGAAACCGTTGCAGATGATTTGCCGGATCTTCAGTAGGATGCCCACCAAACTGATTTTGCTGGACCATGCTGATGAGTCCAGGCTTGATTTCGAAATTTGCTGCGGCAATGGTGGGCATAGTAGGTCCAGTGGAGAGACCATCCGGGTTGGGGACCCCATATGACTTCAATGATTTTGACATAAATGAATTCAAGGTGTCTGTTCCAGAGGTGTTAAGCTGAACAAACTGCTTTTCTTTCTGCTTTATCTTTGGGATCCGCCTGATTGTCCTAGTAAGATCGGGGTCCGCTGGAATTGGGGAACCGTTTCTTTGGGACCTGGGCATACAAAAGAAACAAAAAGCAGCAGTAAAACGTACCTCGATTGAAACAATGAAGTTCCAATGAGGTACAAAGAAGTAGACCAAATAATTAAATAAAAACTTAGAGAACTAGCCGTCTCCCGGCAACGGCGCCAAAATTTGATAGGTTTTAGTCGTGTCACCTAATCAAAAATAAACCTACGGACCTCTAACTAGGTAGTCAGTGGAAGCAGGGTCGAATCCACAGGGAGACAGAGTTTCTAAGTCAATAATCAATCAATTCAGCTACTCCAGATGAAATCAGAAAGGAATTAATTAAACTAAGGAATAGACTACGGAAGACTGAATAAATCGAGGATTAAACTATGGAATAAAAGTCTAGGGTATTAGGTCGGTCCACCATGCTTATACCAATCAAATAGGGTCAACTACTACTAAAACCTAAGTCAAGAGTCGGGGGATTAGAGCCCATGTTGAGCTATGGTTAAGACTCAACACTCATAGTTCAACATACGCCGCATGTTCACTAACGTAATCAGAACTACTGATGTGTCATAGGCCTCTAGTCGTAAGACGGATCTGTTCAAACAACTATTAACCACAAGCAATCAATGAAATTGTACACTGACATTAATTACTCAATAAGAACAAACCACATCACAATCACCCTAATCAAGCCCTAGAAATTGATAGAAATCTAAATCACAATCATGGTATAAACATGGCTTTCCTATCTAACACCCTAGAAAGAGAACTACTCACTCATAATCGAATCGGCAACAACAAAACTAATATGAAACCCTAAGAATTGCATCATGAACAATTAAATAATTAAACTAAGCAATCAAAGTAATTAAAGAGATAAAGAGTAGAGAAGAGTACCAATTGACGGAAAGCAGGAACTTTTATTGAAATCGAAATAGGTTTGATCACCTCTAAATTAATCTAAAGTGTTTGAATTAAACTAAGAGCAATGAAGAATAAAACTAGTCTAAAACCTAATGAAAGAAGAATAATAGATGAATGAAAGATAATGAGGAAAAGGTATTTATAATACCCCTCAAGTTCACTAAAAACGGAAACAAAAAGTGAAAAAGCGCGATTAAAGCACCAGACCCGATCGGGCCCGAGCACAGTACCCGATCGGGTCCACATACAAATTCTCCCAACTTCACTTATGGGCTCTGGCAGCAGCAGTGCAGCAATAAGGTGAGAAAACGGCCCACCCGATCGGGTCGGGCGGTAGTCACCCGATCGGGTCTGGCGACAACTTGGGCCAGCGTGTTCCCCTCGCCTGTAGCACCGCAACGAAACCAAGCAGCACTCCACCCGATCAGGTCGGGCGGTAGCCACCCGATCGGGTCTGGGGACATGCTTCCTCGCCCGATTCGATCGGGCAAACATCGCCCGATCGGGTCCGCAACTTTTATACCCGATCATAAAGACTTCGCCCGATCGGGCTATTTCTGCCCGATCAGTGCACGGAAAACTCCTTTTGACTCCTTTGCTCTCTAATCTTCACGTTTAGGGGTCTTGGGACCTCCTAAACTATCCATAAAGCTCGTGAGCCACCTTACGTGCCTCATAACATCTCGTAAAGCCGTGGTTGCTTCCAAATGGCTCGGGAATAAGGAGAAAACTCCATAAAACCAGCAATTCAATACTAAAACACGAAACCACAACTGCATACGAAAGTTAGCACAAAATAGCTCCCAAGAGCTCCAATGACGCACAAATTAGCTTGTAAATAAGGGAGAAAACTCTATATAAATACGTGATATCACTACCCACCACACGGTACCCACAACCCTGCCGCAGCCTCCATCCATTTTTGTCCCTCTCTCCTCTCAATTCCCCCTCTGTTTGCTGCTGCCACCACATGGTACACCACCACCATATATAGGACGTCTCCGGAACTTAAGGAAGAGCTCAAGAGACGGAAGTTGATGACAAGGAGTTTGAAGGAAGAGCTCGTTAGACATTGGTGCGCCTGATGATATATTGAGATGGAAGCTCAGAAAGAAGGTGCTGACAATGATGTTGAAAACGGGGAGCCTGATAATGTTGAGAGGGAGCTGTGAAAGAAGGGCCCATCAATGTTGATGAGAATGTAAATCCTGATGGTATGGAGATGGGAGTTGAGAAAGAAGAGGCTGGCATTGGTGTTGAGAACCCAAAGTATGGTATCATTGCTGAATCTGCCATAGCTGAGGAAGCTGGTTTGAGTAAGTGAAAGACAAGCAGGGGAAGACGAGGAAGGTGGTCATGTCGGCGGCAGGTGGTGGTGTGCGTTGGTGGTGGTGTAGGTCCGTAGTGGCGCAACCACGAGGATGAGAAAGGAAGCGAAAAGAAACAGAAGACCAGATTAGGATTGCAAATAGGAAGAAAATATTAGTCAACGCCGGTTTCCGGTGGTCAACGAAGGAAAACAAGCTCAAGGTCTCTTCTCGCAAATTTTTTTTATTTAAGGTTGTTAAAAATCAAAAAAAAAAAATAAAAGGTCCTTTCTGACAAATTTTCCTATTTTTTTTTATTTTTTCAGAATTTTTCGAAAGCAGTAAATCTATCCTAGAAAGCAGTAAAAGAGATAGAGAGTACAAACATAACTCCTCCCCCAAGCTGAACTTGGAAGTGTCCTCAATGCCAAAAGGTGACAAGGACGATGCTAAGAGGAAAAACAATGTTAGTACCCTCACTCTCGCTCACCAAAAAAAAGGAAAAATAAAAAATAAATAAAAAGAAAGGGAAAAAGAGAGAGAATACGAGTTGCCTCTCGCACAGCGCTGGATTATAAAGGTCCCGCACGAACATAATACCTCAACCATCAGTCAGATGAGGAACAAGGTTGTAGAAATAGTACCCCAACATGCCCATACACGATCTTATCCTATCATCATTTGAAGAGTCCAATGCCAGAAGTAACTTATCAAATGCGCCTGCAAACATGTCCTTGAGAACTAGATATGGCTTGATGACAAGCGCATCTATCTTCACATAAATAATATCAGAAGAAACAAATGATTTGTGAAGATAAGTAAAATCAAAATAAAAGGGAGAAAAGAAGGACAATGAACAACTTCCCTTTGGTGGCGGAGGCTGTGAGGGCCTAAAGGAGAGAATAGGAGCAATCGCAGCTGTGAGAAAATATGAGGCATAGCGAATAGGGAGAGAAGGGACAGGATCAAGTCTATCTGAAGATGGAATATAGGGACAGGGAATAATAGGCTAAACCTTGACAGTTTTACTTACAATTTTACCATCCACAACAATGGGCTCGTCAACACAAGGGCTCTCAACCAAGAGTTCCTCCTCTATCAAAACATTCATTACATCCACACTCCCCTCAGTCTGATCATTCTTTTCAATATCGGGAGTCAGATTATTATCATTCACCTCTAAAATGGCATTCTCGACACAATTATCATCACAATCATTATCATCATAAATCGCCCGTTGACTATCAAGTTGCATAGCAAGCGATTTTTCATAATTTGAGACATGTGTGAGGTAACATCAAGTCTTGATTAGATTTTTCAATTCTTTTACCACAAAACTCAATCATCTGCTTAAGTAGATCTAGAGTCACTGAAGATTCAGATTGTGAATAATTATGGACTCTGTTGGATCACAAGGTGACACTCAAGAAGGGGGGTTGAATTGAGTGTGGTATTTTTAAAATTTTATCGAATTTTCTTTCGAGATCTCAGAGACCTTCTCTGAGCTTTTGAGTTGCGTATATGAATATTGTTAATTCGATAAGAACTTCTAGAATAGTAAATAGAAAGGCAGTAATAAAGAGACGAGACAAGCAATTTTACCGTGGTTCAATCTCACCTCTGAGATCTACGTCCACCCTACCTTTTCTTTTATTAATTGAATCACAAAATACCAAACTCTTGATACTACTTGATTCCCTCACTACTAACCCTAGTAGTGCCCCCCACCACTTAACCCTAAGTGTTGCTAATTGAATTAGATTTATACTCAAACCAACCCAACACTCTCTATAATAAGAAAATTACAGAAAGAATTTCGTCCTCTAAAATCGTGCTTCTTGATAAGCTAATGAGGAAAGTTACGATCTAAAACTGTTTCCAGCTATATAACAGCTCAGTGCCATGCTCAGTGCCGTGCTCAGTGCCTTGCTCAGAGCCACTGAAGACAAATATCTCTTCCGAAAAATCCGGGCCATAATCTTTGATCTTCTATCTTTTCCAAACTCGTCTTATATCTTTTCCAAAGCTGATCTTCATGTATCATTGGAGATTTTGCGAGAGGATAAAATCTTTTTAGAATAAATCATTTTATCTTTGACATAAAAAAAGATAATATTTTCCAAAACTAATCACATAATCAGTTTGAGAAAACTATCTTTATTTATATACAAAATCTTTATTTCAAGAAACAGATTTTTATGAAAAATAATATTAACATGATTACTTCATTTCTTAACTCTAAGAGAATAACTAATTATGCTAAAATTATTTTCATACTTTGTTTAAATATCCAACTGTCAAAAACTCCAATGACTTTGTTGCTCGAACAGAATTATTTCACTGAGACATTCCCAAAACATGTTAATAACATACATGTGTTTGTCATCATCAAAATACACATGGACAAAGTGTCTCAACAAATTCCCCCTTTTTGATGATGACAAACACATAATAGTTCCCCCTCAACATAAGCAAATATTACATTGGCAAACATGATACGATTTCATGAGAATGAACATCTAGCATTAGCATAGTGCTATATACCAAATCTTCCCCCTTTTGGCATTATCAAAAAGGAGGCATAAAAATCCATAGTACTTAAATAGTTCGAAGTCAATTGTCCATGCAAAATAGTAGCTCAAGCAAAAATCAATCTAGTGACGCTGGTGCTACGTCAAGATTCAATTCACAATCCAAAGTTTTGAAGCAAGAACTAATCCAACTCACAATCCGAAACTATGACGCAAGAGTTAATCAAATTCACAATTCAAAGTTATGGATCATAAGGTAAAAGTGAAGAATTATGGTAGGATAAAGAAATAAGGTAAGCAAGCTTGAATTATTTGGAATGGAGATATGCTCAACAAGTGCTCAAACCTTATTCACCTTTTTGACATCATCACGCATAGATTTTGGAACTTTCTTCTCTTTGGCACTGTATATGTTACTGTGCCACTGGACAATCTCTTTCCTTCAAAGATGGCTTTGCTTCGTATATTCAATAATCCAAAGACATGGTAATCACAACTCTTTTCATCATCTCATAATTAAACTCTAATATGAATTGTCTCATCTCATTTTTTTGATGTCATGGAAGGATTTTTTCTTTTTCATTTTTTTTTCCTTCTTATTTTCCTTTTTTTTCTTCATAAGGAGATGTAGACTATATAGAAATCATAGAGTCAATTAATGAGAACCAGCAAAGAATATTAACTTGTGAAACGTGATCTTATCTTCTTTCAAAAAATGTCCATGGCACTGTGCCTTGTACTGTGCCTTGTACTGTGCCTTGTACAGTGCCCCACTGATTTCTTTCTTTCACTTATAGAATTTCATTGCCGACCTCTTCAAGTTCCCCCTCAACTCATGACATCTTCTTTCACCATTTTTACAGAATGTCTTTGCCCCGAACATAATCATGAATCAAGGTTAAAAGCACTTGTTGTTTGGAGCAATAGGGGATGAAAACAATGATGTAATGGGGAAGTAAATGAAGAATAAGTAAAGAAGAAATAATAAGGCCAAATGTCAAACTCAAAATAAGCAAATCAAGATTTCGGGCTAAAGATCAAGCTAGCCATAGAAAAGTGAATTAACATTTCATAGCTTAATAGTTCAGCAACTTAGGATCATTTAGCTTAATACTTTGGCAACTTAGAATCAAGACATCAGGACAGCATCATTAGACCTTGCGAGTCCTAAATCACAATTAAAAGACTCTTTCACAAATTTTCACATGGATAAATATTATAGCCTCCGATTGAACACATCTATGAGAGAAGATAAGGCATATAACAGATATCAATTGCTAGAAATATATCTCAAAGTCAATAAATTCACCCTTTTTTTTGTTGCCAAATGTAACACACCCTCCATGGTAAGGCTACAAGTGAGAGGAATTGAATTTTCACTAATCATAGGTCTTAAGCAGCTAATGCGGAGGATAATAGGCTGCTTTCTCTCACTTTCACCTGCAAAAAGATCACTTGTTAGTTTTGGGAACCCAAACTTGCTTGGGTCCCTTCTTCTTTCGTTGAGCATCTAAGAGATCCTTTCTAACCCATATTTGATTTGCATACTTTGCATTCTTCTCAACATATTTTTCCTTTGCATTACAGTCATTCATGAGATGTCCATTCTTTCCACAGAAGTAGCAAATCAAATATTCGGGAAGATCAACATATTTTTGCTTTCGAAAGTCTCTTTCATAATTTTTAGCTCTGAGACCTGTACTGAGCTTCTGGTCAGTATATCCTAAACCATGTCTGTTTCGATTATTTGTTTGAGAGATCATATGGTCTAGGATATTACTACCAGGTCTGGCAATTTTTGACTTCTGCAGTTGCACCTTCAAAGACTCAATTGTTGCTTTCAAGTTTTCATTTTTGTCATTTAGGGTGTTTAAGTCATGTTTGGCTTTTTCAAAATCTACACAAAGTTTTGTACCTTGTCCTTCATTTATAGGGTCGACCCTAGGGTTTCCCTTTTCATTTTTCAGTTCCAATAGTTCAAGGTTCAAAACGTTTATTTGTATTTCAAAGTCAAGATTCTTTGCCTCAAGCTCAGTATAGGGCACAGTGTTGTTTACAATTTCTTTAGCAAGAGCTTTTTCATATTTTAGCGCACTTATCTTAACGACTTGGTCATTTATCGCTTTGTCCATTTCTTTATTTCTTTTGACCAGGTCCTTGTTATCATCCAGGAATTCCTTATATTCCAATTCCAACCCATGTTTTTGCTTAGTGATGTTTTTCAAATCTTTTTTCATGTTTATAAATTCATCACGCATTTCTTGACAATCGTCAATTACATTACTAAGCAAAGCAATTAGTTTGTTTTTGGATAATAGAGGTATCTTAGATTTCAAAGAAGTGAGTTTTACCTCTGCATTGTCCTCCTCATCTTGGGAGGTGGGTGTTTTCGCCATAAGACATAGATGCGAGTCATCTAGGTACTGAGACCTTCTCTGAGATCCTTCAGTTGCATTTAGGCAAAGTTTTGCCTCTTGGCTCAGTGCCTCTGAATGTTCCTCATCAGACTCGGATTCTCCCCATACGGCTGCTATCATGGCCTTCTTGAACTCCCTTTTTGATGGTTCTCTTTTATCTTTGGGTTTCTCATTTTCCCACAAGGGACATTCCTTGATCCTGTGGCTATATTCTCCACACTTAAAACATCCAGAGTTAGTAGCACTTTTCTTATTGTTAGATGTAGTACTCTTACCTTTGAAATTCGCATTCTTGCTAGGATTCCTATTTTTGTTCTTTCTAAGAAATTTTTTGAATCTCCTAGTAAGAAAAGTAACATCTTCATCACTATCACTATCATCACTTTCTAATTCAGTTTTTAATGCTAGACCTTTGCTCTTTGGTGCAGGATTTTTAGCATCTAGAATAAGTTCATGAGTCATTAAAGAACCAATTAATTATTCTAGGGGAAGTTTCGACTAGTCCTTGGCTTCTTGTATAGCAGTTATTTTTGGTAGCCAACGACTTGTCAAACTTCTTAACACTTTCCTAACCAATTCTTCTGAATAATAAATTTTTCCAAGAGAACGCAATTCATTTGTGATGATAGTAAAGCGAGCAAACATTTCATTTATTGATTCATCTTTATTCATGGTAAACAATTCATATTGTTGAACTAACAAATCAATGCGAGATTGTTTTACCTCATTCGTGCCTTCATGGGCTAACTCGAGAGTATCCCATATTTCCTTTGCCGTTGAGCAAGCAGAGATCCTTGAGTATTCATCAGGTCCATTCATAGCTTTAAAGTTCTTCTCAGCCTTTGCATAGTCGGTTGAATCGTAGTCGTCTTCGTCTTTGTCAACCAACTTTTCCTCATTATTTTTGGCTTGGATGAGGATGGGTCCTTTTCTTATGGTTTTCCAGCATTCATAATCCGACCCTTGGATGTAAATCCTCATCCTAGCCTTCCACCATCCATAATCTTCTCCATTGAAAACCGGGCACTTTGAGTGTCTTCTTTGAGAGTCATCTTGTGAATTCATGCTAGCTATTCTCTAGGGATTAACCTAATAAGAATATTAGGCTCTGATACCAATTGTTGGATCATAAGGAGACACTCAAGAAGGGGGGGTTGAATTGAGTGTGGTATTTTCTAAATTTTATCGAACTTTCTTTCGAGATCTCAGAGACCTTCTACGAGCTTTTAAGTTGCGTATATGAATATTGTTAATTCGATAAGAACTTCTAGAATAGTAAATAGAAAGGCAGTAATAAAGAGACGAGACAAGCAATTTTACCGTGGTTCAATCTCACCTCTGAGATCTACGTCCACCCTACCTTTTCTTTTATTAATTGAATCACAAAATACCAAACTCTTGATACTACTTGATTCCCTCACTACTAACCCTAGTAATGCCCCCCACCACTTAACCCTAAGTCTTGCTAATTGAATTAGATTTATACTCAAACTAACCCAACACTCTCTATAATAAGAAAATTACAGAAAGATTTTAGTCCTCTAAAATCGTGCTTCTTGATAAGCTAATGAGGAAAGTTACGATCTAAAACTGTTTCCAGCTATATAACAGCTCAGTGCCTTGCTCAGTGCCGTGCTCAGTGCCTTGCTCAGAGCCACTGAAGACAAATATCTCTTCCGAAAAATCCGGGCCATAATCTTTGATCTTCTATCTTTTCCAAACTCGTCTTATATCTTTTCCAAAGCTGATCTTCATGTATCATTGGAGATTTTGCTAGAGGATAAAATCTTTTTAGAATAAATCATTTTATCTTTGACATAAAAAAAGATAATATTTTCCAAAACTAATCACATAATCAGTTTTAGAAAACTATCTTTATTTATATACAAAATCTTTATTTCAAGAAACAGATCTTTATGAAAAATAATATTAACATGATTACTTCATTTCTTAACTCTAAGAGTATAACTAATTATGCTAATACTTTGTTTAAATATCCAACTGTCAAGAACTCCAATGACTTTGTTGCTCGAACAGAATTATTTCACTGACACATACCCAAAACATGTTAATAACATACATGTGTTTGTCATCATCAAAATACACATGGACAAAGTGTCCCAACAGACTCCATGTGGGTCAGAATAGGTATAATCAGTTGCATAAGACTCGTTAGGGAAATGGTTAATATCATGGGAATTCATGCACAAATTATTTGGATATTGACAATAAGAATATGCATCAGACATATAACTATTGTAATACCCATTATCAAAATTATATTGCTCTTGCAAATTAGAATACCCATTATTATAGTCTTGCCCCTGATAATTGGAATATCCATTATTAATGTCATATGGCCCTTGAAAATTGGAATATCCATTATAGTTATTATATTGCCCCTGAGAATTAGGATAACCTTCCCCATACGAAATATAAGCCGGCCACTCCATATAAACTCATGAGTAAGAGAGGAAGAAAGAAAGAATTTACAAAAAAAATTGAAAAAAAACGAAAAAAAAACGTACCTCAATTATAACAATGAAGTTCCAATGAGGCACAGAGAAGTAGACCAAATAACCAAACAAAAACTTAGAAACTAGCCGTCTCCCCGGCAACGGCGCCAAAATTTGATAGGATTTAGTCGTATCACCTATTCAAAGATAAACCTACAGTCCTCTAACCAAGGTAGTCAATGGAAGCAGGGTCGAATCCACAGGGAGACAGAGTTTCTAAATTAATATTCAATCAATTAGCTACTTCAGACGAAATCCGAGAAGAATTAACTGAACTAACGATTAAGCTAAGGAAGACAGATTAAACTGAGGATTTAACTATGGACTAAAAACCTAGGTTATTAGGTCGGTCCACCATGCTTATACCAATCAAATAAGGTCAACTACTATCAAAACCTAAGTCAAGAGTCGGGAGATTAGAGCATGTGTTGAGCTATGGTTAAGACTCAACGCTCATAGTTCAACATACACCGGATGTTCACTAATGTAATCAGAACTACTGACGTGTCCTAGGCCTCTAGTCGTAAGACGGATCTGTGCAAACAACTATTAACCACAAGCAATCAATGAAATTGTACACTGACATTAATCACTAATTAAGAACAAACCACATCACAATCGCCCTAAATCAAGCCCTAGAAATTGATAGAAATCTTAATCACAATCATAGTATAAACATGGCTTTCCTATATAACACCCTAGAAAGAGAACTACTCACCCATAATCGAATTAACAACAACAAAACTAATACGAAACCCTAATAATTGCATCATGAATAATTAAATACTTAAGCTAAGCAATTAAGAATAATAAAAGAGATTAGAGTAAAGAAGAATACCAATTGACAGAAAGCAGGAACTTTTATTGAAATCGAATAGGTTCAATCACCTTTAATCTAATCTAAAGTGTTTAAACTAGGCTAAGAACTATGAGAAATAAACTAGAGTTTAAAGCTGTAAAAAGATGTCTCTAAAATAATAAGGAAAAGGTATTTATAATACCCCTCCAAATCCAAATTAAAAACGGAAATAAAGATATAGTTTCCGCGAAGTCGAGTGCGGGACCCGATCGGTCAAAGAGCCACCCGATCGGGTCTATAGTAAAAATGATTAACCAAATTCCTCTTTTCCACGCAGCATCACAGCCTATCAAAAATAAGGCCTGCTGGCCCACCCGATCGGGCGCACAATCGGGTCCATAGAAATTGGCCCAGCTTGTAACGCAACATGCAGCAATTGGATTGGTGGGCCATTGTCTTGGATGCATATGTTGCAGCAGCTTTTATAATTAGTGGGCCTAACTCTTTCATCTTGTAGCGCACATCAGCAGCAGCAATTGGCTTGTGCGTGAGATGGAGCAGCAACATTTGGAGATCAAGCCCACCCGATCGGGCCTAGAGCAATTTGAGCCCAGCAGCTTTGTTTTTGGTTGTGACGCAGCCAACATCAATATTAGGCTTAATTTTGTGTCCGCCTGATTACCCACCCGATCCGGCCTTTTGTGCCCGATCGGGTTGGGCTTCAAGTGCTAACATGTTTTTCTTCGTTTTTCCACCCGATAGGATCGGGTGATTTTCGCCCGATCGGGTACGAAGTTTCTACGCCCGATCAATAAATATTCGCCCGATCGGGCCATTTCTTGCCCGATCTGAGTACGGAAAACTCCTTTTTGACACTTTGGCTCTCAATTCTTCACGTTTAGAGGTCTTGGGACCCTCCTAAGCTATCCATAAAGCTCGTGAGCCATCCTATGTGCCTCGTAACATCTCGTAAAGCTGTGGTTGCTTCCAAATAACTCGGAAATAAGGAGAAAACTCCCTAAAACCTTCAATTCAATACTAAAACACAAAACCACAACTATAAACGATAGTTAGCATAAAATAGCTCCCAAGAGCTCAAATGACGCACAAATTAGCTTGTAAATAAGGGAGAAAATTCTATATAAATACGTGATATCGCTTAACCAGCATATCGTCTATGTATACTTCCATTGTCTTGCCCAATTGCTTTTCGAACATCTTGGTGACCAACCTTTGGTACGTTGCTCCTGCGTTTTTTAGTCCGAAAGGCATAACTTTATAATAGAAAATACCTCGACTGGTGACGAAGACTGTTTTCTCCTGGTCTTGTGGATGCATCAGTATTTGATTGTAACCACTGAAGGCGTCCATGAAAGACAGCATCTCATGTCTGGCTGTTGCGTCCACCATCGCGTCAATGTGGGGCAGAGGGAACGGATCTTTGGGGCACGCCCTGTTAATGTCAGTAAAATCAATGCAAACACGCCACTTACCGTTCTTGTTGCTTACCACCACGACGTTGGCTAGCCAATCGGGGTACTGGACTTCACGTATCTTCCCCGTTTCGAGAAGCTTTTGGACTTCGTCGTAGATTATTTTGTTCCGTTCAGGGGCGAATTTCCGACGTTTCTGTTTGACAGGTTTGCAAGTAGGGTCAACATTTAATTTATGCGTAATGATTTCTGGGGAAATACCTGGCATATCGTCGTGTGTCCATGCGAAACAGTCTGCGTTTTCCCTTAGGAAGTCTATCAACTCTTTTCTGACGTCCTCTGGTATGTCAGCTCCAATGTGAACCACCTGCTCAGGTTTGGCCGGGTCCAAGACGACTTCGTCTAATTTTTCGGGCTCTGGTTCTTTGTAACCGTCGTCTCGTTGGCCGTCCTGTAATTGCTACGGAACCTGTCCGTCTGCCTTAGAGGGCTTCAGTGCCGCTTTGTAACACTCCTTGGCTATCTTTTGGTCGCCTTAGATCTCCTGGATCCCCCATTTGGTCGGGAATTTGATCGTCTGGTGGTAGGTTGAGGGAACAGCTCGCGTGTCGTGTATCCAAGGCTTGCCCAAGATCACGTTATAAGATGATTTACAGTCAATTACGAGGAACCTTACCTGGAGATTGACTCCTTGAGCGTATGTGGGCAAGGCAATTTCGCCAACTGTGCTCTTCGATTCTCCGCTGAATCCTACGAGGACTGTGGACGTTTTGGTGATGTCGTCAAGGCCTAGACCCATCTCTGTTAAGGCGTCCAGGGTGATGATGTTGGCGGAGCTCCCGTTGTCGACTAGGATCCTTTTGAGCAAGCAGTTTCCTATGGTTAGCGAGATCACCAATCCGTCGTGGTGGACGTCTGAAATGTCGTCTGCATCTGATTCATCAAACGTGATTGGCTGGTCGTCATATGACGCCTTTCTTGGCCTGAGGGTCGGCTTTTCCATGCTGCATTCCTTGGCGTGTCGTTTCGGTCATCGTGTCAAACCTCTGGTTAATTTCAGCGAGGCTGGTAGCTTGATTTTCCATGGGAATTTGTTTTGTGAGAGTGGTGATTATGTAGTTTATTTGATGCTATTTCAGAATCGTAGGCCCCACGGTGGGCGCCAAATTGTTTTGGACGAATTTAGTATGGACGGGCAATTCGTCGAGATGAAGTTGTAAGGCCAACAATTCAATAACCTCGATTTGATTAATAACAAAACAATAAGTGAATACAATTTGAGTATAACAGCGATGAGTAAATAATAGCAAAAATATGCCGTGTAGAATACAATGAAAACCAACGAGGTATTTATACCCCTCTACGTACATCTTGTAGCCGTCACCTTGACCTAACAACAAATCTAAACGGCTCAAATCTAAACTAAGCACCTCCTAAAAACAAGGCGTCCAGCTCCACCCGTGCTTATACTTAGTCTTCTGTCCTCCATCGTCTTCGATCACGTGACGCAGGCGTGCCAAATAGTCCGTTATTTTAATGAAGAAAATGGGCCATCCGTTTGTCATGTGAGGGCTGAATTTAGCCCACAACAGGTACCAAATAGAAAATTCAAAAGTACAATGGTACCACATGGCTTAGTTTTATAGGTTAAACTAAAAAAGAAAATTAAAAAGTAAAAAAAAAAAAAGAAATCCACCACACCCCGCTGCAGCCACCCATTCCCCTCCCTCCCCACCACCAATACCCACCTTAACTCATCAATTTTAACATCATCACAACCCCTTCCGGCGACCGCAACAATCAGCGGCGCGACCGACAAGGCACAACTTGCACAATCCCCTAAACTAAGACACGATTCTGAGAATGAACAACTCGCTTGACGATTTCCGTTTCGCCTTCATCCTTACCCCTAATTATTATAACCTGCACAAAAGTATGAATAAGATAATGAAAACAAAAGGAAAGAAGGAGTTAGAAGAAGAGTCGAGAAATCTAGGGAAACATGCATTATCTCCTCTTAAAATCTTCCAAATCCTGATGAGTATTTGAGCTGCTTTCCATCCCATTCTCAGCGAAAAACAACTAATTCTGGTTACTTAAGTATGTAAATGGAAGCAGATTTTGGGATTTCCCACAAAAGAGGAAGAACTGGAGAAGAAAGCGAGCACACTTGTGAATCAGGTTTGAGGTTGTTTTGTGGTGGGAAAAGGGGATTGGCGTCGGGGGAGGGAGACCAACGGGTTCTGGGTGGTTTTCGGCTAAGGATGCAGGTGGGTGGTGTGGGTATTGGTGGTGGTTGTGGCAATGAGGGGGTTTCCGGTGGTTATAACAGTGCGGGGTGGGGATGGATGAGTTTTTGATTTTTTTAAAAAAATTAAATGATTTAAAAAATTAACAAATTGACAAATGCAATGCGCCACCACTGCCACATGACATTGTTAACCTGGTATCAGATTATCATTTTAAAAGATATCCTAAATATTTATTTTGAAAATTACTAAATATGGGATTAATTATGAGTAGGTTTACTGTAAGATGGTCTTAAGTTAAGGCTTAACATCAGATCAGCCCAAATAAGCCCAATTACGCGCGTCACACGCTGCAGTCCCACACAAATTATTTTTTAACTTTTCGACCTAAAACCTTAACGTTTGTGTTTTTTTAACTTTTTAACCTAAAACCTTAACTTTTGCATAAAAATCCATAACTAATATCATATGTAATGGAGTGAAGAGAACGATAGTGATGGGAAGAAGGCTGGTCGTGAAAGATGCCTATTGGACCTATTAAAATCGTCTTGCACTAAGCTTATAAGACTTTCTAATTAATTATAGAAAATAGATAATATCATATTAATTTAAAACCATCTTTAATAAGAGTTTTGTAATTAATTATAGAAGATAGGGGCAAAGTCTTATAAAAGACGGTCTTACATTAAGCTTAATGTAAGACCAGCCCAATAAGCCCAAATTACGCGTGCCACGCGCTAAGGAGCCTAGAAATATTAATTTTTTTACTTTTCAACCTAAAACCTTAACTTTTGCGTTTTTTAACTTTTCAACCTAAAACTTTAACTTTTGCATAAAAATTCATAACTAATAGGGTTAATGGAGTGAAGGGTATCGATTCCACATATGAAATTAGTTATGGATTTTTACGCAAAAGTTAAGGTTTTAAAGCGAAAAGTTAAAAAACGCAAAAAGTTAAGGTTTTGGGTCGAAAAGTTAAATAAATCAACTTAGCTGGACTGCTTAGCATGTGGCACGCGTCATGGTCTTATCTAAGGCTTATTGGGCTGGTCTGAAGTTAAGCTTAACCAAAGACCGTCTCAGAGTAAACAACCTCGAAGATAGGTAATAATTTGGATTAATTCCGTTAATTTTTCAAAAAAAAATTCGTTCTCCTCTTCCCTTTCTCTCAGTCCCGTACTGTTAGTTTGCTCAGTCGTCTCTTTCTCTCCGAACAGATTACAGCGGCACGGGGGCGTGTTGCAACAAAGAAGCAGGGGAAGCTTTTGAAATCTGATTGACATTTGAATTTAATCGGTTCTGGTGCTTAGATTTGCTCCTCTGGAGTGAAATCCGCCCTCCGACGAGGAGGCGACGCAGCGAAGCAGGAGAGCGGCGTATTTGAACACCTAAAGCCTTCATTAGGCAAGCTCACTAGCTTTAAACTCACTACTTTCCCAACATTAAGTTGAGATAAATTGTTGTGTTTTCATATTTTCCTCACTTCTCACTTCTGTGTCACTGCTTATGCCATTTTCTTATTTGCCGTGTTGATGTTTCATGCATATATTTTTACATACTTGTTAACTTTTGTGTATGGGCATATTGTGAATTGTGACATATTTGATATGATTCGAATTGATTTTCGGCTTCTTCATACCTAACATTTTTCATTTTCTTGTTTTAGGAAAATATGACCGTAGTTTTGGTTGATGAATTTAGATTGGCTCTTTTCATGTTTGTATTAATTCTAGGACTCAGTAGAAACTAGAACACTTGTTAATACATGATAATTGTTTGATTGTTATGCTGGTAACTTGGCTAGTATTGGTATGGATATTGCACTATTAGGTACTGTTTTTATCATTAATCAATTAGCTTGATGAGCCACTCTCAGCTTCACTGCTCAAGTTAATGTAATGTTAATTAGTAGGGTTATTAGATTGGGTAATCCTATGAGGTCACACAATGTACCAAATAATTGAAGGAAATGAAAGCACATTTCGGGCCTTATGGAAGCTGCCCAAAGGGAGAGGAGAAGGGGAGAATTAGCTCTCTTTAACCTAATTCTCTACTATTATATACTTAGTTTTGAAAAGCGCACCTGAGGCGCGCCTAGGCGGTAGGCGAGGCGAGGCGCACGCCAAAACGCCTCCGGCCGGCGAGGCGTTTTACGTCAGGCGCGCGTCCGGCCGCCTTTTAAGAGGCGCAAAGCGCACCGCCTGGTCGCTTTTCGTGGAGTTGCGCATATTTTACTACATCTGAGTTAAAATTCAAAAAAAAAAGAGCTTTCTTCAAATTGAACCTTACCTATGCTTTAGAACACAATTTCGATCAAAACCCCTCAAATAATTTCACTCAAATGCTTGAATTGAACCATAAATAAAAAAAACCTAATTTTGAAGAAACCCTAATTCGCTTTTGAGTGATACTTGAGCGGCTTCTTCGTTGCCAGTGGTGACAGATACGGTTGACCAACATTGTCGTGCGCTTCGAGTGGTAGATCTGCAGTTGGTCTTTGCCGGCGAAGTGTTCTTGGAGTTCTGTTAGATCGAGCAGCAGTATTGTGGTTATAGTTCTGTGACATAGTTGATAGGATTTGATGAGAGAAGGCTAAGTGGCCCCACTAATTTTTTATTTAAACAATTTTTTTTTCTTTTGAAAGTGCACATGCTTTTAAATTAAGCTTTTTTTTTTGTTATATTTATTTTTTATTAAAATTTATTACCCAAGAAAATATATATAAAAAAATGGAAAATAATGTGCGCCTCGCCTACAAAGGCGCCTTGCGCCTGGGGACCTTTTGCGCCTCGGTGCGCCTCGCGCCTTTTAAAACTAAGATTATATAATGATGTAATATTAGGGTTTAGAATAGAGGTTAAGAAGTAGCTTCGTGCACAAATAGAGAAAAAAGAAACCTTAATTCTCCCCGAAACCGACTCCCTATTCCCTAAAAGTAAGAGAGTGAAGTTTGGTCATCTTCTTCCGTTCTAGCAGGCATGGGGTTTAATTAGTGTTCGTGGTTTGAACAGATAGAAACATTTGGCCTTGGATCGCAAATTACTTGCATGGTATTGAACTCTTGGAATTCCACTTTATATACATTTATATGTTCTTATATTGGCGCTTAACGACATATTATTCATTTGATCAGGTTTATCTGCTGGATTAATTAATTTAATTCAACTAGGGAAGGATTGTTATGGCTTGATTTGCACAATCTATATAATTGACTGGATTATTGATTTTTTTATTGTAATTATAGTGGTTTATATCATAGTCATGAAAGGCACAATTGCAAAGAGTATCCTAATTACTTTTAGCATGGCTACAAGGAGAATACAATGAACTTGCTTGAACTCTTTCGCCAGTAATCTGCCTTAAAAACACTAATGTTCCGATCATTGTCTGTTTTTAATTTGAAAATCCATTTGGATTCAATGGGTAAAAGTAACTCAACCAAGTCCCAAAATTGGATTTTGACTTGGAATTCATTTTTAGAGTTCATGGCTTCTAACCATTTTTCGAGTCCTGACTTTCCAAATCATCCTTGTAGCTAGTAGTGTTCTCACGTCATAAATTGTTATTTCAGATTTTTCACTCAAAAAGAAATTAATACTTCCTCCGTTTCGCAATACTCGCAACGTTTCTTGTTTGCACACTATCCAATGCAATACTTTGGACTTTAATATCTCTAATTATTGATAAGTAAAAATTATAAAAAGTTGATATTATAATAGTATGCATTAAGATGAATCAAATAAGATCCCACTTGGCTATATTTTTTCTTATGCACTTGGAAAAAATATAAAAGAAGATTGATAGATGAATAGTGGTTACTATGCTAATGTTACGAGTATTGAGAAACGGAGGAAGTATATCTTTTTGATGGAATGATGATCCAAACCTACGTTCGGGAGGAACATAACAAGTTTTTTTTCACCTCTGTGCTCAAAAGCTTCCTATAGGAGGTTCATGAATAAAATGCACTTCGAGGATTTTCATGCTAGACCTCATCTCATTCATTTGTTGCTGATCTCGAACTCTCTTAAAAACACTATCGCGAGCTACAAGCATTTCGTTTTCGCTACTGTGTTAGAAGTAATAACCCTTAGTCTCTACGAATCCCACTGAGAAGAAGTAAGACGTTAAGCAAAGGAGAAGTGGGCCTCTGCATAGGCAATGGAGCACTAGTGCCATGAGAGATTATTTTTTTACTTTTTCTTTCTTGTTCCGTTTTGGAACTACATAATTGTCATTACGTTCCAGCTATAACGAAGAACATTATTCCGAATTTGGATTCCAAATTTCATTTAATCTTAAGAATAATTTTGTGCTTTGTTAATTGATAGGTTTTATGTCTCTGCTAAATTGTCCAATGGTTTGTATGATTCACACTTAGAAACACATACCTATAACATAAACATGAAAAAGCAAAAATCAAATGAAACACATACCTATCGCATTGTCGATTAGGCTACATAAGTTCAAAACGAATTTAGAAACATCACAAAGATTTTCAAAGCATTAGATTTTGAGTCATTTGATGTTTTTGAGTTTTTCTTAATGAAGAAAATGACAAAATCTCCTTTCAAGGCTACAAGTGAAAGGGGGAGTGACCTCTTAGCTCTCATACATATCGATGTATGTGGACCCTTTAGGTAGGGGAGGGTACAATTACTTCATAACCTTTACGGATAATGTAAGCAGATATGATATGTTTATGTCATGCTAATCTTTGAAAAATTTAAAGAATCCCAAAATGAACATGAGAAGAAAATTAAGTTAATCTGATTTTGTCGTGGTGACAAATATTTGAAATAATATTGTGGCGACCATTTGAAGGATTTTAGAATACTTTCACAATGGACGCCACCTAAGACCATATCAGATATGATTCGTGCAATGACGAGTTTTGGTGATCTCCCCAATTCTTTCTGACATGTTAAAGCTCCTGTATAAAATATGGACACTTCAAATAGAGAAGATTCATTCCTAAATTTTCTTCCAAAGGTTTGGGGTTGTGAAGGTTAGGTAAAATACTTACTTTCTGATAAACTTTCTCCGAAATCTGATAAAAGAGACGAAGGGGTACTACAACTTTTATGACCATAGCAACAACAAAGTGTTTGTTGCTGATGACGGTGTCTGGAAAAGGTGTTTGTTTTCTAAAAGACAAGTGGGAGCAATATATATCTCGTAGAAGTTCGAAATGAGAAACAAATTCACGAGTTTCAAAAATATGAAAAACTTCATGAGGTGGTGCATTCTATTTACAGACCTACTACCGTCCCACTTGGTTATGCCTGCGAAGAAATCTCTTTTGTTGCTCCGTAACATAGGTGTAGTAGGATCATCATTCCATCATTTAGATGAGCAACTTCAACATCTCCAAACCTCTCCTTATTGAGCTTCTTCAGATCTTGCTTCAGATTTTTCAGTTTTTGCCAGATTTGAAACATCTGAAATCCATTAACTTGCTGCTACCAGGCTTCTTTAACAATAGTAAAAAAACTATCACATTTGCTCCACATCTGAAAATATCTGAAGGGGATTTTGCCTTGAGGTGTGGGAAAGAATTTGATCAAAGCAGGGGAGTGATCAAAGTATCCCTCAGGAAGGAAAATCACTTCAGCTGATTTAAAAAGAGTTAACCAGTTTCCATTAGCAACAACTCTATCAAGCTTTGCTAGCACCCTATCTTCATCATCTTGCTTGTTGTTCCATGTATAGAACCTACCAAGAAATTTGACATCAGTCAAATTACAAAAGTTGAGGCAGTGTTGAAAAGCCTCAATCTCCCTTCTAGTAACTGCAGCCCCAACTCTTTCCTCATATGTGAGCACATTATTGAAATCTCCCATCATCACCCAAGGGCCAACTAAAGAACCACCAATTCTCTCCAAATCATTCCACAGAACACACCTGCTAGCATTATCATTATGGGCATACACTACTGTACAAGCAAAGGAGACTCTTGAACTGCAAGAAGTGACAATACAATGTACTAACTGATCAGTGCAGAATCTGATATCCACCTCAAAAGCTCTAGGGTCCCAAGCAATGATGATTCTCCCTCTGCCATGCCATGGTAAGTTTGTAGTTATATTATAACCTGGACACAAGTTCAGATACAAGGCCCCCAGTTTATGAGCCCTGATCTTAGTTTCAAGGAGACAAACAAGCTTAGCTTTATGAGAAGAAATAAGATTCTTGACCTCTTTCTGCTTAGCTAACTTGTTTAGACCCCTTACATTCCGACATAGTATATTATCCATTCACAATAGGGGTAATCAACCCCTTATCTATCAGCTCATCATTACCTCTGTCATCAGGGAGGAGGCCAACTTTATCAGCTTCAATAAGAGTCACCTGCTGCAGCACCTCAAATCTGTTGGGACTTTCCTGGGTTGTAGCAGTTACAGTAGCAGTTACAGTAGGTTGTTGCTGCTTTTTAAATTTGCTAGATACTTGTCTGAACCCATCCTCATCCACCAACAATTCCTTATTCAGTTTAGGGGGCACTTTAGGCCTCCAATCCTGCTTCTTTTTGACTACTCTACAGTCATCCCCTCTATGGCCTATCTTTTTGCAATGTATGCAAATTTCAGGCTTCCATTCATACTCAATAACCTGATGAATAAGTACACCATGTTCATTCAAGAAAGAAACAGAATCAGGATATATCTGATCAACCACCACTTCCACCACCACTCTTGCATACATCAATCTATCCCTCTTCTCAGTAGCTTGATCAACTTTAACAAAATCACCTAAAGCCTGTACTATTTTGGTAAGGCTTCTACCTCCCCAATATTTCACATTGAGCTTTGGAAGTTTAACCCAAATAGGAACCTTTTTAACCACCTGGTCACCAATATCAGCATCAATGCCCATGATTTAACAATCAAAGGTTTCGAATCAAAACTAAAATGGCCAGTAAGAGCCAAGTCTTTCCCTCCTATGTCACTAAATCTCACCATGATAGTCCCCTTGCCAACTTGAGCAATTTTATCAATGCCCATCTTTCCCCAAATCCTCTTCAGAAACCCTTCCATCACAGAGAAAGGTGGATTAGCTCCAACCACAAAACAGAATATGGCTGTTTGCCAATAGTCCACTTCCTCAGCAACATCATCTAGCTCTATTTTAGGTAGCTGCTCAGTTAGAGGAGGCTGCTCCTCTATCACATTTAGCACATTTAATCTCTTCTTCCCGGTTTCCATCTCTACACTAACAGTAGAGCCAAATAGAATGTTCTTACTAGGATTGCTATGTTTGAACTTACCTCTAGAAGTTGAAGCATGGTCGCCAATGTTAGATTTCAGAGCTGAAACCCACTCTGAGAACCTCCTCAGAGCTTGAGGGTTCACTTCATCACCATCAGAGTGTACAATAGGAGTATCTGGGTTGAACTCCTCATCACTTGTAATGTCAAGATCAGAAATGTCTTCTTCTTCCTCAGTCAGTTTGCCTTTCTGTTTCAGATCAATGGTGCTGCTAGCTATGGAATCAGAGCCAACCTTACTTCTTGCATTCTTCCTCTTTGGGGGTCTGCCTCTCTTGCCCCCTGCCATGGCTTCTGGTGGAGGAGGGAAGGAGAAATCGCCTCTTAGAGAGAGAACTTTCTATTTTAGGAAAGTTTTTTGAAACCTTTTTTTTCCATCAACGTAGACTAATAATGATAACATTTTCCTTTCCAAAAGAAGGAATGCTACTCCTTATTCTTTCCTTCATCTTTCTATCCTCTTCCCTTCATTTTGCTCTTTCCTTTTCCCTCTAACTTTTCTTATTACTTAGTAGGAACCAAACAAAAGGAAATTAATTTGCATTTGTGTTTTTGCTTAGAAACTTTTGTTAATGGAAAATTATTTTCCTTTAAAAATGTTTAATTTCCGATCAGATATAAGGTGACGGTCTATTGATTCAAGAGTGCAAAAATACGGCCGTATTGGAACGGTTTTCAACTTTGGCGAACCAAATTTGACCGGCTCAGCAAGGTGGATTTAACAACCCCGATATTTTGGCCGTTTCGGCTTTATCACCCACGACATCAAGGGTTTGCCCGTTTTTTCCGTCACAAAACGCCATTTTGCAAGTTTTTTGCAAATCTTTTTAGAGATTTCTATGTTTACTTAAATTGTAACACCGATCTCCCTTCAATAATGAGTCAAAGACAAGAGAAAAGAAAGAGAAGACGCATCACCACACTACTAAACCATATATAACTCCACTAAGATCTAAGATGAATCGAAGCAAAAAGACCAACAAAAACCAAATTCCTTCCGCGACAACCGCAACGCAGTCCACGACCAACGTATCCGTTCCGTTACCCGTGACCGCGACCGTTCCCGTTTCCGAAACCTAAACCGTATTTTCGAACCATGATTGATTCGCCAAAGGATGTAGAGTTTTGAGGGATGTGAAGATAATGAGATCAGTCCAAGGGAGGCGATTGTTCGCATTTATGTGACCATTTCATGTTGGAATGTCCTGGCTATAATTGTTATGTGAGGGAAGTCTTTTCACTTTCCTTTGTATTAGGTCTTAGTTATGCGTTTGAAAATGTCATGTCATTTGGTAGAAAGGCACGTGCAAAGCTATGGATTAGCACGAGGGATTTGATTAATATTCACTGTTTAGATACCTACCTAGGGTATGACTGTATGGAACATATGGAATACTAGTTGTGTTACTGTGCTTGCCAGATGATTAGTTGCTTGGAGTTTTGCAGACATGTCCTCTGGGATACACATTGGGGGTAGGATGGTAGGCTTGGAAAGAGTCAAAAATTATTAAACCCCTACTATGATTCTAGCAAGCTGCAATACCCATTTTGTAAGTGGCATGCACCACCATGAAGTTTAATGCAGCAACTACAGGTGCAAATGCCTTTTATTGTAGAGAGTTATATGTTAATTTTTTTTACTAAGGTTTCGAGGCTTATCTATTATTTCTTCTTTTATCTATTCGGTAGATTCAAGTGATGAAGTAAATGGGTCTCAAGTTATTGTTGGTTTTGATTTTGGTGGAAGCTCCATTCGTAGCTTCAATTTTGAATTCAAGCTTTCAGCTTATAGCTAGGTCTACTAGGTCTTGGAATACATTCAGCCAAGTGAAGGGGTATACTACTCTTTTGGTGTTTAGTACGTGGTCCTCAATGGAATTATTAGGATTTGAGAAACGGGTCTCACCTTCAACACCAAACTCATACTCACAGCTTAATTTGACTCATTGTCTCTTGTGTGATATCATATTGATGGCTACTGGTATATCTCATTGAAAACAAGGCAGGTTAAACGCTGCTCCAGAAAATTCTTTCCGATGTCAGTGGTAATTCGGAAAACATTGGATGGGCTTCTGCCTTTCCTTCTGGCTCTAGGGACTTGTCATTTATATCATATATGGAATAGGTCCAAGATCACTCTTGGGAATTGCATTCAAAAGAACTGAATTACGCCTGTAAAACGTTTCAAAATCTCAAAAGAAATTGGAGGAACCCTTCTTGGATCCCATTGGTTGTCAAAAGTATCGATGAAACAAAATTTCAGATGAATCTGGTAAAGATCCAAAGTTTTTCTTAAAATACTTTATCTTTGGCTTATTCACGGTAACTCCAAGTAACTAAGAGAGATTTGTTGGTTCAGGAATAGTTGTGTAATCCTTGGAAGTTTTTGTTATTTGAACCAGGGCCCAAGATCAGTGGCAAGAACTTAATATCGAAGTTTAAGACTCAAGCCTGTGGAACTTTTTTGGCTGACCAATTCCTAAGCTCTAAAAAGAGAGTAAAATGTTTTTGTACTAAAAAACTTGTCTGCAATCGGACCCTCTGGACCACAGTGGCATATTATATCATTGATTCTCGTGCCAGGCTTAGCCTATTCATTGTGTCTTTGAAAGTGACATTCAGCTTCAATCTGAATGTTCTTAATATCTACGCTTGTCTAAAATCACAATATCATAACGAATCTCACATGTTTTCCTTTTGTATTTGGGATTTTGATCAATGATCCCCAATCCAACTCTTTCCGCACTCCAACTTCCTTCCATCTTTACTATCACATACTTTTCTATATCTTATCTTTCCGTCACCTATCTTATTCTGTATCCTCCTTAATTTTTATTTTAAAGCCTATATTGGAAACTTGATGTTCTGCTCAATTTCACTAAAAAGTGCTAAGTTAGGGATTTTGCTTACTATTCTGAATTGTAAGAGTTGTTTTTTTTTTCTTTTCTTCTCAGGTTCATCATTGATATTTTGCTAGAATTTAATTGCTCATATGAATGATTGTTTTCTTGTTTTACTGTCTAGAATTTCTGCCTATGTGGGCTTCGTTGTAGTTGTTTGCAGAATGTGTCAATACATCTTTCTTTCCGCTTGTATCTTCTTATATATGTTTGCTCAATCAATTTGTTTGTTCTTGGGGGTAAGGGCCTTTTTTTCAGTTCATTTCGGCTCAAATCATTCCGTTCCATCCAATTCACCTCCAATTCACCTCAGCTCCGTTTGGTTTAGTTGAGCTCCATTCATTATTTGATCATTTTCGTTAATTTTATTATTATGTTGATGTAATTTATTTTACTAATTACTCTTATTATTATAGTATTATTATTGCTAATATTGTTTTGCTAATTATATCTTTACTCAATATCATTAATTCTTATTATTATAATAGTAATATTAATTACTATTAGACATTATTGTTATTATATAATTATCTTTAAGTATTAATATCTTAATAATAATCGTAATTACTTATTATTAATTATTATTATCATCATTTATTTATTACTTTATTTACTTGTAAATCTTTAATTGTATTTGTCTTTGTGTTTAAAACTTTTGTTTAACACTTGTTTGTCTAAAACTTGTATAAAACCTTTTACAACTTTCTAAAACGTAAAACCTATTAAAAACTTTTTATCACACTTGTCGATGCCATCTCCTTTTTGAACGGTTTTATATGACGATTCATGTTAACCGACTCCAAATCATTTCGGGGAATAAGGTGTAGTAGTTGTTGTAAACTATTATTAATTTAATTACAATTATCAATTAATAACAACTAATATCATTATTCATTAATTATTATTATTATTGCTTATCATTATAACAATTTCTTATTATTTATGATTATAATTATTTAATATTTTATTAATATTAATTAATAATTTATTATTTAATACTCCATCCGTTTCTTTTATCTGTCCCCTTTACCGTAGCTCCAAATACCAATATTGGTGATGTCATGGTGATGTAAAAGGGGCTAAGAGTAATTAAGGAAGTGGGTTTAAGGTATGAGGAACTAACTAATTCTTTAACCTGATTTCACCCCTAACTAGCACCGCAAATTAGATCCTACACTCGAGAGTACGATGCGCATGGTACTCTCGATGTACATTAGGAGCATTTAAATGTACATCAGTTCAAATTCAAAAAATAATTGTCCCCAGTATTTAAGATGTTCATTTATTTGATGTTATCGTTCATTCACATACTTCATATGTTCATTTACGGATATCAAATGTACATTACAAAACCAACTTAATTTTTTTTAAATAATCACTTGTACTTATCATTTTCATTCAAAAAATTTCAAATTCAAAATTTTGGCAAAAGGCGAGAATGTACATTAGAACCATTTAAATGTACATCAGTTCAAAAATCAATTTTTGAATTTGAAGTGATTTTTGAATTTGAACTGATGTACATTTAAATGCTTCCAATGTACATTCCCGCTCAAAAATCACTTGTACTCACCATTTTCATTCAAAATTTTTCAAATTCAAATTTTTGACAAAAGGCGGGAATGTACATTGGAAGCATTTAAATGTAAATCAGTTCATTCCCGCTCAAAAATCACTTATAATCACCATGTACATTCAAAATTCAAATTGTTGCCAAAAAGGCGGGAATGTATATCAAAAGCATTTAAATGTACATCAGTATTTGAACTGATGTACATTTAAATGCTTTTGATGTACATTTCCGCCTTTTTAGCAAAAATTTGAATTTGAAAAATTTTGAATATAAATGGTGAGTGTAAGTAATTTTTGGGAAAAATTAAGTTAGTTTTGTAATGTACATTTGATATCCGTAAATGAACATATTCAGTTTGTGAATGAACAATAACTTGAAATAAATAAACATCTTAAATATTGGTGGGGGCAGTTGTTTTTTTTTATTTGAACTGATATACATTTAAATGCTCCTAATGTACATTCGAGAGTACCATGCGCATCGTACTCTCGAGTGTAGGATCTACCCTTTGAACTAGCACAACCGTTAGTCCCTCGCCTATTTACAGGTGCCACCGTGCCCTGCCGCTGCCGTACCAACTACTACCGCCACCACATTCCGGCAACCGGCATTAAATTCGTAATAAAATAAAATAGAAGGAAAAAACCTTAGAAGGAAAAGAAACTAGATCTGAAATTACTGAAAATTGAAAGTAAACCACGCCCAACAACCCCTCAATCTAAAACCTGTGATTAATTGGGAAAAGAAGGTGATGGAGATGAATTTTGGCTTCGAATTTTGGTGATTCTTCAGCGATGGTTTTGAAAATCAATGTCGGCGGGTTTGTTATGGAGTTGCTTTTGGGGGCATTTTGTGACTTACATTCAGGACGGTGGTGGTTGCACTATTACGACATTGTTTCGGTGGTGGTGGTTGCTATGTTACGGCTTAGTTGCGGTGGTGGTGGTGGTTGGAAAATATAATTTTGATTGGTGGTAATGGTTGGTCATGAGAGTTGGTGAGAATGAGAGAGATTGGAGGGTTGAGATGGAATTAGTCGGAAATAATGGAGGTGTGGAAGTGGTGAGAGGGAGGGTCAGTAGAATAGGAGGAGAGAGAAAATCATTGTGGGAGGTGGGAGAACAAGGTGGGGAACTGTGGAAGTAATCAAAGGTGTTTAGGCTAAATTTGTGTAGTTTAATAAGGTTGAGGTGGGACCAAGAGATAGTTAAGTAGGGGTAAAATGGAGAAATTTACATGCCAAAATAAGAAAGATTCCAAATGGGACAAACAAAAAGAAACGAACTAAAACGGAAAGTAGGACAAACAAAAAGAAACGGAGGGAGTAAATTATTTTTTATTATTAATTACAATTATATTTAGCTCCATTTAGTTTAGCTCAGCTCCATTTCGTTCGATTTAGCTCCATTTAATTTTACTCAATTTAGCTTATTTATGCTGAAGAGAATATGTCCTATGTAAATTTTCTAAGAGCTGGAATGTTCGAGGATACCTTCCTCTATTTAGTTTCACTTAGTTTTTGAGAATACCTGTCATTCATATACGTGAACAATAGAAGAAAATTTATGTATTGATTGTACAAGCAAAGTCCCAGAATCTTGCCTCTTCGAGCCAAATATAGGATGGAATCACCCCTGACGAGTTAGGAAATCACAACGAGGATGCTAGATTTGTTTGTGACATTGTTGTTTGATGTCGGTTCATATTATTATACCAGAATTTCAAATGTGACCGACCTTGTTAATAATTTTAAGGGTTATTATTTATAACTACTCCTTTTGGAAAGGCTGCGAGTCTAGTATCAGTACATTTCTTTGACATTACACATTTTTCCTTTGTCCCTATCTTAGTTTTGAAAAGCGCGCCTAGGCGGTAGGCGAGGCGAGGCGTTTTACGTCAGGCGCGCGCCTCCGGCCGCCTTTTAAGAGGCGCACAACCCACCGCCTGGTCGCTTTTCGTGGAGTTGCGCATATTTAACTAGATCTGAGTTAAAATTCAAAAAAAAAGAGCTTTCTTCAAATTGAACCTTACCTATGCTTTAGAACACAATTTCAATCAAAACCCCTCAAATAATTTCACTCAAATGCTTGAATTGAACCATAAATAAAAAAAACCTCAAATGCTTGAATTGAACCATAAATAAAAAAAACCTAAATTTGAAGAAACTCTAATTCGCGTTTGAGTGATACTTGAGCGGCTTCTTCGTTGCCAGTGGTGACAGATACGGTCGACCAACATTGTCGTCCACTTCGAGCGGTAGATCTGCCGTTGGTCTTTGCCGGCGAAGTGTTCTTGGAGTTCTGTTCGATCGAGCAGCAGTATTATGGTTATAGTTCTGGGACATAGTTGATAGGATTTGATGAGAGAAGGCTAAGTGGCCCCACTAATTTTTTATTTAAATAATTTTTTTTCTTTTGAAAGTGCACATGCTTTTAATTTAAGCTTTTTTTTTGTTATATTTATTTTTTATTAAAATTTATTCGCCTCGCGCCTTGCGCCTAGGCTGTGGAGACCTTTTGCGCCTCGGTGCGCTTCGCGCCTTTTAAAACTAAGGTCGCTATAAAACTATGTTTGATCCAAAAACCAATCATTAGATACATGTTTGAGAATCCCTTTTTTTGTAATACCTTGAGAAAGAAAATAGAATTTATCTTTTGAACATCATAAACATGGAACTTTATTTGGGCTTCAGGGAGTTATGTAGGAAAATGACAACATAATCTGAACCTTACAAGCTACAAGGTCTTCTTGCCCACCACAAGAATATTTGTGCCTCAATACAACACAACAAGAAGCACCTTATGGGAACTCAATTAGTAGTGAAGACATTTCGAATGATGGGTTTGTATTAGAAGTTTGAATACATTAGTTGACTTTGGATTGGGGAAAATTAAGGTTGAAGTTATAAAATGACAATTCAATTAAGGTTATCATATAATTGCATGAAAAAGAGGGAGGAGAAAAGGATATCGATTAAGGGGAGAGATGTAGATTGAATTAATGTTAATGGTTTTGGCTTGTGGGAGTTTATCTTTCTAATTGTCTAGTTTTCTTTTCCTTTACACCTAAAACTAAAAGTCATCTAACTTACAAATTGCATCTGTAGATTTTTTCATGCTCCCTTTACATATAAAGCTCACAGCTTTCTTATGGTTGTTACCTCATCTCTTAGCTTACATCCTGTAATTGAAGCCCCCAAAGAACATTACTGGTATTACCTCTACTTGTCATTAATTGGAGAATCAAGTACTGCTAGTCGTTCATGCAAGGCGGTCTTTCACGTGCTGTCTCAGGAATCACCACTCCTGAAGTTGCAAAATTTCCAAATAGAAGGACCTGTTTTTGTTCTCTCCATTTGCGGAATCTTAGTCTTCACTATGCGGTTTTTTTATCCTTAATAATTTTCTTAACTTTATTTGTACACCAAGGCCGTTCCGATTCGGTTTGCCGTTTCTTTTTTAGGATTTTCAACTTGGCGAATCGATCTTGACTTGTTCATACCTGGTTATTGTTTTAGTCCGAGATGTTGGACGATACAGAAGAATTGAGCTCGTATCTCCCACCACATCAAACATTATAGTAGTCACTTTTTGGCAAAAATCCCCATACCGTGGTCGATGTCTTCATCTCGAAACTCATGGAATGTAATCGATGTTTCCTTCATGATCTTTGGGTATAGCTACAAAAAAGAGACTATATCACCAAATTTGTGCCACAACAACCGGGACTGGGTCTGCAATTAACGTAGCCTTTCCATTCCCATGGCACCGCGATCATTTTCATGACTGCGGCAGAATCCGCACTTTCGAACCATGAAAAGAACATTGTCCCAACATGCTTCTGCAAAGGCTGTCGTTCAAGGTGGAGTTAGGTGATCCGTTGCATGCAGGTTACTTACTCTATAATTCTACAGAGATTGTTTCCAGTCGATCTTTGATGCTTGTGCTCTTTTATCTGTTGGAATTTCTTGCAACCACAGCAACCAGAGGGGAATCGAGGATAGTACCATGTGATAGTCTGGCAGATTATACTCTATGCTGGCTTGGATCACTTTTATTCTAGCCAACTGTCTAGGGGATGTATAATATGCAGAGTATTTAGTAAGATGTTAAGTATTCACTGATGTTTTTTGTCACTGCGGCATAACAGGAATTATATGCAAGAACTGCCTCTGGTTACATACATGATACACTATACTAACTACTGCAAAACCTCCTTTGTGCTTGATTTGATTTCTTGTACCTGTAAAAGGTTCTTTCTATAGTTTCATGAAAGTGTCGGCCTTTTCATCCATCCCTTTCTTTTTAAGTGGTCGTATTCAACTTTTCCTTTTATATTTCTTCGTTTTTCATATTTCTTCTATGCTGCAAGTTGATCTATATGGATGGGGTTTAATTGAGCATTCTGGGATTTGAACGATAACTTGGCTCTTTTATGTTATTGAGATATACATTACAAAGACATCGTTTTTCCCCCTAAATAATGGTTGGTGGGAACAAAACTGTATTATGGGATATGAGAGATAGCTGTATATATAATTTTATAAAGAATTTTGTCTTTTTAATTGGGAAATTGTAAGAGGTAACCTTGTATTTTAGACTTATTTCTAACCCCCACGTTTGTAGGCCTATCTCAAGTAACCTGAATTTTTTTTTAAATTGAAAATTAACGAATTTGGAGACGATGCTACACAGGTAAAAAGTTCTATAACCTATCTATCGTACCCCATATTGTTTTCCAAAATTTTTATTTGTATAACCTTGTAATAAAGACATAAAATGTTAGAAAGAATTTCAGAGATGAAAAAATCAGTTATGTATATGGAATTTTCAAAAGAAAAGACAAGGTAAACATATAGGACTTTCCTCGTTTGTAAAGTCGTATCCAAATTCATTTAAGTTTTTTTTTACAAGCTCGGGGTTACTTGAAATACGCCTGCGAACGTGGGGGCTACATTAAAAAAAGCCTAAAACAGAGGGCTACTCATATAATTTCCCTTTTTAATTTTGAAACTATTATTAAATGTGTGATTATTGATATATCTTAGTTTATGAGATCGGTGAATATACGACTAATGTAGTTTTTATATAAGCAATCTATCTATCTATAACATTAAAGCAAAATGGTTTTCGCCACGTGTCGTCACTAGATTAATCCAAAGCAAACATTGATCTCTCATGCAATCTTGCGTTTAAGTCGCCACGTGTCAGCCAAAGATGTTTTACCTTTTTTAAAAATGCATTAAACCAGTTAAAAAATATACGTGTCAAATTGGTGTTATTTTGCATTTTTTTAATACTAATTCCGTGTAATTAGCCTTTGATTTCCCTTAATTAAAGGAATACAAATTTCCGAAAATAATGCCCTTTATCTATGCCTAAATTAGCGTTTGACTCTTAATATCTTCTTAAATATTAGCTAATTAAGTGTGGCTTTATTTTCAGTAACAATGAAAATTTGATTCGGTTGGTTGCTTAAATTAAATGGTACTCAATAAAATAAAATTCAAATCCTTAATCTATTCCTAAATTAGTGGACTTACCAAAACCACGTATGGGTTGATTGCTTTAATTAAGGAAAAGATTTGTTTTTCATTATCTTCCTAAATAAAAGCGCCATAATTCCTAAATAAAATCGGTTGCTTGCTATATGAATTACCCACTTAATCTATTCCTAAATTAGTGAATTTTTCAAAAAAATTAACGGGTTGTTTGCATTCATAATTTTTATCATATATAGATTTCAATTATTATTCCATATGATTATAATATCATTTAATATTACTTACCTAAATTAACATACCTATATTATTTTCGGACATAATATCTATATATCACATTAATTATTGTGGCAATTATTTGGCTTAATTCATTATCTTCCTAAATATTGTGGCAATTATTTGGCCTAATTTCAGTAAGAATTATTCTTCTCAAATCCCATGAGATTTGGCAATTATATAGCCCACGTATGGGATGATCCAATAAAATTCATGTGCATTATTTTTAAAAAACGAATTGCATTTATTTATACTTAATCACTTTTAATATTTCTTCTGCCATAATCTAAATTTGTAAAGTATATTGCATTCATAATATTTAAATTATATAGATTTCAATGATTATTCCATAAGCTTTTTAAATCATTTAATATTACTTGCCAAAATTAACATTCCTATATTATTTTCGGACATACTATCTATACATTACACTAAAGCAAAATAAAATTAGATCTGCAAAATGAAATTACACTAACATGCCTCATAGCGTTTTTTTTGCCACGTGTCAGCATTATAGCTTTATGTTTTTTTAAATTAGATAGCTGGTTTATTTAGGAAATCATATCTTCAATCATTTTCTAAAAAAGCTTTGATAATAAATGTCGTAATTGAATAAAATCTGCTAAGAAATCCGGCAATTAAAAAATTCCTAAAAAATCGTTGATATTAAAAGGGTTAATTGAGATCAATTCGGTATAACTGCCTAAAATTAGGTTCCTTAATCAATTAGGTTCCTTAATCAATTTTCTTAATTACATAATTGCTTAAAATAACAAATCAAAAGTTAAGAACTGCTTTCATGTTTTAGGAATTTTAACAAATCAAAATTGAATATATCAATGTTTTTAAATTTAATCTTCATTATAGGAAAGAGTAATTATAGGAAAGAATCATCATAGAATGAAAAGAACCATCGTTTTTTTAAGAAAGTTAGCTCATTGTTTCATAAATATGCCACTATAAATACATACAACAAGAAAGCTCATTTCAATCGAAATTAAATCTAGCCTCTCTCATTATAAATGTTTCTCTCTCAAAATGAAAACATGGCTCCATTCAATAAAATCATTCAAGAATATTGGAATGGTTTGAAAAATTTCGATTGAAAGAAGATTGTTACATTGTTTTATTTCTCAGATTCGAAGAATATTGGATGAATTCTCCGAATGCGATTGAAGAAAGTTTCATAATCATCATCACAAAACATCACAATGGAGGTTTTGAATATTTTCATGAAAGTATCATCGATCTAATCGGTTTTTTTTGTATTGTCATTTCTTTATGTATTTTATTGTTTGTTAATTCATCAAATGTAATCCTTATCTTTATTGAATAATACTAAATTCATTATTTTTTATTCTTTTGTCGTATTTATATTATAATTCGATTATTCGAATATACATTTTGTTTGTTCTTTATGCAATCTCAAAGTTATTCTAGATTTTTACTTAATTATTTTTTGAGTATTAGTAAATTGTAGTGTTTTGTTGTAGTAATTTTTAATTTTCTTTGCATTTGTTGAATACAATATCTTGATGTAGCCAACCGATTTATTAAATTATTATTATATACTATTTTGAAGTTTACATTAACCCAAGTAATAAATTGATTTTTTTTTAAATGTTCACAGTACTTTTCGTAATATTTTTTATTTTTCATTTTAAAAGTTATAATCATTTTTTCGTTAAAAAAATCATTTATCCATTGACATTTTTTCCCTCCCATTTTTTATCCTTTCTGATTTTTGGTTTAAAATCTTTTTAAATTCGGTTATACATTGAAATCAATAGAATAAATTTTTACAAAACATCTTAACAAATATTTCCCAAGTTAATTAGATAATATTTTCCCTAACTGATTTCATGTATTTAAATTTGACAAACCCATAAATTTCCTTTTTTTATTGCAAAAGTAATCAAATTTGACTAACATCTTTTCTTCTCCAAATTTGTATCTAATCTGTTTTTGTGTTTAAAATATTTTTAAATTCGGTTATGTAAAGAAATTAGTAGATTAAAATCTCTAACAAAAAATTACGACAAATCTTTTTGGGATTTTTTATTTGGTAAACCATTCAATAACAACTATTTTGTAAAAAATCATTTATCCATTGACATTTTTTCCCTCCCATTTTTTATCTTTTCTGATTTTTGGTTTAAAATCTTTTTAAATTCAGTTATACATTGAAATCAATAGAATAAATATTTACCAAATATCTTAATAAATATTTTCCAAGTTAATTAGATAATATTTTCCTTAACTGATTTCATGTATTTAAATTTGACTAACCCATAAATTTCCTTTTTTATTGTAAAAGTAGTCAAATTTGACTAACATCTTTTCTTCTCCAAATTTGTATCTTTTCTATTTTTGTGTTAAAATATTTTTAAATTCGGTTATGTAAAGAAATCAGTAGATTAAAATCTCTAACAAAAAATTACGACAAATCTTTCTGGAATTTTTTTCTTTGGTAAACCATTCAATAACACCTATTTTGTCAAAAATATCCTTAATTAATTAGACACCATTTTCCTTAACTGATTACATTTATTCAAATTTGACTAACTTTGTAAATTTTTATTTTTATAGAAAAATATCTTAGCAAATATTTCCCAAGTAATTTAGATAATATTTTCCTTAACTTATTTCATGTATTCAAATTTGACTAACCCATAAATTTCCTTTTTTGTTGTCGAAGTAGTCAAATTTGACTAACATCTTTTCTTCTCCAAATTTGTATCTTTTTTGTTTTTGTGTTTAAAATATTTTTAAATTCGGTTATGTAAAGAAATCAGTAGATTAAAATCTCTAACAAAAGATTACGACAAATCTTTCTGGGATTTTTTTCTTTGGTAAACCATTCAATAACGCCTATTTTTGTCAAAAATCTCCTTAATTAATGAGACACCGTTTTACTTAACTGATTACATTTATTCAAATTTGACTAACTTTGTAAATTTCTGTTTTTATAGAAAAATATCTTAGCAAATATTTCCCAAGTAATTTAGATAATATTTTCCTTAACTTATTTCATTTATTCAAATTTGACTAACCCATAAATTTCCTTTTTTATTGTCGAAGTAGTCAAATTTGACTAACATCTTTTCTTCTTCAAATTTGTATCTGTTCCATTTTTGTGTTTAAAATCTTTTTAAATTCGGTTAGGTAAAGAAATCAGTAGATTAAAATCTCTAACAAAAGATTACGAAAAATCTTATTGGGATTTTTTTTCTATGGTAAACTATTCAATAACGCCTATTTTGTCAAAATCTCCTAATTAATTAGATATCGTTTTCCTTAACTGATTACATTTATTCAAATTTGATTAACTTTGTAAATTTTCGTTCTTATAGCAAAATATCTTAACAAATATTTCCCAAGTTAATTAGATAATATATTCCTTAACTGATTTCATGCATTCAAATTTGACTAACCCATAAATTTAAATGAATGATCTTTACCATTTACAAACGATATTATCTTATCTTTACCATTTATAAACGATCTTTGGAATTTAATTTATAAGAAATTAATTTGGTTTTATAAATGGTAATTATCAATCAATTAAACAACTAAACTTCCTATTCTGATATCAATCATGTTTAAATATTTTAAAATAAATAAAATTTTAATAGTCTTATAAATGAACCTGTTTGAGAATAACATAAAACACTTGCCTCTTTTTATATCAATCACGTTTTGAAATATGATATCAATCAATCATTTAGCTTATCCCAATAAATCAATAACCTATCAAATTAGATCAATCACGGACTCAATCAATCAAGTATTATAAATGGTAATTATCATTCAACTAAACAACTAAACTTCCTATCAAGAAATTAATCACGGTTTCAATTAAATCAATCAATTTGATAGGATATTGATTGATTAAGTTGAATCAACTAATAAATTAAATCAACGAAAAATTCCATAATTCAATCAAATTATCACATAATCAATCAATCAACAATTTTAATCCTACTCCTATTATAAAAAACGATTATAATATTTTAAATATTTTAATTATAATAATTTAAATTTTTTTTTTAAAACATGTATTAAATTGCCATTAAGAGAGTGGTTGACTGACAATGGATTAATAAGTTGACTAATTACTTAGTTATTATGTATATTTTTTTTAAGTAAATATAGTAATGAAATCTCATTATATTGATTTAAATTAGATCATATAATATAATCATTTAATATATTATAGTATAACCAATTATAAAATCGTAACTTATTAATAATAATATAATTTAGATATATAATATTTAGTCGTTATCTTATGATATTCATGCCCATAATATTTTTATTAGGTCAATTAACCATAATCTAAGTTCGTTTTTATCCACTTAAGTTCAAATTTTAAATTCAAACCGAAACCTAAGCACTTACAATTTTCCATGGTTGTGTCATAGATTATACTTATCTTTACCATTTATAAACGATCTATAGAGTTTAATTTAAATGAAATTATCAACTTTCTAAACGATAATTATTAATCAAACTAAACTTCCTATTTTTTATCAATCACATTCTTATACTTTAATTTTAAGGAAATTATACATTTTTATAGATGATATTTATCAATGCATTAAACAACTAAAATTCCTATTTTGATTTTCAAGCCCACAATCTTTTTATAAGGTCAATTGACTATAATATATCCAATTATATATATAGATTGATTAGCAACCATGTAGTCTATATAGATTAATTATATAATACTACCTCCATTTTTATAATAGAGACATTATTTTCATTTAGAGGTCTTTTTATTCAATTGAGACACTTCTACCTTTTACCATAAATGGTAGGTTGGTTCACTTAATTATTACACTTCTCTCCTTCTCTCTTCCTGTTTTACTTTTTCGTTACTTTTACCATCCTTCTCTCTTACTTTTACACATTTTTCTTGAACCGTGTGGAAAGGCAAACGTCCCTATGAAAAAGACGGAGATAATATGTATAAAGTTGTCATTCAAAATGTGATTGATTATCATAAGATTAATAAGTTTCCTAATCACCTATATTGTTTCAAATCATATCATACAATATAATCATATAATATATTATAGTATAATCAAACATAAAGTCATAACTTATTAATAATAATATTTAGCCGTTAGCTTTTGATATTCAAGCCCATAATCTTTTTATTAGGTCAATTAACCATAATAATCCATCTGCTTAAATTTTTTCCTCAAGTATCTTGATTTTATTTAGTTTAATTATGGACGTTATAATTTTATTTAAGTTAACATTTGATAATAACATATTTTTTAATTCTTCGTTAATAACATTTGATACAAAGAATAAAAAAATGTTACTATCAGATGTTGTTTCAAATTTTATTATCAAATATTTTTACACTGAAAGGGAAAATTGAAGCAATTGTATGACCCTCATTAAGTATTTTCCTAAATTTCCAGCATAAATATTACAATGAAACACGCATAAAATAAAGATTCTCATAAATTATGTAGTAATAAGATAAATCACCATAAATAATAATTCTAAAAAATACATAAATAAAGATTCCCATACAAAAAATCACTTAAAAAATCACCATATGTGTCAATTTATTATTATACGTTTTAGGATTTCCTTATTTCAAGTTTTTTCCTTTACTTATTGAAAATTTTAGGAGTATCCAATAGATTAGGACTATTAAATACAATTAAGATAAGCTGACTTTTCACTACTTAATAGTTAATATCCATATTTAACGATTCTCCTACAAAAAATCACCATAATAATCAACATATTTATCAATACTACATGTCACCTTTTAGAATTTCCTTATTTAAAGTTTTTTCCTTTAATTAAGGAAGATTTTAGGAGTGTTTAATAGATTAAGACTACTAAATGCAATTAAGATAATCTAATTTTTCTAGAAGAACATAATATCCATATTATTTTCTTAAATTTTATATGAACATGCTATCTTTTTTGTTATTTTACTTTTACAAATTTTCCGTAATTTTTCGGATTTCCTTATTTGAAGTTTTTTCCTTTAATTAAGTCGCTACCTACTTAATATTATGTATAAATATGATAATATTTTTAACAAATTTGTTTTGCATTTTCCCAACTTTACAAGAATCATATTTAAGTTCTTTCAAAATAAAACTACAATGGATCGTCTATGTCAAATAATCAGTATAGATGAAATAAGCAAAGAGAAGAAATTTTACACCATAAGGGTTTGAATAATACGTGTATGGGAAAGGAATGGCTATGTCACTCCTACTGAAGTGGGAAGTATTGATGACGAGTTAACAAAACGTACAATCAGCATATTACCTATCCTTTTGCCGTAAAATCATTGTCTAATGTGTATAATATTCTGTTTGAATATACTACCGTTTTGTTTAAATACAATAATAGTTATCCCTTACTTAAATAGGTGATATATATGTGACAAATATGAGATTTGTCGCGCGTTTGTTTATTGTTTGCGAAATGAGGGAGCTTTATAGCCAAGAAGTAACAAATGATTTTATACCCCGTTCAGTTGGCATTCAAATTTTTGCATACGAGATGATCCCGAAATTAGTTGCCTTAGCGAAATATATGAAATTCAAAGGTATTAGTTAAATTTATGACTTTAAAATTACAAAAAAAAACTAATTAATTGGGAAAGTTATTTGTTTGGCAACTATAGTGAACATTGATTTTTGATTTTGGGTGGTGGTATCAAGCTTGCATAAGATGTGCTACTAAAGTTTTTAAAGATGGTAAAGACAAATTTTGTCCAAAAGATAGATACATTGTTAAGAGAACCAATCTTAGTAACTATCTATTTGCACTACTTTTTTGAAACTTTCAATGTACAAAATACTCCTCATAACTTTAGATAATTTTTTTAATCACAAAAGATCTAGGTTGAAGATTATTGTATCTGACGGAACAAAGAATGAGTGTTTTATTTTGTATGACAGGGTAGTTCGTGAGTTGGTTTACAAAACTCCCGAAGAGTTTTTGAATCTGCAAGAAGAGTTATTATTATAATAAACCGACACTGTATTGAAAATAGTTTGTAAAACCGATTGAATTTAATTAATCCTTATTCGACCTTATCTTATATATTGTGAAAAGGTTATATATAATGAACCAAAATTATTGTTTGTGTCTATTTATATTCTTAACTTAATTAATTTTTTTATTAGATCAATTTACATTATTCATCTTCAACTTAGTTTGTAATCTTACGATCTCTTAAATAATAACTCAAAATCTATTTACAAAAAAACTTTCCCGTGCGTTTTTGCACGGGTCTAAAAAAGCTAGTATAGAGATATTAGAAAGACACAAAGGAGATGTAGCACATTTACAAAAGGAGGGCAACTGACAAAAATCTCAAGTCCTTGAGATCGCGAAGCAATCTACATTTTTAAGAAAAGTCGACTTGTTATTAATATTTTGGTGAAATGTTCTTGTTCTGTTCGATAAGTAATCAAGAGATTTATTAAAAAGCCAGCAAGGGGTTTCACCCACGTAGTAGCTATTTGTTGGTTTCTTTCGATCCTAGAGCACCACTGAATTGCCAATGGATCCATAATCCACACTTCAACTGGCTAACCGTTCTTACACTTCTTTATCGAATTACAAAGAGCATCTTTCAGATAACAAGGCTGAATCCAGCTCATCGCAAATAAGACTAATAGTATGTGCCAAAGGGAAAGAATCCAAGGACAGGAGTAAAACATTGGCTTGCTGAAGTAAACATTGTCGCTTCTAGTTGCTAGAAATTGGCCTTATCAATGATGTGTTTGCTTTAGAAGTAATTTGTGACACAGATAACCAATCGATTTTTTTTTTCTGCAATGCCATTGTGATTAGTGGATGTGTATCCCATCTTCTCTGCCATGAATCCTATACAACTTTTGTTGGCACGGCATTTGTGCTGGAAGGATTTGCTTACCTCCTCCAAATCATAGATTAAGACTGTATCACGGAATCGTCATCACACAGTGACAGGAATTGTTAGAAGATGCTGCTTCTTTCTACTTTAATTTTCTTGCACAATATTCAAAGGAGCAGCAGAATCAATGTGCCTTGGCTATAAAAAGATAGGGAGTTATGTTCTTATTGAGCAGTGTGTGAATTGTGATATTGCCCTTTAACTTATTAAGTGTTTATGTTGCTTGTTTGCTCATTTCACTTTGGCATGTTGGGTTATGGACCTAAATTCTGTGTGTGTGTGTGTGTGTGGGTGTGGGGTGGGGGGGGGGGGGAGGGGGAGGGGGGAATAGATGTCATGCCAGTACCTGAGAGAAATTCCAGGATTGTTTTGCTTAACCTTGAGATTCACAGGTATTGGCTCTCGGTAGGAGCCCAGCCATCAGATCCAGTTGAAAGAATCCTGTTTAGGGCTGGGTTGCTGCCCCCTCCACCGATGATGGCAATGGGACGTAAAGGTGGAACACGTGATACCCGACCTGTTGATCCCATGACTGGACGTGTTCTGGTTCCTGGAAATCCTAGTAGCTCAGATTCTGACATTTCCAACATTGAGGATGCAGAAATAGTAGATGCTCCAACATTCTAACTGATGTGCATTCTCATAGGTTTAGGCGCTTAGTCTTCTGCAGGACTTGACACCACTTTACGGTTAGTTATGATATATTTTAATGCTTTGGATTATATAGTACTGTCCACCTTCCTGTCAATGCCTGCTCAATTTTGGTTGTAGCTTTTTGAAGCTAGGTGGATGTTAGAATAAGTACTTCTGTCACTTGGATTTTTTTTCCTGTATTGTCTTAGATCTGACTACCTACAGAAGTAATTTAAGACACATCTGATAAACTTACGATGATTTATCTTGTATTCACCGCTGCTTGCTTTTCAAATAAATTGAATGTCGGCATAAAGCAGTAATTATATGGGAGGACAATGGTTTCAGGAGCAAGTAGTACAAAGGATTGTCCAACTATATATTCTTGATTTTCCTGCATTAAGCTTCATGGCAAAAGCACAACGGCTCAGGAGCAAGCAGAACGTTCTTTTCTTTTCTTTTCTTTATTTCTTTTTCCCCCTGAGTCAGGAAAGGGGGTTTTGGTTCGGGGCATTTGAAACAGGGAAAGAGAATCAACATCATTATTTTCCTTTCATGCTGTTTGTTTGTGTAATTTCTTTTTTAAATCTCTTCCCCATCCCAGTGGAGATTCTCCCTAAACTCTTTTCTGATTTCCCAGCCCCTAACCAAAACTTCATCCTCTACATAAACCATCATAACTCCCTTTCAAAAAAAAATAAAAAAATTCCATCATAACTTCACCTGTCATTGCACCTCCATTGTTGATGCTACCAACCAATAGCCCCACCACCAGATACCTCACCATAGAATTGCCTACTATTGCACTTTTTGCTAGCCAACTACCATAATAATCGTGCAAGACATTACCAAAGACCACTTGTGATCTTGACATACGGGAGAAGGAAATGAAATATCAGTTAAGCCTTGTACTGAACTTGACGGCAAGGAAATAATTAGTAAGTTTGGTCATCATTCTGTTAGGGAGTTTGTTATAGAGAGAGAATAAATGGTAAAGCTATTAGCAAACTGTTGTAATAGATCGAGGAGATTATAAGCGGGGGATTCATTGAGAAATTACTAGGCATTTAGCTTATTCGGAGAGCACCTTGCCTCTCGAAAATAAGGTTGTATCGAAGGATTATTCTGGTTAATCAATGCTACACTATCCTCTTTTCCTCTATCTTCTTCGTGCCTTGGTTTGTTTTCTGTCCTAGACACCCAGTTCCTAGCAACATGATAGCAGAACGGTTTGGCGGCGACACAAAAGATGGCTCAGATGACTAATTTTCAACATATGGAACAAATGGAGTAAGAGATTTCTACTCTGGATTTGAAAGTGGCGCAAACTATGATGCAAGCCATGGCGGCAATGGAGCGGTGTCTCTCATCTCAACTCATGACGGGTCTAGAGAATTTGTCTCAGCCGCTTCGGGCTGACATGTCGGTCCTCTCACTGCAATTTGATCGTAAAGGTGGCCTCAATACGCGAAAGTCAGCAGAGATTAGAAGCTATGGTTTGTTCTCACATTCTGGCAGATAAGGTTTCCAATCCACTCACAGATGACAAATCTAGACGACTGCACTATCGGGGTGACAATGGGAAGGTGAAAACGTGATTCTTAAAAATAATGAAATGTTAGCTAGATTAGGGCAGTTTTGCTTTTTTAAGCAGGGTGGCACGAGGGTTTCTAATGATGGTAATGGCAGTGAAAATTCTAGTTGGTGTATGAAAAAACTTGATCTCCCCACCTTCAATGGCACCAAACCTCATGAATGGATTTTGCTGGTCGAACGATTCTTTCATTATTATCGTCTTAGTGAAGAGGATTGATTGGAAGCGGCACATATTGTGTTCGTCGACAAGCCTCACCTATTGTGCTGTCAGTGGGGACGCTGACGGTTTACCCGGTGGGAAGAGCCGAGGGGACTTCTCGTTCATAAGTTCCGGCCTATATCAACGAGAAGTCTCCATGAGCAGTGGCTTGGTTCATCAACAACTTGCAACCTCAGTGACATAATATCATGTTGCTTCTCCTCGACCGGTGCAGTTTTCTCCCAAGGGACATTGTGAAATTTCGATCGTTGCTAAGTAGAGGGAGCCAGGTCATTGCCTTAATCAAATTCTCGCTACCCGCCTTAGACTAATACATTCTTTTCTAATCATGCGACTTCTTCCACAACTTCACCTTAACCCCTTTAGGCCCTGTTTGGTTCGCTAATTTCAGGTATCAGGTATGGGTTTAGAATGGACTAAACCCATACTAATTGTTTGGTTAGAAAAATTATGATTTTAAAACCCATACCTCAAACCTATAAGGTATGGCTCCTATTCATACCTCAAACCTATCAGGTATGGCTCCTATTCATGCTATTCCTCACACGGTGCTCAATTCCCACTAATGCCTACTCCACTCCACTCGACCTACTAGAAGAAAAAATGCCATTCAGATAGTCTACAACCACCTTACCAATCACTTCATCCCCTCCTTTCGTTACCCATTCTCTTCATAAAGCAATGCAATAGTATTACATTTCCTATTATTTAAAGCACAATCATGGAAAAACATGTACTTTGGTCGCTAGCCTCTAACCGTAAAATACGAGATCATTGACCTGAGATATATATATATCCTTTATTAACCTCCTTCTCCATTGCCAAAAAAAAAACCTCCTTCTCACTTCAAATTGCGAAGTAGACATGACCGCCAATTAAAATTTTTAGGTTCTTGCTCCTCTTCCTCTTGTCCCTTTAAAAGAGCTCCAAAGGTATTGTATCTTTGTTTAATAGCGTGGCAACATAGGACCCTAAATTCTTATCCAAAGTAATCCCGCCATACATCCATTCACTCATCCCCTTGTACCTCTCAAGACCACGATTGATAAAAGTGGAAAATTTACTTCTTACACCTTAACTTGCTTCTAAACCTGCATGAATTCGCTGGATGAGAGAATGATTGAACCACTCACGGTCAAGATAGAACCGACTTGGCCTCAACCAATAAGTCAAGCGAACTCATGTTGCCAGAGGCCCTATGGAGCCTACATTGAACATCTTATCATACGAAATATCTTAACCCTCACAAGGCATATCTCTAGAACTATAGACAACTGTTACCCAAAATTTCTGCATTTGCCAATCAGCTCCATCATACCTCCTTGCTTATCATCCTCAAAAAAGAATTTTGTTAAAATCCCCTTAGCAAACCCAAGGGTAGTAGAGTGCACCGCATAATGCTCAAGAAGACTCGAGGACAAATGCATACTATAAAACCTTTGACCATTTGTAAAAACCAGTCAACCTCCAACTCGGCTTCAATAAGCTGTCATAAACATAAATTTCATGCACATACATGGATATACTATCTAACTCAACCTCTCTCCTCCACAATATAGTAAGACCACCCGAACAACCCATACTATCAACAACAAGACTATCATTATTACCCATCCGTTCTCAAACATGATCAAACTCCACACCACTCAACTTCGTCACTAGTAAAAGAATTCACACACAGGGCCTTACAGTGGATCAGGCTCCCCAAACTATTAATTGTCGCTAGGTTTCCGCTCCCTCCACAATTAAAACTCTAGAAACTAAGTGGCCTTGGCAGGGTTGGGTTCAACATTAATATCCACAGCATCGACTACTTCCCAGAACCTATTTCATCAATCTTCATATTCACATACGATCCCTAGTCCCCTAAGAGAAAACTCACTACTACTAGCTACTCTTTTCCACATACAATCCCTTTTTCTCCATATCCAAGGCGCCTGAAACTAATCCTAGCTACTCTTTTCCACTTTTTTCTGAATAAACTACCACCATGGGACAACCCACCTCCTTCACTCCTCACTACATATTTCAACAGTTGGGAGCCCCTCTTCAGTTGGAGCTTAAAGAGTCGGGGAAATCCTAGACATCAATTAACCTTGTCCGCATTAACATCTTCACTCTCACCCTCCTTCGCAACTACTCCCCCTTTATCATCAATCCATTACATAAAGAAGGATCTTCACACACCATTCCCTTGCAAAATACTTCTCTCACCCTCCTTCGCAACTACTCCCCCTTTATCATCAATCCATTACATAAAGAAGGATCTTCACACACCATTCCCTTCCACAATACTTCTTTCCATCACTTTCTAACAAACACTAAGTTTTTTTTTTTTTTGCAAGAACTCATATCCTCCAATTTTGCCGTCCACCTAGCTCCTGCTTTTAATGGTGAAGCTCCTCACCACATCCCGTAAAGCTTCGATGAAGGTTAATCCTAGTCGACATCTAAACAAAAATCGCGATAGTATGTCCAAGTATGCCACACATGCAACAAAATATTGGGAGTCTCTGATATATAATATTGACTTCAAATATCTGAACCCTTTTGTTTTCCGAATTCTTTGGAAGGGCAAAGTTTATCGATTAAAATACGAGCGAGCTTTGATCCCAGCTCCATTACCATCCCAGCTTGCGGGCCAGCTAATGAGATTAGAAGATCGTCAATCCAAGGGTAAATTGTTGTAAAACCTAACCCATAAAGGCCACTTGGACAATACTAACTTTTGCTGTTGCACAACCCCCTCCATAACTTGTAACAGTCAGATGCTTATCAAAATTCCACCTTCTCCTTGTCTCTCCTATAAAAAAGAGATCATTCTCAATTTTCTAGAATGCATCCCCCTTTGAAAGGGCCAAGACATGCATAAGCGTTAGTTGAAAAGCTTCACAATCAAATGATCAAAATATAAGAACTCTGCCAACCACTACTAGGGCAACGTGATTAGAAGAGTCCTTATGGAAATCATCTAAGTCCATCACCTCGGCATTAGTAATTTGTAGTCCCCAAGAACTCACAACTAATCATCATAGCCCAAATCCCAAAACGATGGGTCAAGAATCTGGACTCGCAAGATGCCAAAGTGAAATTCTAGGAGAGGAACCCTACAAGTTAGAGAAGAGAGTTTTTTCAAGTCGGTTGTAAATTAGGAGAAACACTTGGTGACAATTTGGTGGAGTCCAAAAAGACTCCACCAAACCAAAATAAAAAGGTAAATGATATTAGTTAGGTGGGGTCAAACAAAAAGGGGGAAAAGCAAAAGGGTAATGCAAACAAAATTTTGTATGGAAAAATTTGTCTTCAGAAAATATCCTCACCAACAGAGCTTCTTTCTCTTTCTCTTTGACCTTGGCGGGAAGCAACGGCAAGGAAGAGGAGGAATCCATTGTTGAAGCCAAATTACAAGAATCTGCCATCCATTGAAGAAATTGAGCCCCAATTTTTTATCTTCCATTGAAGTGATACTCCCATTGAAGAAAAGGAAGCTGGCATATTCTAAGAAATTGAAGAAATGGACTTGAATCTGCCATTTTGCATTGAAGATAGTGAGGTATGTGTCTAAAAGTTTTGATTTTTTGATACCTAAGCATTTTCGTTCAAGTGTATGGGAATGTGTTTGCATATGTGTATGGAAAATGTAGGGAATTGGATGGAAATTGAATTGTTGTATGGAAGGTGAGGGAAATGGGTAATTGAATTATGATATGGAAATGAATTGTTGTTTGGATAAGAGAAAAATGTTCATAGAGAAATTAACAAAAGAAGACATGTGAAGTAAAACCATCAAACATCTTCAGTTTTATTTGATAAACTTATCTACGCCCTTTTTAGTACCAACAGTTATGTGCTTTCGTATTAGAAATAAGTTGTTTTGGTATTAGAAATAATTTGATTTATTGGGGGAAAAATGTTGTTTGTTGAATTATGATATGGAAATGAATTGTTTTTTGAATAAGAGAAAAATGTTCATAGAGAAATTAACAAAAGAAGACATGTGAAGTAAAACCATCAAACATGTTTAGTTTTATTTGATAAACTTATCTACGCCCTTTTTAGTACCAACAGTTATGTGCTTTCGTATTAGAAATAAGTTGTTTTGGTATTAGAAATAGGTTGATTTATTGGGGGGGAAAATGTTGTTTGTTTTAGGAAAATATTAGCACCCCTATTGCGTTTAATTTTTATGAAGTAAAATTCTATTAGCATATGTATATATAAATTATTTTGATTGCATAGGCGATGCGTAATGACATTGAAGAAGTTGAATGTCAAGTAGACTTGGGTTATGATTGCGGCGTGACTAATGTTTGGGATGGGGACATGGTTCTTCCATTGAATGAATTGGATGGACGTTTATTGGAGTCTAATGTCCCACTCCAGGAAGTATCACCACCTAGCACATCTTGCGGGAGTAATAGTGTAGTTGAAACTCCAAAAGTTGGGATGGTTTTTGCTTGTTGGGAAGATATTGATTCATACTACAAAAAGTATGGGAAGCAAGAAGGCTTTGGTATTGTAAAAGCTTCGGGGAATTACAATAAAAGCGGTGAGCGTAGGAATTATGTATGGAAATGTGAATGTAACGGTAAGAGAATACATAGGAGATGGGAAAATGGCAAAAACGTTGTTGTTGGTAGTCCCGATTTGATAGAGAGAACAACGAAAACAAAGAAATGTGGATGTGAGGCTATGATATATGCTTATAGGTGTGACAATGGTGAGTGGAAACTAAAGAAAGTAGTGGTTGAGCATAAGAACCACACTCCATCACCTAGTAAGTCTCGCTTCATTAGTATGTATCGTCTGGAAGAGTTAGACATCCATGTCAGACGGAAGCTTTTTGACGAAACTGCCGCGGGTGTTAAGGTTCCCCAAATCTATAATAGTTTGGCTAGGGATAAGGACGGGGTGGACAATAAGTCTGTAACAAAGAGAGATTTGCACAATGTCATTGGTACTAAGAAGAGGTTGATTTTGAAGGACGGGGATGCGAAAGCAATGTTGGAGTACTTTAACAAAATGACTGCGGACAACCAAAACTTCTTCCACATTCATAGGCTAGATGACACGGGATATTTAAAAGATGTGATGTGGGTTGATGCAAGGAGTCGGGTTGCGTGGGAAGAATTTGGGGATGTGGTTTGTTTTGATGCGACATATCTCACAAATGAGTACGAGTTACCATTTGCCAATTTCGTTGGGGTAAACCACCATGGGCAAAGCATCCTCCTCGGGTGTGCATTATTGTCCCATGAAGATACAGAGACCTATCAATGGTTGTTCCGCACATGGCTAGCATGCATGGGAAAAACTCCGAACGCTATACTAACTGATCAAGCAGCCGCAATGCGTAAAGCTTTGTCAATTGAAATGCCTGAGGCACGTCATAGGTGGTGCTTGTGGCATATTGTAAATAAATTTCCAATGAAACTAAAGGGTTACGAGGAGAACTATGAGGATATGAAAGATGCATTGAATCATGCCATTTACGGTAATTTGACAGAAGAGGAGTTTGAGGAGAATTGGCTATCAGCAATTCGAGAGTTCGGAGGAGAAGAGGACAAATGGCTGTCAGGTATTGATTACCCACCTAAATGTCATCTAATGTAAACTATCTGCCTGCATCCTGCTTTAATTCTGCCACTAATTACACGGTACTATTATCAGTATACTTAGGTACCAAAATAAGATTACAATGATACCAAAATGGCCCTGTTTCACTAATTCCTGTAAACTATCTGTCTGCATTCTGCCACTAATGTCAGGGTACCATTATCAGTATAGTTAGGTACCAAAATAAGTTCACCATTATCTGCCTGCATGTTGCTTGCATTCTGCCACTAATGTAAGGGTACCATTATCAGTATAGTTAGGTACCAAACTAAGTTTACAATGATACCAAAATGGCCCTGTTTTGGTTTTTGATGGAAACTATAATCTGGTTATTCTGCCACTAAAATGATTGTACCAATTTCAGTAAGTTTAGTACCAAAATGACCCTCTCTTGATTATTATGGAAACATTTAATCTGTGATGAAATGTTATCAAAATAATTATGTGTATAACAGATATGTATGCAGAGAAAGAGATGTGGGTGCCCGCATACTTGAAAGATTTTTTTGGGCCGGCATGAAGACCACGCAACGGGTTGAAAGTATTAATAGTTTTTTTGATGGATACTTAGATAAGCACACCCGACTGTATGAGTTTGGCCCTGCATATATGAGGGCAATGGAGTCCCGGACGAATGACGAGAAAATAGCGGATGCAAATTGTACTCGTTATTTGCGGCAGTTGGCCACAGGATTCCCTGCAGAGAGGGTTTTCCAGAATCTATATACAGATGCGAAATTTAGGGAAGTGCAAAAGGAGTGCACAAAATGTCTTTACGTGAACGGGGTTTCGAGGAAGTCGTATTCAGGAAATATCGTGGAGCATATTTTGGAGGATAGTGTATGGGTATGGTGCAAGCATACAAAGAAGGAAGTGCTAACAAAGCGGTACAGGAATTATAGGGTGTTATTGAACCTTGATACCCACAATGCCTCGTGTGATTGCAAATATTTTGATTCCCATGGCATTATAGGCCGCCACATCATCAAGGTATTCAACATCCACCACATAACAGAAATTCTGGAGATGTTCATTTTGAGGAGGTGGAGGAAGCACATACAAAGGAAGCATACGAGAGTAAAGGTTGCTTACCACGATGGATCGAAGTCAGACGAGGTGAAGAGATATGATCGAATAATGAGTTTGTTCAAACCTGTGTGTTTGAAAGCTTCAGCATATGAAGATTGTGTTGGGGTTATAAATGAGTTGATAGAGCTTATGTCCATTAGATGCGACGAGAAAATTGTAGCTAGAAACAAAGATATACAAAAAGAGGTTCCAACTCCGTTGTCTAGCGATAGGCCGGTGGAAGATAGCCCATTAAATTCAAAAATGGCCATATCAGAAATGGGGACATCAACACCTACATCACAGCCTACTACACAAGAAATGGGCATAACAACACCTAAGCCCATATCACCACCTACTGCAGTTTCGGCAACGACCACTCCAAAGGTGCTTCCAAAGGTGCTCGATCCTATAGTTCCAAGAAAGCCAGCTCATAGGCCTCGAGATGGTCGTTTCCTCTCATGTATCGAGAAACCGAAGAAGAAGAAGAAAAAGAGTAATAATAAGAAGATGAAGGATCTTTCAACGGTAGAGTACTTTTTTTTCCATGCGCGTTATGTACACAAGATTAAGACCTTATTTCTTCAATAACAAATTCCATTTTTTTTCAGGTGAATACCGAACCTGATGATGTTCACGGTGTTCCATATTCACACATCTCATTCGATGTCCTTCCACAGCATAACGAGGTTGTTTCAATACGTGAGGTAATAAAATTTGAAATTCATAATTTAAGAAATGGTGCAAAATTGTTTTGGTGAAACTGAAATTTGATACAATGTCTTTGAAATTTAAGAAATAGTGGAATATTGATATGGGTGCTAATATATTTTGCTGAAAGTGAAATTTCATAAAATGTCTTACAAATTTAAGATATGGTGCAATATTGATAGGGTGCAAAAATGTTGTGGTCAAAGTGAAATTTGATAAAATGTCTTAGAAATTTACGATAAGGTGCAATATTGATATTGAATTCCCAAAGAAGTCAGGGGTTCCAGCGGTTAAAAAGGCAACGGCTAAAAAGACCACTACAAAGAAGCCAAAGACAACTACGAAAGATTCCGTAGCTAAAAAGGCAACGGCTAAGAAGCCATATACGAATCCAGAAGTTCTTGTTCCTAACTATGAGGTGAAAAATTAATGTTCTTTCTAATTTCCATAATTTACTTATCAAATGTGCATATTATTTTTCCATAAGTGGACAATATTATTTTTCCATTATTTTAGGTTTGTAGCAGTAAATCAGTGGGCGGCATTCAACTCATTCCAGGAGAAGGAGAGGATTGTATCGGTTATTTTACTCGACCTCTTAGTGACCCACCGATTTCATCAGATGAAGACTTATTGACTTTAAAGTTAGGATGATATATATATAATTTTGTTATCATGATTAATTACAATGTAAATTGATACAATTTGGCATTACAAATTCTGTTCGCTATTATTTGTGCTTATGATAGAGGTTTTGGAGGTGGGCAATACTGGTTTTGGTACTAATTCATTTTGGTAATCGCATTCAATGGTTTTGGAGGAGGTGGGCAATACTGGTTTTGGTACTAATTCATTTTGGTAATCGCATTCAATGGTTTTGGTACAGGGCAATACTGGTTTTGGTACTAGTTCACTTTCGTAATCGCATTAATGGTTTTCGTACAAAATATGTTTTGGTATAAAAAATTTGTACTATTATTCTTTCAGTATTACAAACTATTAAGCTTGTGACTTTTTTGCATGTGACAAAAAAAAATCAAATAATTGTCATCACTATTATGCTTGTGACTTTTGTGATATAAGGAAGCTTGTGCCTTTTTTTGTGATATAGAGTTGCAAATAACCTTAAGGTATTATCACCACCTTACTCCATATTCAACGCACCCATGGCACATATTGAATTTACTGTAAAACCGACTGGAAACACAGAAGAGGGAATAACATACAACATCGGTTGCAACGACAAATTTCAAGAAAGAAGTGCAAGTTATGAACTCCGTCGAGCCATTCCTGGGACAACAATATTATTCTTTCACAATGGAATTGTTGTTTACCCAAAATCAACTCCAACTGAGATGAGTATCCCAAATGGAGCCATCATACAACCGATATACCACGTAAGTTGTTATCTTGATACATTATTTTAATATTGTTATATGCTTCCCTGCTATATGTAACTCATATTTTCCCATGTTAGGATGAATTAACCATTTTAGCAGCTCCACAAACGATCCAAACTACGTTTCGAATTGTTGAATGCACTACATATCCCTATGGAGAGTCGTATACATATCCTATGACGACTTCAATCAAATCTCTTTATGAAATGTGTGCGGATGAAGAGATGAAATCTGAGTCTGATATTGAACTATGGTATGAAGAAAAGTTACTTGATCGAAACAAAACTATTGGGGATTCAAGTATTGTTGACGGGGGGATAATTTCTGTTCATTATCCCCCAAGAAACACTTAGATATGATTCTTGGTATTAATATTTATTATTAGTATTAATTATTAAAGTTGCATTAATTGTTGTAAACGTATTGTCCCAACAAATATTATTATTGTAATCTTAATCAGTCAATATTATTTGGAATTATAATTTACATGAAGTAAGTTATCCTTACTCTATTAACGTTATTAAACAATTGCTCAATATAATAATATTACAATAAATTGGGATAAACCATACACTTAAACAATTAAAACCATTAATAATGTTTTCAATCATGAGATAGTATTGCAATACCAAAGGATGGTCGCCGAAAAACAAGTTGTGGTATCAAATCCTGTCTTTCATCATACCAAAGTATGGTACTCTGGGTACCATTAATGGCTAAACCAAATACAAGGTTTCGGTGTTACGACCACTAATTGGTACCATTAATGACTAAACCTCCCCCTTCAATAACAACCACATTCAAATAGGGGGAATAAGAGGTATAACAAAGTTGTGGTACCAAACTCTGACTTTCATCATACCAAAGTATGGTACTCTGGGTACCAAAACAAATCAGTTCAGCTAGGATTGGACCTTAAACAACCAAATACAAGGTTTCGGTGTTACGGCAACTAATTGGTACCATTAATGGCTAAACCTCCCCCTACAATAACAACCACATTCAAATAGGGCTAATAAGAGGTATAACAAAGTTGTGGTACCAAACTCTGACTTTCATCATACCAAAGTATGGTACTCTGGGTACCAAAACAAATGAGTTCAGCGAGGATTGGACCTTAAACAACCAAATATAAGGTTTCGGTGTTACGGCAACTAATTGGTACCATTAATGGCAAAACCTCCCCCTACAATAACAACCACATTCAAATAGGGCTAATAAGAGGTATAACAAAGTTGTGGTACCAAACTCTGACTTTCATCATACCAATGTATGGTACTCTGGGTACCAAAACAAATCAGTTCAGCTAGGATTGGACCTTAAACAACCATATACAAGGTTTCGGTGTTATGGCAACTAATTGGTACCATTAATGGCTAAACCTCCCCCTACAATAACAACCACATTCAAATAGGGCTAATAAGAGGTATAACAAAGTTGTGGTACCAAACTCTGACTTCCATCATACCAATGTATGGTACTCTGGGTACCAAAACAAATCAGTTCAGCTAGGATTGGACCTTAAACAACCAAATACAAGGTTTCGGTGTTACGGCAACTAATTGGTACCATTAATCGCTAAACCTCCCCCTACAATAACAACCACATTCAAATAGGGCTAATAAGAGGTATAACAAAGTTGTGGTACCAAACTCAGACTTTCATCATACCAAAGTATGGTACTCTGGGTACCAAAACAAATCAGTTCAGCTAGGATTGGACCTTAAACAACCAAATACAAGGTTTCAGTGTTACGGCACTAATTGGTACCATTAATGGCTAACATCCCCCTACAATAACAACCACATTCAAATAGGGCTAATAAGAGGTATAACAAAGTTGTGGTACCAAACTCTGACTTTCATCATACCAAAGTATGGTACTCTGGGTACCAAAACAAATCAGTTCAGCTAGGATTGGACCTTAAACAACCAAATACAAGGTTTCGGTGTTACGCAACTAATTGGTACCATTAATCGCTAAACCTCCCCCTACAATAACAACCACATTCAAATAGGGCTAATAAGAGGTATAACAAAGTTGTGGTACCAAACTCTGACTTCCATCATACCAATGTATGGTACTCTGGGTACCAAAACAAATCAGTTCAGCTAGGATTGGACCTTAAACAAACAAATACAAGGTTTCGGTGTTATGGCAACTAATTGGTACCATTAATGGCTAAACCTCCCCTTACAATAACAACCACATTCAAATAGGGCTAATAACAGGTATAACAAAGTTGTGGTACCAAACTCTGACTTCCATCATAACAATGTATGGTACCTTGGGTACTAAAACAAATCAGTTCAGCTAGGATTGGACCTTAAACAACCAAATACAAGGTTTCGGTGTTACGGCAACTAGTTGGTACCATTAATCGCTAAACCTCCCCCTACAATAACAACCACATTCAAATAGGGCTAATAAGAGGTATAACAAAGTTGTGGTACCAAACTCTGACTTTCATCATACCAAAGTATGGTACTCTGGGTACCAAAACAAATCAGTTTAGCTAGGATTTGACCTTAAACAACCAAATACAAGGTTTCGGTGTTACGGCAACTAATTGGTACCATTAATGGCTAAACCTCCCCCTACAATAACAACCACATTCAAATAGGGCTAATAAGAGGTATAACAAAGTTGTGGTACCAAACTCTGACTTTCATCATACCAAAGTATGGTACTCTTGGTACCAAAACAAATCAGTTCAGCTAGGATTGGACCTTAAACAACCAAATACAAGGTTTCGGTGTTACGGCAACTAATTGGTACCATTAATCGCTAAACCTCCCCCTACAATAACAACCACATTCAAATAGGGCTAATAAGAGGTATAACAAAGTTGTGGTACCAAACTCTAACTTCCATCATACCAATGTATGGTACTCTGGGTACCAAAACAAATCAGTTCAGCTAGGATTGGACCTTAAACAACCAAATACAAGGTTTCGGTGTTACGGCAACTAATTGGTACCATTAATGGCTAAACTTCCCCTTACAATAACAACCACATTCAAATAGGGCTAATAAGAGGTATAACAAAGTTGTGGTACCAAACTCTGACTTTCATCATACCAATGTATGGTACTCTGGGTACCAAAACAAATCAGTTCAGCTAGAATTGGACCTTAAACAACCATATACAAGGTTTCGGTGTTATGGCAACTAATTGGTACCATTAATGGCTAAACCTCCCCCTACAATAACAACCACATTCAAATAGGGCTAATAAGAGGTATAACAAAGTTGTGGTACCAAACTCTGACTTTCATCATACCAATGTATGGTACTCTGGGTACCAAAACAAATCAGATCAGCTAAGATTGGACCTTAAACAACAAAATACAAGGTTTCGGTGTTACGGCACCTAGTTGGTACCATTAATCGCTAAACCTCCCCCTACAATAACAACCACATTCAAATAGGGCTAATAAGAGGTATAACAAAGTTGTGGTACCAAACTCTGACTTTCATCATACCAAAGTATGGTACTCTGGGTACCAAAACAAATCAGTTCAGCTAGGATTGGACCTTAAACAACCAAATACAAGGTTTCGGTGTTACGGCAACTAATTGGTACCATCAATGGCTAAACCTCCCCCTACAATAACAACCACATTCAAATAGGGCTAATAAGAGGTATAACAAAGTTGTGGTACCAAACTCTGACTTTCATCATACCAAAGTATGGTACTCTTGGTACCAAAACAAATCAGTTCAGCTAGGATTGGACCTTAAACAACCAAATACAAGGTTTCGGTGTTACGGCAACTAATTGGTACCATTAATCGCTAAACCTCCCCCTACAATAACAACCACATTCAAATAGGGCTAATAAGAGGTATAACAAAGTTGTGGTACCAAACTCTGACTTCCATCATACCAATGTATGGTACTCTGGGTACCAAAACAAATCAGTTCAGCTAGGATTGGACCTTAAACAACCAAATACAAGGTTTCGGTGTTACGACAACTAATTGGTACCATTAATGGCTAAACCTCCCCTTACAATAACAACCACATTCAAATAGGGCTAATAAGAGGTATAATAAAGTTGTGGTACCAAACTCTGACTTCCATCATAACAATGTATGGTACCTTGGGTACCAAAACAAATCAGTTCAGCTTGGATTGGACCTTAAACAACCAAATACAAGGTTTCGGTGTTACGGCAACTAATTGGTACCATTAATGGCTAAACCTCCCCTTACAATAACAACCACATTCAAATAGGGCTAATAAGAGGTATAACAAAGTTGTGGTACCAAACTCTGACTTTCATCATACCAAAGTATGGTACTCTGGGTACCAAAACAAATCAGTTCAGCTGGGATTGGACCTTAAACAACCAAATACAAGGTTTCGGTGTTACGGCAACTAATTGGTACCATTAATCGCTAAACCTCCCCCTACAATAACAACCACATTCAAATAGGGCTAATAAGAGGTATAACAAAGTTGTGGTACCAAACTCTGACTTTCATCATACCAAAGTATGGTACTCTGGGTACCAAAACAAATCAGTTCAGCTAGGATTGGACCTTAAACAACCAAACACAAGGTTTCGGTGTTACGCAACTAATTGGTACCATTAATCGCTAAACCTCCCCCTACAATAACAACCACATTCAAATAGGGCTAATAAGAGGTATAACAAAGTTGTGGTACCAAACTCTGACTTCCATCATAACAATGTATGGTACCTTGGGTACCAAAACAAATCAGTTCAGCTAGGATTGGACCTTAAACAACCAAATACAAGGTTTCGGTGTTACGGCAACTAATTGGTACCATTAATCGCTAAACCTCCCCCTACAATAACAACCACATTCAAATAGGGCTAATAAGAGGTATAACAAAGTTGTGGTACCAAACTCTGACTTTCATCATACCAAAGTATGGTACTCTGGGTACCAAAACAAATCAGTTCAGCTAGGATTGGACCTTAAACAACCAAAAACAAGGTTTCGGTGTTACGGCAACTAATTGGTACCATTAATCGCTAAACCTCCCCCTACAATAACAACCACATTCAAATAGGGCTAATAAGAGGTATAACAAAGTTGTGGTACCAAACTGTGACTTTCATCATACCAATGTATGGTACTCTGGGTACCAAAACAAATCAGTTCAGCTAGGATTGGACCTTAAACAACCAAATAAAAGGTTTCGGTGTTACGGCAACTAATTGGTACCATTAATGGCTAAACCTCCCCCTACAATAACAACCACATTCAAATAGGGCTAATAAGAGGTATAACAAAGTTGTGGTACCAAACTCTGACTTTCATCATACCAATGTATGGTACTCTGGGTACCAAAACAAATCAGATCAGCTAAGATTGGACCTTAAACAACCAAATACAAGGTTTCGGTGTTACGGCAACTAATTGGTACCATTAATCGCTAAACCTCCCCCTACAATAACAACCACATTCAAATAGGGCTAATAAGAGGTATAACAAAGTTGTGGTACCAAACTGTGACTTTCATCATACAAAAGTATGGTACTATGGGTACCAAAACAAATCAGATCAGCTAGGATTGGACCTTAAATTGCTTACAATAGTTAAATTCAAATATTACAACCAGATTGAAACAGTTTTCAAATACAAAGGCATAAGATTCATATTAGTACATACGAATAGAGTAAACTTTCCTAATATCCTTACTACGCCGATAGAATAGTACTTGAAAACACCCTTGAAATCAAAACGTTGTCACCAATTCAATTATGATCACGGGTTGATGCGACGTCGTGCCCGCGGATGAGAAATAGGCTGAAAAAATACAAATATTACTAACATCAACTATAATGGTGACTTATGTATGAACTAGACCAACAACAAGCATAACAGCTTTACATACCGATACAATTTAACGGGAATACCAACACATGCATTCTTTACTACCAAAACAACTCTGATGTACTACATGAACATGGTTTTATGAAAGTAAGCATTTTCGGTACTAAAATAATCTTGTAGTAAACAATAATAATCTTGCAAATTAGAATTATTTTTGCACGTTTTGGTAGCAACCTGTTGATGTTTCGGTGATTGTACGTTTTGGTAGCAACCTGTTGATGTTTTGGTGATTGTACGTTTTGGTAGCAACCTGTTGATGTTTCGGTGATTGTACGTTTTGGTAGCGACCTGTTGATGTTTCGGTGTTTTTACGTTTTGGTAGCAACCTGTTGATGTTTCGGTGATTGTACGTTTTGGTAGCAACCTGTTGATGTTTCGATGGATCCTACCACATGTCATGGTATCAACTTCTTGAATTGTTTTAGTAGCAAATGGTAGTAGCACCGTCGTATGATTACATCTTGGTACCAAAATGTGAACGTAATCGTAATACCTACAAAAGTACTACAAGTTATAGATATCCAAAAATACCCCAATCAACCATTAAACGTACTTCTATAATGTTGCTAAACAAATACTAATATTGCTCCAAAGTTACACTTTTTTGACAATTTCACTTAATTGTCCTTTTGCTGCATTGAACTCCGATAAAACATCATCAAGTATGAGAGTGCTGCGCACACTTGGAATAGGACCCTGTAGATGAAAAATAGAGGATCCAAAATTAGATGATCAAGAAGGCATTTAAGGAAGAAGTGATAATACGAAGAGTACAAATATGAATTAGGACGTACAAAGCGTATCTTGCCAACAAAGCGATCAGCACACGTCTTGATCGACTGTAACATGATCACGCCACAAGATTTACTGCGTGATATTCAGGATAATCATTACAATGTTAGATAACATGAATAATTTAGGGATTGGTCTAGTTATTGAAAATTTGAATCACGTTGAAACTCACTTATCAGGACGGAAATCCACATATTCTACGCTTTTCACAGACCACTCCCGTATCTTCCCCTTCACCCATAGAGGGTCGAGCAAATGAAGGAGGTGGTCCAGTGTACCCAACTGTTATAGGAAGCCCACATTAAAAGTTATAACATCAAAAATAAACGTTGACGACATTCAATATACAAAGAAACACGGTCATACCAGCCGATCTATTGTAGAAGCATGTGCCGCCTTAGGATCTGAAAACATGCTGTCAATCAACCATACAGCATTGTCCCGAACCGCCACAGCCAAACACCACCAATGGTCCTCCTTTAATACTGGCACAAATACCTGCTCATTTATAATAAAAAACAAAACGATGAATTGGAAAAAAAATATGTGTGAACTTAATCTAATTCGTAAACACCAGGAATACAAACTTACCACACATAAGTTATTTGTGGGACAAGAGTTGAACCGGTTCACAAATTTTGTGGCTATAGCGTCCATAGATGATGAAGGTGAGTTCATTACTAGTTCCTACAATACAAATAAACAGTTATCTACAACTTGTACTACTGCATTCCAAAAGCAAATGTAATCAATACCAAAGTATGCATTATTTGCTACTAAAACATGTGTAGACAGTTCTGTAACAACACTAGTGTAATTACTCCATTTAGCATATTCGTTAGACTACTTTAGTTACCCTAAAAATAAACAAATCGCCCGTTCCTTGTGTGAAGAAAGGAACAAGATAGTGATATCCACACAAGGCATGCATAACGACAAAGTTTCATGAATACTATACACATAACCTCTCTCCAATCTTTCCACAAGGTAACACATAAATTACTCTGGTATAAATTACACATAAACAGTTCTTGAACAAGCCATATCATATTCTTGGAATCAGATTCTTAAATAGTTCTTGTTCACGGTTCCAGAAATGCAGCCATAACTTAACTAAAATTCGAACTATTCACCAAATTTTCAACATATTCCGCAGCCAATTTTGCGCACACAATTTCATCGATCGTAACAAAGGAACAAGAATCCACTACAAAATTACCAGGAATACAAATTCCAACTAAACCATAAACATGCAATAACATAAAACAACAAACGAAATTAAACAGTTATCTTGAACTTGTACAACTGCATTCCAAAAGCAATTGTAATCAATACCAAAGTATGCATTCTTTCCTACTAAAACATGTGTAGACCGTTCTCCATTTTTCAAATAAACAATTATCTACAACTTGTACTACTGCATTCCAAAAGCAAATGTAATACCAACTTAGTTGTTTCTTTATAATTACTACGAAATGGGAAAAAAATTATATGAGCATGAATTTACCGCAAATGAGGAGTCAAGCATAATACGCTTGCTCTTTCCCTGAAAGGACACCTCCCACCTTTTGTTGTATAGCCTCGAAGCCGTAGCTACATACTGGTTGCCGACACGACCCATCGTTGATGCAACCCCATAGCAATCGGATTGGGTCGCGTACATACCATCGCAATCCAGTACCAACGGTCCATTACTGAAATTAACAGACCCCATTTATATCAATGTCAAGTCAAATAGCTTTATGCATACAACATTAATAATTATCGCGTGATAGCGCACTGGCATGCCATTGATTCCACTTAATGGTCTACTACATGAACTATTAAATTAGAATAATACGGAATAACTCAACATTTCTAAACCCTCATTTTCAACCAAAGTCAACTTTTGTATTCTTAGATATGGTGTGGCAGTGTCAATTTATGCATCTCTTCAACTTGTACTACTGAATACCAAAATCAATTGTAAGCAATACTAAAGTATGTATTCTTATTAATCAATAACTAAATAAAAAACATCAAGGCAGTTAAAGTAAACATTACTTACGCATTGTAGTCTTTTCCTCTCCTAAAGAACTGTAAAAGTTCCTTCTCCGCCACTGACAACCGCGATGATATGGTGGTGGCTGAAAAATCATCAGAACATATGATGGAAGAAGGGACAAGGTGCCTTCTTGGTCTGCTCCGCTGCAAACCATCCACATCTACGTTGTCACCATCACCCTCATAACTATCCATGACAAGCGCGCATGCATCAAACGCGGCTGCCATTTCGGAAAACTGATCTTCGGGCAGGAATGGGGAAGGTGGTTCTGTGGTGGAAGGTAGTTCTGTGGGAGTTGGGCCGTCTTCGGTAGCAGTAGGAGGTTGTGTTGAAGTGGTGGAAGGTGGGACTGAAGGGGCATAAGTGGTTGTGCTGATGGAAGGTGGGTCGTTAGGGCAACGTGGTGCAGCTTCATTGGCGGAAGAAGAGTCGAGTCGCGTTATGGCGGCAGCGGCAGCAGCAGCTGGAGGGTCGCCATCAAATGTTGTGGTTAATGAGGTGGAGGAGAGTGAAGGTGTTGACCCCTTCTTTGGTGTTCCATATGGAACCCTTAACACCGTGACTTTTGAAGCGTCAACAACCTCTTCGGTTGGTACTACACATGTCACGTCCCCTTCCTTGCTGGGGTCACCTACGGTCCGAGCCACATCCTCCTCCTCCTCTTGTACGTTCAAGTACTCTTGGGCCACACCCAAAACAACCTTGCTCACCTCATCCTCTCTGAAGACCCTCTCCTCATCATGTGGCCCGTCATCATCCTCTCTGAAGACCCTTTCCTCATCATCTGGCCCATCATCTTCCTCTAAATGAACAACACGAGACGGACCTTCAGAAGACACTTTATGTCGGGAAAAGTCCCCAACCATACTAGACATCACCGATTCCACGGCAGTATCAACAAAAATCTTTATCTGAGGCCCAAGAATGCGAGCCACCTGCAAAGACAAAAACAAAAAAAACATATATAAAAATTTAACCTATACTACCAAAATCAACCTATTTCAGTACCAAAAGGCAAAACTATTTTCAGACAAATAATTACCTCAGTCGCAATATGCGTAATTTGTACAGGGTCTAGAACGACCCCTCCTTCTCTATGCACCACACGGGGTCCTCCTTGAGCGTCATCACGCTCATGTTCACTACCATAAGTGACAGACAGGGACTACAACAAATATAATTTATCTATTAACAATTATTACATTTCCGTTAAACATACAGAACAAGCAATTAACAAATAAAACTCACAGAATGTTTCCCGTAATCCAGCGTACTTCTCATGTCATGGGACATTACTGACTTGACCAAGTCATTTGTCCAAACCGATACTCTAGGAAAACGACCCCACTCAATAGGGGGCCTGTTTAGTCAATCAAGATAAAAAATATGCAAAATGAACATAACAAGTTCATATAAAATGCATTCGAATTTTTTACATGAGGAGGAAATTTTTTAAGAGTCATATAATTTTTTACAAACATTCAAAATTAAATTGACACTCACCACCAAAATAATCATGCATGCGCCACAACCGGCTACATAACCTTTCCTACTAAACTTGTGATGGAACACAATCGCTTTCAACTCTAAATAGTCAAGTACAAACGAGCACCAATCAAACTCCGATGCTCGTTGGGCGGCCGTCAAAGATGCAACCAAAGAATTGTCGATGGCAATGCCACTAGTGTTAGGGCAAAGAACCTGCCCCATTGCTACAATCAAAAAACAAACCCTAAACTCCCTCTCCTCCTCCTCTGTGCAACCCGCTTCAAGGGCGCCTAAAATGTCCAAGGCCCTTTGCAACTTAATACCAGAACGAACAGCACTGTACCTGGCTATAATGCGGTGATACTCCGAAAGCATGGGAGCATCTAAGTTGTCGACCCCTCGTGGTACAGCTCTATCACCAAGTGGGATGCCCAACACGTACTCCAAGTCCTTGTTAGTGACCGCAACATCCCTCCCATCTCCGAATCTGATGGTCATCGTAACCGGATCAAACCTCGTCATCAACCAGTAGGAAAAACGTCGAGGCATCTGCGTAATTTTGTTGCCTAAAACCATGAAAGCATATAAATGTTAAATATAACTCAACCACGAGTATAAGTGTTGTCAAATAAATGATGGTTAAACAAAAAGTTAAATTTCTCCGCACTACATTTATCATAATACTTGGTAATATAAACTTATATTTAAACTTAGTCATATTATAAACATCTTTTATTACAATAATATTACACAATTTTGACAAAAAATTTTCTATTTTTTTAATTGGAAAATGAGATTAGCCTTGTTCTACACTTAACCTATAATAAACATCATCAGATTCTTTTAGCTTCTGGTGAAGATAGTCACAGGTTCTTGGTTGATGTATCATTTTTTGTGTAAGCTAGCGGTTATCTCTAACTATATCTTTTACATACTTAATCTTCATTCTACGTTATAATTGGTAATACTGAACTCTTGGTTTGATTGCTCAAGTGCTGGACAACTAGTACCAGTTGTCTATGACAGACAACAAAGAGTACATTTTAAGGAAAACTAGAGAAACATGGCAAAGCTACGAACCGGGGCAACAAAAGAAAAACATAAACAAATTTCAGGACATTACTCTTCTATTGAATCAATAGGCAAATTACTGAAGTGTACTTCAATCACAGTTTGTTGCATATAGAAATTTTGTATTGTCCAATACCTGTCTTAACAAATCTACCACTCTAGCCCTAGTACCAAAAGCACTACTACTCGGATACTAATAGATAAAAATACAGCTAAGACTTTAAGACAGAACACGTGAAAACAACTAATTGGTACCTCAGCAATATTCAGGTAAACTAATTGGTACCTCAGCAATATCCAGGTAAATAAATACAAATATAAGATATGATGGGATCCAAGTTTCCATAACCAAGAGCATTGGATCATAACGCATACAAGGACTTCAAAAGATTAGCCCTAAACATTGGAAGTGGCACAACAATCTTATCTTACCTAACTCTAGGAGTCCGCCAAAGCCCATCTCGCGTACAATCTCTTTCCCATGGTCGGACATACATGATACAACCTTACCGAATGCCTCCAGCCTGCAAATGACATTCGGTTCCTGCACATTACAATACACCGTTAGTAATATTTTCATTTTCAACCATTAACCACGTCCAAAAAATCAGTTCATCATATTACCTTTTTTTGCTTCATCAAAAAGGTTTCAACCACAACATTCTTCTTCTTGATTTCTTCATGTATATAATGTTTGCCTGCAAACATTATATACATAACAAGTACTTAATTCTCCATATATCAAACATATCTTGCGTCTTAAAAATCTATAAACATATGTATATAATAAATGGGTGTAATAATGAAACCACACACTTCACCTTCTTTTTGTTCGTCTTCTTCACCGGGTCCTGCCGAGGCTGCTGCTCCTCCTCATGAGACTGCTGCCGAGGCTGCTGCTCCTGATCCCCTTCACTTTAAGTATGAGATGGTTGATATTCAGATTCCTCTGAACTAATCTCCTTTTGTTTCTTACGAGGCCTAGAAGATTGCCCTTGGACAATCTTCCTCTTCTTCCCACCGTCCCCAACTTGTACTTTCTTCCCTTTAATTTGTCTCACCATTACACCTACATAAACAAATTTTATTCAATAACAATGTCCAAGTAAATCTCAGAGAACAAAGAAATAGAAAAAATACGGGTAGTCAAGTTCATACTAATTCATTCTAATAGCCTTGAGTATATCATGTTACAATAAGAAAAAAAGGGTGGAGCAGCACATCCGGCCAAGCAAAAGCTCCAGCCCACATATTTCAAACTACTGTCACCACTCTAAAACAATTAACACACAGCAGTCAGCACAAAGTTACAAAAATACAGCCCTAAAACTAACTTAGCTTAGTTGACCTCACCTGCACACAGCTGCACTCTCTGCCATTCAAATTCAGCAGTTCTTTAAACACAATCTTTCCTACAATTTATCTCTTGTAACAAAGATGCTTGCTTTAAATCTCTTACCTTCTTCCTCATTCTCTCCTTTCAAATTTAAACCCTTCAAAAACCCTTCATTTCTCCTACCCATATCATAGGATAGCTTGTCATTGAATCAGAAGAGGGTGAAGTTCCATTCCCATTGCTCCACCAAACTTCTTCAGAAATAGTTGGTGAAACTATTCCACTGTCATTAACCATTGTTGAACAAAATGATGAAGATGATAAAGAATATGAATCCTTCATAAAACTATCAAGTTGCTACCACCACTATGTGTATTATTACTAGTCCCATCACCACTTCCACCATTGTGACCACCACCACTGTCACTAGTATTTGCTTCTTTATGTTAGCTATTCTGTTAGCTCTTTCTCTCTTCAAAACAGAACACAACAGCATCTCCTACAAGCAACCAAACCGCCACCAACCACAACCGAATTCACTGCCAATCTCCACCAAATTACAAACCCAAAAATTGCCCCTATTCGCCACCAATTCCCAGCCAAACACCACCAATTCTAACACTTCTTGTTCAATACTCATCAACCAAATACAAAAAATTATAGGATTTTGTTCTCATTCTTCAACTAGTTAAATAAATGGAAAAACTAAGCTCAATACTACAATATTAACATCACGCAACTCTTTACCCTATCTAAAGCCCAAAAATCAATTAGTTAACTAAAATCAACAATTTAGGGTTCTCAATATAACCAATAAACTACTCATTCACAATATCACCAAATTTAATTACTATCTCTATGCAAATGTTGAAATTTCGAAAGTTTTATCATTACAATTAGGGTTGGGAGGTGAACGAAAATTAGGCGAAAAACATACAAAAAAAATGGAAATTTTTACCTTTTATATGACAATCGACGTTTCTAACAATTCACAGAAACAATTTGATGCTTCAACGTGATTCCTTCAACCGCAAATTGCCAAAAAAAATCGCTTTTTCAGGGGTTTTTCGAGCAACAAAGAGCAGAGCAAGAGGGAGAGAGAGACTTCAGTTGGAATGAAGAAGAAGTATTGATGACGTCTGCGCGTTCAGAGTCTTTTGGTCTGCCTTTTTAATTTTTACATGAAATGTCTTCTTTGCCCTTCATTTTACGCAAAATTACATAAATGGCATGTGGTGGAGTCTTTTGGGACTCCACCATATTGACGCCAATAATTCCTCGAAAATTAGTGTTATAACAGAGGAGGCACTAAAGAATAATAAGAACGTGAAACCAATAAAGGCACGTACAAAGTTTAACGTGATTCACTAGCAATGTGCTAGCTACGTCCACCAGACCAAAGGGAGAATAGTAGTGTTAGGCAACACTAATAATCAGATGAGTGAATAGACATTCAATTCATTCTAATACGGGTATAGGTTTAACCTAAGGGTTTATATAACACCCTTAGAGTTAACCTAAACAGACATGGGCCTAAAACCCATAACAGAATATAAGGTTTGACCGAGACCTCCGTGCTAGGTTATTCGAACCAACATATATTCAAGGCATATTTAAGAATTAGTTTTAGGAAAACGAATCTAATATGTGTTTGGAAGATATCGTGTTCGGTTAACCAGTACATTCATATTTTACATTTCTAACATTATATGCTAATGAGCAAAAATATAGCTATGAAACAGGCAACATATAACATGACAATGGTACGAGATATACAAACACATATAGTTACATAAAATTTGAGCAGCAGTTTTATTAAAACTTTTTAAGGGCACTTGCGTCTGCCACCGTGAGTGGTCTGGTTGTAGTAGCAAGGGCAGAGTTCTTGATTACCGGAAGTACCCGGTGGAACACACCCACAGCGAGCACAGCAGGTCCCACATGCCCTGTGGCATAGATTTGGCCTGCTGCTTAACCGGCACCTAGCAACACATGCTGCTCCACAATCTATACCAACATTGAGTAACAAGTATTAGATCGTGGGAGTACTATGTAACTTTTCAATACATATCAGTAATGATACCATAAATAACCGAAGGCAGAATCTTCCTCACAGGTATGGGATTGTACGGGGTGAATTTAGATGCAGTAGCACTGGCGATTCTGCTGAGTCCAAAGTATTTCAGGCTCTGAGAAATTGAGCTTAAATCTGGTCTAATTTTGTCTGTGTGTGAATCCAGTTTTAACCTTTTTTCTTGAATCCAACTAGTCCTTTTCAAAAATTTATATATTGTTGTAAAATAATAAGGGATCCACTTTATTATTGAACATATTTAACATTTGCCGCCTAAATTTAGAGGTTGATTAGACTCAATCCTGCAATGACATGATATATCACTGAATCTAATCAACCGTTATATTTGGACGGCAAATGTTGAATTCGTTCAATAATAAGGTGGACCCTATAATTTTACAACATATATACTTCTTCCACATTTTTGAAAGAAAATGTTTTGATACCATTAATTGATAGTTTGTACTCAAGATTGGACTTCGGCACTATAAAATTTTATACTCGGGAATTTGAGTATACATCCAGTTTTTTTTGTCCAGTTTGCTCCGATTTTTATTTGTCCAGTCTAATTTGACTAGGTTTTGAAAATTTTACGTTTCTTTTACACCCTTAATTGCAAGAAGTGAGGTTATACCATTTGAGTTTGGCTTACTTTGTGAAATTACACAAGTTAAGATTTGTAATCGGCATCAAGATATCATAAGAAATTAAGAATACATACTTATATCACGAAGTAGAAACCTATTTGAACTGGTATTGCCAATCTGCACAACCAAAAGAAAAACGTAAGTGTAGCTTCAATAAGTACGTATCGCTACATCTCAATAATATACAAAAAATGCATGGAAAATAAGCTGAGGTTGTTTGTATGCTCAATATTTTAGGAAGTTGCACTTCGCATGGGATGTTATTTATTAGCGGGATTAAGTGGGTAGAACTTCTATAGAAATTTCTTCCTAGAATCAACCAAATTACTTTGGCCCCTTATAACAAATTAAATTTCAAGAGTCCGGAAAACCGATTAATAGTAAATACTACTTCTACGTTCAACTAGAATACACCTTAAGTATACCTTTACCTCTTCTTGAGCTTCAACCACATGATAAAGTAAAAGAGACAGGACAAAAGCAGCAATGAAGCACTTGGAGATCGTCATAGCTTTGAGTAATTGAAAATAATTAAATAACTCGCTATGTATAAATATATATACTTATATAGTTTGGGTCGTGTGTGGGTTGTATATATAGAGCTTGAAAAGATGCTTGTGATCATGCAAGCTAAAAAGAATATAGCTGCCACTTCATACCATATTACCATATAATGGTATACAAGACGAAACATAGACAAAAAGAATGGATTTGAGTGGGTGAAAAGTAAAGCAAGATGCATATGCTCTTCCTTTTCTTTTAGTATGATGATTCTAGGAGTTTCTTAAGTGCAAGAAGCACTATCCTCCGGCACTACCAACTTCTAATCTTCTAGAAAATCATTCAATATTAGCATTTTTCGGTAGTAAGGCATATCATATCTATAATATTGAAAAACTAAAAAACGGTACATTAAATGATATTATTATAAGGAAAATTTATGAAAAACCAATATAAATTTTACACTTTTTGAAAAAAATACTACCGATTTTTTTTTTTGAATTTAACTATCATGACTTTTCAATTTTTTGTGAAAGACCAAAATTTAATGGCCAAAAGTTGTGAAAAACCACTACAAACTTTCTATTTGGAAAAAAACAACCAATCACTTTTTTATTTTTGAATTTAACTACTACAAGCTTGCAAAATTGTGTGAAGCACAACCAAAAATTTTACAACGTTATAGTAGTTAAATTCAAAAAACAAAGTAAATGGTGGTTATTTTCAAAAAGTGTAAACTGAAAGAAGATAATTCCTTGAATTGAAAGTTGTTACAACCTAAAGATATATACTAGCCAAAGATACAAAAGATACACTAGATAAGTAGGCTATAAACTAGGAAATAAGTTACAACTAATTATTTACATAAATACAAAAGATATATGAAAATAATAAATATTTTCATGTTATCTAGCACACCCCGCAGTCGAAACGGGAGGAGGGCGAACGTTGAGACTGTCCCGAAAATCCTCAAATAAGACCAAGTGATAGGGTTTTAGTCGTATCACCTAATCAAAAATAAACCTACAGTCCTCTAACTATGGTAGTCAATGGAAGCAGGGTCGAATCCACAGGGAGACAGAGTTTCTAAATTAATATTCAATCAATCAGCTACTCCAGATGAAATCAGATAAGAATTAACTGAACTAATGATTAAACTACAGAAAACGGAATAAATCGAGGATTTAACTATGGACTAAAACCTAGGGTATTAGGTTGGTCCACCATGCTTATACCAATCAGATAGGGTCAACTACTATCAAAACCTAAGTCAAGAGTCGAGGGATTAGAGCCTATGTTGAGCTATGGTTAAGACTCAACGCTCATAGTTCAACATACGCCGCATGTTCACTAACGTAATCAGAACTACTGACATGTCCTAGGCCTCTAGTCATAAGACGGATCTGTGCAAACAACTATTAACCACAAGCAATCAATAAAATTGTACACTGACATTAATTACTCAATAAGAACAAACCATATCACAATCACCCTAATCAAGCCCTAGAACTTGATAGAAATCTAAATCACAATCATGGTATAAACATGGCTTTCCTATCTAACACCCTAGAAAGAGGACTACTCACTCATAATTGAATTGACAACAATAAAACTAATATGAAACCCTAACAATTGCATCATAAATAATTGAATAAATAAACCAAGCAATTGAGAATAATAAAAGAGATTAGGGTAAGAAAGAATACCAATTGAGAGAAAGCAGGAACTTTTATTGAAATCGGAATAGGTTCAATCACCTTTAAACTAATCTAAGTGTTTAAACTAAGCTAAGAACAACGAGGAATAAAACTAAAGTCTAAAGCAGTAAAAAGATGAATAAAAGATGTCTCTAAATAATGAGGGAAAAGGTATTTATTATCCCCCTCAAAGTCAAACTATTTGCGGAAACAAAAGTCACAAATCGCGAGAAAATGCGCCAGACCCGATCGGGCCCGAGGCATCCACCCGATCAGGCCAAGACACAAAACAGCTAAAATTCTCTCCTTGGTCAGCGCAGCTTCAGCAGCAATTGTGGGCGAATATCTGGGCCAACCCGATCCAGCACCCGATCGGGTTTGTGATCGGGTTTGTGATCGGGTTGCCAGCGAACAAAGCCCAACACTCCTCTTTTGATACGCACAGCACAGCAGCTCAAGTGGAGTGGACCCGATCGGGTCGGGCAACGGGTTCCCGATCGGGTCTGGGGACATGGCTCCTCGCCCGATCGGGTCCGCAACTTCTATACCCGATCATAATTACTTCACCCGATTGGGCCATTTTTGCCCGATCATAGTACGAAAATCTCCTTTTTGACTCTTTGGCTCTCTAAACTTCACGTTTAGGGGTCTTGGGACCTCCTAAACTACTCATAAAACTCGTGAGCCATCCTATGTGCCCCGTAACACCTCGAAGAGCCGTGGTTGCTTCCAAATGGCTCGGGAATAAGGAGAAAACTCCCTAAAACCTGCAATTCAACACTAAAACACGAAACCACAACTCTAAACGATAGTTAGCACAAAATAGCTCCCAAGAGCTCCAATGACGCACAAATTAGCTTGTAGATAAGGGAGAAAACTCTATATAAATACGTGATATCAAACTCCCCCAAGCTAAACCTTTGCTTGTCCTTAAGCAAACAGAACATGAACATGGAATAGATTGCCTCACCCCATAGATAAAAACAAATCAAAGCTCAAAACATTTTCAAGACTAAGAATCGTTCAAGCAGACAAAATTCAAGTTTGGCTAATCAAATCCATCCAACCACCAATCATCCAAGCAATTTATCAAACTCAAGCATCCACAAGGCACACAAATCCTGAAAAAGCTCTCACAAGGGTGTCACTCCTCTCTATTTTGTGGCAGGCAAAGAATATGCCCGAACACTCACCAACCCGACCATAAATGCCCTTCCCACTCACACTCTCATGTGTTTAAGAAGGTTCAATGACGCTCATCCTAGTCAAGTCGACTCAATTAGCAGACATACTCTTTCACTTTGACAAACTGACTCGAAATCAATCAAATGAACACTGCAGACACGAGCTCAAGAGGACTTTAGAGGGTTGTAATGGGGCTTAGGTAAGAGGTAGGGAATACTTTTGGGTAATGTGGTGAAAAAACCAAGAAGGGGGGGAGCATAAATCATTCAAACAAGGCCTAAGATGGCCTACACAACTCCCAACAACACCATAGAACCACGTAAAGTAACCCAACTCTCATAAATCAATGAAAAACTAATAACAAACCCAATTTTCAAGCAATGAAGCGAATATTTCTTTAAGAACGTACGTGAATGAAAGAACTTCGAATTCTTTTGAATTTTTTTTTTCATTTTTCTTTCATTTTTTATGAACTTCATTCACGTAACTCTAATTTTGCTTCTTCTTTTCTTTTTTTCACTCTCAAACCGCAACAAATACACTTTTAATTCCTCAAATACCAGACCATGAAACCAATCTCAAACTCAACCCATACAAAAGCTCCCCCAAGCTAGGCTTGGAAATAATATCAAAACAAAGGCCATGGGCTCAAAATAGGGGTTTAAGTAACACGAAATAAGTCATTAGGCTCAGCGGGGCTAAGGAGGATAAAAATATATCAAAAATTCACTCTGCAGCTCAAGAATAAGACAAAAGAACGCCTCTATCAAAGCAAATGCTACAAGTCATCGAAAATCAGACAAGTACGAAGTCAAAGTCAAGATATATCCACTAAAGAGGAACTAACACACAAAAAATAGACTGGATAATCATATGAATCCAATAGGCTACAAAGAGGCCTCACAGTCTAACCAATTCAGGTATGCAGCACAAAGTGGTCTAATATAATCCAAAAATGCTCGAAATCATAGCAATCAAACATTAAATCATATCCTCAAGATCACAGATGCCCAGCTATCCAGAAAACAAAGTCAAATCATTTCCAAATAGAGCAGAACAAGGGGCAAAGGGAGGCAACTAAACCAGTCATGGGAACCATATTTTTTTGATTTTTTCAGAATTTTTCGAAAGCAGTATATCTATCCTAGAAAGCAGTAAAAGAGATAGGGAATACAAACAGAACTCCTCCCCCAAGCTGAACTTGGCAGTGTCCTCAATGCCAAAAGGTGATAAGGACTATGCTAAGAGGAAAAACAATGTTAGTGCCCTCACTCTCGCTCACAAAAAGAAGAAAAATAAAAGTAGAAAATAAAGAGAAAAAAAATGAAAAGAAAAGTAAAAAGGGAAAGAATACGAGTTGCCTCTCGCACAACGCTGGTTTATAAAGGTCCCGCACGACCCTAATCCTCCCTCTCTCAAATAGTGCCAGCGCTTGGCAATGAATGCCACCCTCATCAAATATCTTTCTTCTCCAAATGTTCTTGACAATGCCTGCAGACGGTGAGGCAACCTTAGGTGGAATTGGAACCTTCTCCACACCTACTTCATCCAAAACCTCATCCCTGCAACAAGATTGTTCAAGCATAGGTGCCTTAACAGCATTGGTTAGTTTAAACATCACTTTATCATCACCAACACTAAGAGTTAAAGACCCAGACTTAACATCAATTACAACACCAGCAGTACACAAAAATGGCCTACTATACCCAAGATAATAGAAATCTGGGCATCCTCATCCATATCTAATACCACAAAATCAACAGGGATATAGAATTTCCCAACCCTAACAGGAACGTCCTCTAAAACACCTAGAGGGTATTTTATAGAACGATCCGCCATCTGTAAAGTGATTTGTGTGCATTTAAGTGCTCCCATATTCAGTTTCTCAAAAACAGATAATGGCATAACAGAAACAGAAGCACCTAAATCACATAAAACCTTGTCAATAAAAATAGGTCCAAGATGGCAGGGTATAGAAAAACTACCAGGATCTTTTAACTTTAGTGGGGTTTTATTTTTGATAAAAGCACTACACTCTTCAGTAAGAGCGACACGTTCTACCCCACCAAAGTCTCTTTTCTTAGTGATCATGTCTTTCAGAAATTTGTCATAAACAGGCACTAGGGTAATTAAATCTGTGAATGAAATCGTTACCTCAAGGTTCTTGACCATAGCCAAGAACTTACCAAACTGCTGATCGACCTTGGACTGTTGCATCCTGTGGGGAAAAGGTAGCCTTGGTGTAAAAGGCGTTTCAGAAACCTTCTCCATTTTCTTCCCTGTCTGTTCAGCTTCTGCAGACAAATCGACTTCAGACGTCGAATTCTTCCTTTTTCCTTCCTATACCACCCTTTTCTTCCCTGCAGTTGGGGTAACCTCATCAACGAGCAATGGAGGAGCATCATAAGCTATGCCACTACGAAGAGTGATGGCATTCACATGTTCTCTCTAAACGGGTTGCCCTGGCAATTGTCCCTACTGCCTCTGTGCATTAGTTTCTGTCAATTGAGCAACTTGAGCCTCGAGAAGTTTGATGTGCTTCTCTTGGGCCCTCCGTGCTTCCTCTTGGGCCCTCCGTGTTTCCTCATTTGCCTTTTGCATAGACAATATCAGTTTCATCAGTTCAGAATTGCTAGGCTCTTGTGGGTTGTTGTTTTGTGGAGGTGGGGTGTGGAAATTTTGTGGAGTTTGGAAGTTATTGGGATGATGGAAGTTTTGTGGTGGTGGTCTTTGGAAATGTTGTGGGGTTTGATGGTATGAGAGTTTAGGATAGTTTTGTGGAGGTGGAGGTTGATAGTTTTGTGGGTTTTGGTAGTTATGTGAAGGGGGGAAAGTTTGTGGTCTTTGTTGAAAGGCATTTGCCTGCTCCATCTGAAGTTGACTGAACTGACAGTCATGCCCAAAGTGACCCTGAACACCACATACCTCGCAGTAAGATGAGATAATGGGTGCTACTGCAGACATAGCATTGATACTCAAAGGGGGTGCTGCTGAAGAAGAGGAATTGAAGGTGTTAATCTGCTGACTCAGCTTCGCCGTCTGCGAAGTCAATAATGCAATGGCATCTACCTCCAATACCTTCCTCGTGAGGCTTCGGGAAGTGGAATGATCATTGGCTGCGAGGTTTGATAGAAACTCGTAGCCTACATCCACTTCCTTATCCAGAAAAACTCCTCCTGCAGACGAATCAACAATACTCTTCGTCTGAGGCTGCAGACCATTGTAAAATGTCTGCGTCAAGAACCATTTGTCCATGTTGTGGTGTGGACACTCTCTCTTTAAATCCCTAAACCTAGCCCACGCTTCCCGTAATTTTTCATCAGGCTCTTGGGAAAACGTGGCTAGTTTATTTCTGATTTCTGCTGTTTTTGTAGGTGGATATACTCTCTTAGAAACGCAGCAGAAATCTCACTCCATTCTGTTTCTTTCACATCGTTCAACCACTTCTGGGCTCTACCTCTCAATGAAAACTTGAACAACATGACTTTGAGTTGATCTGGAGTGACGCCGGCATGTTTAACGATCCGACAAAGTTGTTGAAACCGTTGTAGATGATTTGCCGGGTCTTCAGTAGGATGCCCACCAAACTGATTTTGCTGGACCATGTTGATGAGTCCAGGCTTAATTTCGAAATTTGCCGCGGCAATGGTGGGCATAGTAGGTCCAGTGGAGAGACCATCTGGGTGGGGCACCCCATATGACTTCAGTGACTTTGACATGACTGAACTCAAGGTGTCTGTTCCAGAGGTGTTCAGCTGAACAGGCTACTTTTCTTTCTGATTTTTCCTTCGGATCCGCCTGATTGTCCTAGTAAGATCGGGATCCGCTGGAATGGGGGAACCGTTTCTCTGAGACCTGGGCATACAAATAAAACAAAAAGAAACAGTAAAACGTACCTCAATTCGAACAATGAAGTTCCAATGAGGCACAGAGAAGTAGACCAAATAATCAAATAAAAACTTAGAAAACTAGCCGTCTCCCCGGCAACGGCGCTAAAATTTGATAGGGTTTTAGTCGTATCACCTAATCAAAAATAAACCTACAGTCCTCTAACTATGGTAGTCAATGGAAGCAGGGTCGAATCCACAGGGAGACAAAGTTTCTAAATTAATATTCAATCAATCAGCTACTCCAGATGAAATCAGATAAGAATTAACTGAACTAATGATTAAACTACAGAAGACGGAATAAATCGAGGATTTAACTATGGACTAAAACCTAGGGTATTAGGTCGGTCCACCATGCTTATACCAATCAGATAGGGTCAACTACTATCAAAACCTAAGTCATGCGTCGGGGGATTAGAGCCTATGTTGAGCTATGGTTAAGACTCAACGCTCATAGTTCAACATACGCCGCATGTTCACTAACGTAATCAGAACTAATGACATGTCCTAGGCCTCTAGTCATAAGACGGATCTGTGCAAACAACTATTAACCACAAGCAATCAATGAAATTGTACACTGACATTAATTACTCAATAAGAACAAACCATATCACAATCACCCTAATCAAGCCCTAGAACTTGATAGAAATCTAAATCACAATCATGGTATAAACATGGCTTTCCTATCTAACACCCTAGAAAGAGGACTACTCACTCATAATTGAATTGACAACAATAAAACTAATATGAAATCCTAACAATTACATCATAAATAATTGAATAAATAAACCAAGCAATTGAGAATAATAAAAGAGATTAGGGTAAGAAAGAATACCAATTGAGAGAAAGCAGGAACTTTTATTGAAATCGGAATAGGTTCAATCACCTTTAAACTAATCTAAGTGTTTAAACTAAGCTAAGAACAACGAGGAATAAAACTAAAGTCTAAAGCAGTAAAAAGATGAATAAAAGATTTTTCTAAATAATGAGGGAAAAGGTATTTATAATCCCCCCTCAAAGTCAAACTATTTGCGGAAACAAAAGTCACAAATCGCTAGAAAATGCGCCAGACCCGATCGGGCCCGAGGCATCCACCCGATCGGGCAAAGACACAAAACAGCTAAAATTCTCTCCTTGGTCAACGCAGCTTCAGCAGCAATTGTGGGCGAAAATCTGGGTCAACCCGATCCAGCACCTGATCGGGTCTGTGATCGGGTTGCCAGCGAACAAAGCCCAACACTCCTCTTTTGATACTCACAGCACAGCAGCTCAAGTGGAGTGGACCCGATCGGGTCTGGGGACATGGCTCCTCGCCCGATCGGGTCCGCAACTTCTATACCCGATCATAATTACTTCTCCCGATCGGGCCATTTTTGCCCGATCATAGTACGGAAATCTTTTTTTTGACTCTTTGGCTCTCTAAACTTCACGTTTAGGGGTCTTGGGACCTCCTAAACTACTCATAAAACTCGTGAGCCATCCTATGTGCCCCGTAACACCTCGAAGAGCCGTGGTTGCTTCCAAATGGCTCGGGAATAAGGAGAAAACTCCCTAAAACCTGCAATTCAACACTAAAACACGAAACCATAACTATAAACGATAGTTAGCACAAAATAGCTCCCAAGAGCTCCAATGACGCACAAATTATCTTGTAAATAAGGGAGAAAACTCTATATAAATACGTGATATCACCAAGGGAAGACCCTTAGTAAATATATCGGCAATCTGATAGCGAGAGGGGACATGTAACACACGAACTTCGCCTCGAGCGACCTTTTCACGTACAAAATTAATATACATCTCAATATGCTTCGTACACTGATGCTGGACCGGATTACCGGACAAATAGATCACACTCACATTATCACAATAAACCAAAGTAGTTGTGTGTATCGGACAATGAAGCTCAATAAGTAAGATACGCGACCAACCAGATTCAGAGACTACATTTTCCACTCCCCTTTATTCACATTCAGCACTAGAGCGGGACAATGTAGTTTGTCGTTTCGACGACCAAGAGAGTAAATTGTCACCAAGAAACACACAATAACCTGAGGTAGATCGACGAGTATCAGGACACCCACCCCAATCAGCATCTGTATATGAAATGAGAGTCGTAGTGGTGGATGGAGAAAGATAAAGTCCATGATCTAGTGTGCCCTTCACATAACGAACAATGCGCTTCAGAGCGCACATATGATCCTCCATCGGTTGATGCATAAACAGGCAAATCTGCTGAACAACTTAAGAAATATCAGGCCTGGAGAAGGTAAGGTACTGCAATGCACCAGCAAGGCTCCTGTATAACGAGGGATCACTGCAAGGAACCTCAGATTTAGCACTGAGTTTGGGTTTAGTGTCAACTGGAGTAGGAGATGGCTTACACGCAGACATGCCTGCGCGCTCAATGATCTCTTCAGCGTACTTACGCTGAGATAAAAATAAACCACCTGCATGACGAGTTACAACAATACCAAAGAAATAGCTCAACAACCCCAAGTCTTTCATTGCAAATTCGGAACCAAGGAGCGCAATGATAGACTTGCGGAGAGCAGTAGAACTAGCAGTCAGGATAATGTCATCAACATAGAGGAGTAAATAGGCTATATTTGTACCTCTACGATAGACAAAAAAAGAGTGATCAGACTTGCTATTAACAAACCCAATCTTCATCACAAAATTTGCAAACCTGCGATACCAGGCACGAGGGGCCTGTTTGAGACCATATAGAGACTTTTTCAATAAACAGTCATGATTAGGATAGACAGGATCCCGATAGCCAACAGGCTGATGCATATATACGGTCTCATTCAGCTCACCATGTAAAAAAGCATTCTTAACGTCGAGTTGGAAATAAGTTACAACTAATTATTTACATAAATACAAAAGATATATGAAAATAATACATATTTTCATATTATGTAACATAAACTTTGTAGTACTTTTTCATACAAATTTTCCTTTAAACTATAAGGTAGATAATATAAGTAATGGAAGTTGTAATTACTTTTGTATTATGTATATTAGTGTTATGTAATAGATGTTGGAGCATTTATAGAATAATAGATTCGTAGGATAATAGGTTTAGTTATTCATATGTGACAATATTAGAAGCGGAAGAGGTCTAATATATACGAGTTTTTAGAGGCATAGGCAGGAAGCCAGTCGAGTATCACGAAACGCCACTGGGCCAAGTCACGGGCCACGAACAGGCTTGGTCATGTGTCGCAATCATGGTTGGGTTCTAACTGGTTTGCTTATTTCTTTATGAACGATTTCTATCTATTGTATATTGACGGTTTCCTTGTACACTGTTGTATGGGCGGTTATACTCCGCTTTTGTGCGTTACTTCTCTGATTTGTACAGGGGTTAAATAAACCATCTTGCACATATGCATGGGGACGCAAAAGAAAAATCCGATTTTCTCTAAATTACTCGCTACTTACTTGCTTGGGAATTGTTGTCTACTTCTCAAGTGTTCTTTAGAAACACATTACACTTAAGTTTTTAGTTCATTCACTTTGAAGATCATCAAAGTGTATTATTTTTCTCCATTGTATCTCATTGGTTGTTTTGTAATCCAGTGATCCCAGAGGGGCAAAATTAAACTGATGGGAAATCGTAATTTCCATACCTTGGTGTTATCCGGTCCGTAGGTTATCCTAATCTAACAAAATCAATTACTTTAATTATTCTCGGTTTTCAGATATGGCTTCATCACTAATGCCATTGAAATTCCAAAAGTTGTACAAGTTTGAAGGTGTGGGTTATTGTAGATGGCAAAAGAAGATGCATTTCCTCTTGACTACTTTGAACGTGGTGTATGTGCTCACAAGAAGGCGTTGAAGAGCTTTACTACGAGGAGGCAAACGAAGTACGAGTATGATGACTCCATTTGTCAGGGTCACATCCTCAACGCTCTTGCCGACACTTTGTTCGATCTTTACCAAAATGTAGAGAGTGCTAAAGAGCTTTGCAATTCTCTTATGACCACGTAAATTTCGGAAGATGCTTCTAGTAATTTTAATTCCTTTAAAATGACTCATGGTAGGCATATAGTTGAGCAATTTCACGAAATTCCGCATGTTTTAAAACAAATTATTAGATAACACGGTATGGTAATTGGATTAGGGATCCTGCTAGCTCTAATGTTGTTAATGAGATGGAATTGGTGAATGATGAGGAAGGGGAGCCTCCTGATCACGATGGAAAATATTGCCTTTTGGAACATGAGAGGGCTAAATAGGTTTTGAAAACAACTTAGGGTTAGGGATGTCATCCTTTCTCATCATATTAGACTATTTAACCTTCTTGAAAATAAGGTTAAACGTTCTAAACTAGGATATTTATACTTTATAATTAGAGATAATACTCTTATGAGAGACTGTAGCAGTGAATTTTTTTAGATCTTAATAATAATTTCATATTGAGCTTTTGAGCTTAACTATTGGCGACAAAATATACACTCTAGAGTCCGCACCAGAAAAACTCTCAATCATACTTGAATTCACACTTTAATAAGTATATCATCTTTACCTTTGTTAGCATGGTGTATGTACTCAAAACTTATCCTATTAGTACTTCACAACTCTATAACTCGAATATATCATATTAAATCTTCTACAACTACTAACCCAATAATATCTTATTTGTGCACAGTCTTATGAGCTCAATGCATATATGATATTATGATTTTATATAGAGTTTTTGATGGAGGTCCATCTATTCCTATTGATCCTAAGACTAAAAACATGGTTGCCTCCATTTTAAGGGATGTTCTGAATTCCCTTAAGTCCATTGAGTCCTCAGAAACTGTCCTTAGCTTAGTTAATTAATTTTAGCTAAGTTATTATCTTTTATTTTCTTTATTAAGAGTCCTAGAAAGGTCATATATACTCTTAGTTAATTTAATATCATATTAGATTAACTAGCTTAGTATTAGTTCTTCTTATTTCCCTAAAGTCCGAAAATGACTATGTAAACTAAGTAGTTGAGTTGTATTTTCTTTGTTTTAAATTATAGAGTCCAATTAGGTTGTAACATTCAAGTATGGACGTGTGAAGAGTCAATAAAGCAAGGAAGAGGCATCTACAATCAAGGAAGATCGACTACAAACAAGGAATTAACCTAGATAAGCTTTGAAGATGAACCTAGACATAAGGAATGAGTCCACAACTACTTCCTAACATCTATGCGTGCACAAATAAGGAATGGCGTGTGGAATTGATCCTTTCCTCTATCCTATCCGTCCTTCCTCCTTTTGAAATTCAAAATAGGCGCCTAACTTCAAACCACATTTGAATTAGTCTCCTACTTTCAAGGGATGTTGAGGGAATCAAGGAGGAGATACATTTGAAGCTACAAACAGCCATTATACACGTCCAGGGAGTATTTAGACACTATTGAGGACATGTTCTTATGTACTTATCTTAGTGTCTAAGGAGTAGTTTATTCTATTTTTAATTATTTAGTTTTATTTTTCCGAAAATTGGACCTATGGACATGTATTTAAATGACCTCAAGCTTAATGAAAAGGACACATGACTTTGAATCCATGTTTTGAGTTTATATTTGCTTTGATTAATAATCTAATTAATCTAAGTGCCTTTGCTAGCTTAATTCTTTAGCTTGAATTAAGTGGTGTTCTTAGGTTCCTTAAACTTGACTTAGTGGTGATACTGTATCTAAGTTAATTTTAAGATAAGCTAACTCTATCATTCTTATATTTCGACTAATCCATAGCCGGGATATAACATCTTGGTATCAGAGCCAAACACATCCTAAACACATTTCCCAAAGCACAAACCCTAAACACAATGGTCGGAACAAGCCAACCAACTGAAAAATTGTAAGAAATAATCATGAGAATGGAGGAAGAGAAACGTGAGAGTGAGGCTAGGATGGCCATGATGCAAGATCAATTAAGGCAAATGTCCTTAAGATTAAGGAAACAAAGACGGGATGAATCCTTTGAGGATTCTGATAGAGAGAGTGATGAGACATATAGAGCTCCCCCTAATAATGATTTCCAAAGAAACTTTAATGACATCAAAGTAGACATTCCTGATTACGGTGATAGATTAGATGCTGATGAATTTGTAGAATGCTTGAGAACTGTTGAGAGGGTCTTTGATTATAAGCAAATTCCCGAGGAGAAGAGAGTTAAGCTTCTAGCTCTCAAGCTTAGAAAGTATGCTTCAACTTGGTGGGCTAGTGTATGCACTAAGAGGGAGAGGCAAGGGAAGGAGAAGGTTCGGAATTGGACTAAGATGAAGAAACTTCTTAAGCAAAAGTTTCTTCCTACTTACTATGTCCAAGAGTACTTTGTCAAGTTCCATCATCTACAACAAGGATCGAATTCAGTAGAGGACTATGCAAGGGAGTTCGAAATCCTATCTCATGAAGTGTGAAGTGCAAAAGGATGAACCTCAAACCCTTGTAAGATTTCTTGGTGGTTTAGATCTTAAAATTGCTAAAATTGTTGAATTGCATCCTTTTTCTACTTTAGAGGAATTGATCATCTTGGCTCACAAGATTGAGAAACAACAAAATACCAAAGGTAAAGCTGAGGCCTCACGCCCCTTTACCAACTCTACTCCCCATTCTAAGCCAAACACAACTTTTTCTAAGCCTACTCAACCCTCTATTCCAAAAACCCCTAACACCACTACTACTTTTACTCCAAATCGTGCCCCTAGAAGGTGTTTTAGGTGCCAAGAGTTAGGACACATTCCTTCTGAATAACCTAACAAGAAAGTAGTGAGCCTTATGGAGTTTGAAACCCTAGATGAGGAGGATGATGTAGACATGGAGGCTTGTGGAGAAGAGGAATATGAAGATGAGATTGTTGGTCCTGATGAGGGTGAATGCTTGGTAGTGAGAAGAGCTTTGAGTGGAGTAGTAGATCATGAAAAGTCACAACTGAGAGGCCTTTTTTTTTTAACAAGTAAGAAGAAATATTATAGCTCAATCACAGGCATACACCTAAAGTCCCCTTAATCAGAACAAACCAACTAGGTTGGACTCTTCCTCATAAGGGAACTAAAACAACTAACAAGTACAAATCATATTCCTCCAACTTCTATCCTCCCTGCTCAAATTTAAAGGTAAATAGGCATTAATCCTAGTTATTACATCACATTTGATTCTACAAAACACCTTTTCAGGCCTCTGAACAACAGCATTCCACACAAAATCAATTCTAACAAACCAAATGCCATACACAGAAGCATTCACACAAGTAATAAGAACAAGCTGCTGAAACTTTGTGAGATGCCTCCTGCCAGCCCATTTATACCACAAGAGCAGATTTCTGTCCCTCCATCTGAACTGAAGCAAGTTGAGAATGGCTTGCATAACCCTGGAACTGAAATCACATAGGAAAAATAGATGATTATGGGATTCAGTACAGGAACCACAAATAGCACAACTATTAGTATCAGACACACCCCAACTGAACAATCTTTCTCTAGTATAGAGCCTGCTCTGGATAGCTAACCAACAAACAAATCTATGCTTAGGAATGGACCATCTACACCATATGAACCTGTCCCAACCACAATTAGGGACAGCACCAGCAAGCAGTTTATACACCTTTCTAATTTCATAACTCTGAATCTGCATCAAGGTAGGAACAGAAACAGAGTCTCTCAATTTATCTTTTATATCACAGAGAACTTTCCAATACCAACTTGCAGAACTAGGAGCCTTATACTCCCACCACACAGCCCCTTTAATATACACATAATTAATCCAACGAATCCACAGAGTATCCTGCTTTTGAGCAATAGCCCAAACCAGTCTACCAATTGCAGCTTGGTTCCATATCTCAATCTGTCTAAAGCCCAACCCACCTTCTTTCTTTGGTAAACAAGTCTGTTGCCAGGAAACATTCCTAGGCTTAGTACTGAAGTACTCTCCACTCAAAAGAAAGCTCTGCATATTTCCACAATCCTCTAATCACACCTGTGGGAATAATAAGAATCTGCCCCCAATAGGTATTTAGACTCATAAGAACATAATGAATAAGTTGAGATCTAGCAGCATAAGATAAATTTCTTGAACTCCACATTCTGATCCCACTTATCATTTTATCTCAGAGGACATTACACTCAGCATTACTAATCTTTTTAGAACAAATAAGCATCCCCAAATAAGGGAAAGGAACAGACCCAAGAGAAAACCCATAAACATCCAATATCTCTGGATTTCACCCTCCTGCATACCAGAAGTGTAGACAACAGTCTTCCCCTTATTTACATTCAGACAAGAAGTATCAGAAAACAACTTGAATCCCTGGAGCATCATGTAAGTAGAAACAAATTCACCATTACAGAATAGAAGAACATCATCAGCAAAGGTCGAGTGATTCAATTTAATAGAAGAGCATCTAGGATGAAAAATAAACCCATTCCTCAATCCCACAAATTTCATAATCCTAGCCAAATACTCCATGCAAATCACAAACAATAAGGGGGAGATGGGGTCACCTTGTCTTAATCCCCTCTTAGGCTCAAAATAACCATGCAAATTCCCATTAATCATCAATGAAAATCTAGTACTAGTAACACAAATCATCACTAAATCCACAAACTTATCAGGGAAGTTTAGAGAAATCAGCATCTCTTTCAGAAACTTCCAGTCTATAGTGTCATAGGCTTTCTTCATGTCCATCTTGATCATACAGCTTGGACTTCCACCTTTTCTACCATAGCCTTTCAAAAGATCTTGACAAATCATAATATTATTTACAATACATCTCCCTTGAATAAAAGCTCCTTGGTTATCAGAAATAACCAAAGGAAGGATGTTTTTTAATCTCATACACAAAATTTTAGAAATAATTTTGTATATGACATTATAGCATGCAATAGGCCTAAAGTCAATCACAGAATTAGGGATTTTACACTTAGGGATAAGGGCAAGAACAGTTGCATTTATTTCTTTAAGTATTTTCCCACTATGAAAAAAAAAACCAAAACAACTTGAGTTACCTGAGGGCCCACTATACCCCAATTATCTTTGTAGAAATGAGCCCCAAAACCATCACCACCAGGAGATTTATCTCCATGAATAGACAACACAACTTGCTTGACTTGATCAGGGAGCACAGGAGCTAAAAGAGCAGCATGAGCCTCATCTGCCACACAAGGACCCAACTCAATAATCTCCTTTACTACCCCCTTCCTATCCACCATCTCAATACCCAATAAAGAGGTATAATAATCAAGAAAAGCATTTTTAACCAACTCAGGAGAATCCACCCAATTCCCATTCATGTCACAAATGCCATAAACATTATTCTGGAGTCTTCTTTGTTTTATAGCCTGATGAAATAATTTGGTGTTGTCATCACCATCTTTGATCCAATCAGCCCTTGCTCTTTGTCTCAAAGACTGAATATACTGCTTATGGACAAAATGATAAGTAGCAGCAGCATCCTGTTCCTCTTGCCTCAAAGTCAAATTAAAAATATCACTCTGCAGCCTACTTTGACAATCCACCAGATTTTTAAGGGCTAAAGCCTCCTGAGTTTGAATATCCAGAGTATCTTTACAAAGGTTCCTAAGAGCTTTATTTGTTGCTTTAAGTTTAGAAACAACTGAAAACATCTTTGAACCTACAATAGCACCACTGCAGACCTCTTCCAGAACAGAATCAAACCGAACTAAATCCTTCCAATATCTGAAATATTTGAAAGGCCTCCTTCTCAGTTGCATATCCTGCACTAACTGAATAACCATAGGAGTATGGTCAAAATTGCCTTCAGGAACAAACCTAACTTCAGCATTAGGAAATGTATCACACCAGCTATTACTAATAAGAGCCCTGTCCAGTTTACAGAAAACTCTAGCATCCCCTTGCTGCTTATTACTCCAAGTAAAGAATTGGCCCACACCTTTCAAATCACTGAGCCCACAATCAAAAACCACAACTCCTAAAAGCTGCAGTTTCCCTAAGAGATACCACAAAGCCAATCCTTTCATCACAGTTCAACACATAGTTAAAATCACTAGCAACTATCCAAGGAATAGCACTCAATTTAGCAAGCCCCCTGAGATCATTCCATAGACTCACCCTTCCAATATCATCATTAAAAGCATAAACAAAAGTACACATAAACTCAATGTTCCTATTATGCATAGGAGACACCACATAATGGATCAACTGGTTGGTAATCAAACCAAAATTAACAAGGAAAGAAATAGGGTTCCAAGCCACAATAAGTCGCCCACCCTTATGATAGCTAGAATTGGAAGTGAAATACCAGCCACTAAAAACATTTGCATAAAGTGAGCCCATATTAATGGGTTTCACTTTAGTTTCCAAGAGACAAACAAGACCCACAGCTTGAGAATTAAGAAATCTCTTAACACTACATTGCTTCTGAGTATTGTTCACCCATCTCACATTCCAAACCACTACCTTATCCATCAGGTAAAGGAAGGCTTCCACCTCCCTCATCCACCTCCTGATGAGCTTCAATAACACCACCAGGGTCAATAACATCAGCAGTATCAACATTAGTGCTATCACAAGCAGGGATATCAACATTAAAGGAGTTAACAGCTATCAAGTCAGCAGCCAACCCCCCTTCACTCACATTCAAAGCATCAAAGGAGTTTGTAATATGCACCTCAGGGCTCTTAGAATCCTGAACTTTCAGAGCATGCTTAGGTCTAGTGAAACCATCAGTAGGGGCCACAACCTTCTAATCTTCACCAGAATCCTCAATCACCTGCTCAAGTTTTTTTGGAACCCAAATCTCTCTAGGCTTCCTCACCTCAACCTTCTTCCTACATTCCACACCAGAATGCCCCATCATAGAGCAATTAGAGCATCTAACTGGCTTCCACTCATATTCAACCTCCACACAAATCTCAATACTATTTTCATTAATGAAAACCAGCTGGTCAGGGAATTCATCATCAACCTGCATATCAATCATAATTCTGGCAAAAGACAGTCTGTCTCTATTCTTGGTAGCTAGATCTACCTTGACAGGCTTCCCCAACCCACTCATAATTTTGAATAAACTCCTCTCTCCCCAATACTTGAAGTCCAATTTTAATCTCACCCAACTAGGAACAGACTTGAAATCATCCTTAGTAAACACCATACCAGGGTCCCAAGCTTTCAAGAACATAGGTTTCTTATCAAAAAAAGGAATCCCTCTTTTGAGCACTAAATCTTTCTTCTCCATTGATTTAAATCGAATCAAAAACACCCCATTCCTCACTAAGGCAAACTTATCCAAACTATCATTCTTCCAAATCCTCCTACAAAAACAATCCATGACAGAAATAGGGGGATTGGCACCAGCAACATAACCAACCACAACAGAATTCCAAAAATCAATTTCAGATTGAATATCAACTAGATCAATTTTGAAAGGAGTATTCACCTTAACAGCCCCAGCACGAACAACCTTAATACGAGAAAAATCAGATTTAATCAAACCATTATCATCACAATCAGTAATGCAAACATTATAATCAGAAACACCATTATCAATAACATCCACACATTCATCACTCCACTGCAAAATAGGAATAGGTGAGTGATGCTTACCATGAGAACTCTCAGCAGCTTTGCCATCCCAATCCAACTGCGACTCAGATTGCTTCGAAATAACAGAAAGCCAATCGCTAAAATTACGCTTCAAGGCTGAATCAACCATATACGCTTTAAGAGAATCCTCAGAAGTACGAACTTGTTCAATATCACCAATAACTTTACCAATTTCATCTAATCGCAGATCACCTACGCCCATAACCTCATCCACCTTCTTCATTTTTTGATTCGGAATCGTAGATGGACCCCTAACCTTTCCATTCGCGACCTTCGAACCCCCATTTTTCTTTGCCATGGCGTCGCTAATCAAAGCGGAGAAGAAACGAGAGGGAGAAGGTCTTCATTTTAAGGCCATTTTGCATACTAGGTGTACGATTGAGAACAAGGTGTGTACCTTGATCATTGATGGAGGAAGTTGCACCAATGTGGGGTCTCAAACAATGGTGGATAATCTAAAACTCACTACAACACCTCATCCTAAGCCAAATGTGATTCAATGGCTTAATCAAGGCAAAGGTATTCAAGTTACTCACCGTTTACTATTATCTTTTAGTATTATTAGTAATTATAAAGAGGAGATTTGGTGTGATGTAATTCCTATGGATGCTTGTCATGTATTGTTAGGTCATCCATGGTTGTTTGAGAGGAGAGTCTTTCATGATGGTTACAAATATACTTATTCATTCACAAAAGATGGCAAGAATGTAACCCTTACTCCTATTATGTCCATTCCTAACTCTAAACCACATTCCACTAAAGAAAAATATCATTCACTCACTACTCTTTTGAAATCTGATTATCATGAACTTAGTCCTTTTCGTGAAATATTGTTAAATATGGATCAAAAGGAAGAAGTTAATAATAATCTAGATCATTCTTTGCTTGTTCCATTACTATAAACTTACGAAAAGATGTCTTCCCCCCGGAAATACCTCACGACTTACCCCCTAAAAGGGACATTTAACACAAAATCAATCTTATTCCTGGAGGTATGTTGCGTAATAAGCCTGCTTATAGAACAAATCCTAAATAAACCGAAGAGATAAGGAGACAAGTGAATGATTTGTTGTCTAAATGCATAATAGAGAGTCTTTGAGTCCTTGTGCTGTTCCAAATCTCTTAGTTCCTAAAGAGAATGGTGAATGGCGCATGTGTGTTGATAGTAGAGCTATTAATAAGATTACTATTAAATATCGTTTTCCTATTCCAAGGTTAAATGATTTACTAGATGATCTTAATGGTTCTAAGATTGATTTAAGGAGTGCATACCATCAGATTCGAATTTGTGAAGGGGATGAATGGAAGACTGCCTTTAAAACAAAGGAGGGATTGTATGAGTGGCTTGTTATGCGATTTGGATTGTCGAATGCTCAAGTACTTTTATGTGCCTAATGAATCAAACTATGAAGCCATTTCTTGGCACATTTGTAGTTGTTTACTTTGATGATATATTAGTATATAGTGTCAATGAATTAAAACATGTAAAACACTTAGAACAAGTGTTTAATGTATTGAGAAACGAATGCTTGTATGGAAACTTAGAAAAATGTCATTTCTTTTCTAGTCAAGTTGTTTTCCTAGGCTTTATTGTATCTAGTGAAGGAATTAAAGCTGATGAAAAGAAGGTTCAAGCAATCAAGGAGTGGCCTACTCCTAGCTCAATGCAACAAATTCGAAGTTTCCATGGCTTAGCTTATAGGAGGTTTGTCCAAAATTTCAGTGCCATCATGACACCTATTACTGAAATCACAAAATTGAAGAAGTTTGAATGGAATAATTAAGCTAATAAGGCGTTTGAAGAGGTAAAAGCTCAATTAACTAGTACTCCTATTTTAGCTTTACCTAACTTTAATGAAGTTTTTGAAGTTGAGTGTGACGCATCTGGCATGGGCATTAAAGCTGTTCTATCTCAAAATGGTAGGCCCTTGTCTTACTTTAGTGAGAAACTGAATGAGGCAAAACGAAAGTATTCAAATTATGACAAAGAGTTTTATGCTTTGGTTCGTGCCTTGGATCATTGGAGGCATTATCTCATTGCTAAGGATTTCATTCTCCATTCTAAGTACCTTCAAAGCCAACAAAAGTTGCAGCCTAGATATGCTAAATGGGTGGAATACCTTCGAACATTCCACTTTACAATAAAACATAAGGCTGGAAAGATGAATAAAGGTGCATATGCTTTTTATCTAGGAGGTACTTGTTATTTTCTACCCTAAGCCCTAAGGTGATGGGGCTTGAATTGCTGAAAGAATGTTATGTGGAGGACAAGGATTTTGGCGTGATGTTTGAGAAGTGCCATAATCGTCCTTGTGGGGAATACTATCTCCTAAAGGGATTTCTTTTCAAGGGAAATCGCCTTTGTATTCCTAAACATAGTATGAGAGTCTCCTTAGTCAAGGAGTTTCATGAAGGAGGACTTGCTGGTCACTTTGGGATGGAAAAGACATTATCACTGGATTACCTAGAATCCAATGCCAAAAAGATTCAATTATGGTGGTGGTTGATAGGTTTTCTAAGATAACACACTTTGTGGCGTGCCATACTACTAATGATGTTGTTTCTTGTGCTAACTTGTATTTCAGGGACATTGTTAGATTGCATGGAGTTCCAAAGTCGATGGTTAGTGATCGAGATTCCATGTTCCTAAGTCACTTTTGGCTTACACTATGGAAGAAGATGGGAACAAAGCTCAAGTTCAGTACCTCTAGCCACCCTCAAACTGACGGCCAAACAGAGGTCACCTAATTCTTTGTGGTCTATGGTCAAAACCCTAGGAACCCTAGGAACCCTAATTCGTGCCCTAGCTACAAAAAGCCCTAAAAAATGGGAGGAGATGTTACCTCATACTGAGTTTGCCTACAACCGAGTCCCTAGCAAGACTACTGGTCTTAGTCCATTCTTTGTGATCTATGGTCAAAACCGTTGCACACCTATTGACTTAGCCCCTTTCCCTACCACCACAAAATATAGCCATGAAGCCGACATTAGAGTGAAAGAGATCCAAAAGATACATGAATATGTGAGAGAAAATATTGAGAAATCCAATGAGAGAACAAAAGAGAGGATATACAAGAAAAAGAGAGATGTTCAATTCAAAGAGGGTGACATGGGTTGGATTCATCTTAGGAAGGAACGTTTCCCTTATAAAAGAAAGTCTAAACTAAGTCCAAGAGCCGATGGTCTTTTCAAAGTTCTTGAGAAGGTCAACAACAACACATACAAGATCGAATTGCCAGGAGATTATGGAGTTTCATCTACCTTCAATGTTGCTGATTTGAGTCCATTATGTGATGATGAAGAAGAACTACCAAGTTTGAGGTCAAACTCTTCCAAAGAAGGTGAGGATGATGGAGGTCCATCTATTTCCATTGATCCTAAGACTAAAAAGATGGTTGCTTCCATTTTAAGGGATGTTCTGAATTCCCTTAAGTCCATTGAGTCTTTAGAAAATGTCCTTAGCTTAGTTAATTGATTTTAACTAAGTTATTATCTTTTATTTTCTTTATTAAGAGTTCTAGGAAGGTCATATGTACTCTTAGTTAATTTAATATCATATTAGATTAACTAGCTTAGTATTAGTTCTTTTTATTTCCCTAAAGTCCGAAAATGACTATGTAAACTAAGTAGTTGAGTTGTATTTTCTTTCTTTTAAAGTAGAGAGTCCAATTAGGTTGTAACATTCAAGTATGGACGTGTGAAGAGTCAATCAAGCAAGGAAGAGGCGCCTACAATCAAGGAAACAATCAAGGAAGATCAACTACAAGCAAGGAATGAACCTAGACAAGCTTTGAAGATGAACCTAGACATAAGGAATGAGTCCACAACTACTTCCTAAAATCTAGGCGTGCAAAAATAAGGAATGGCGTGTAGAATTGATCCTTTCCTCTATTCTAGCCGTCCTTCCTCCCTTTGAAATTCAAAATAGGCGCCTAACTTCAAACCACATCTGAATTAGTCTCCTACTTTCAAGGGATGTTAAGGGAATCAAGGAGGAGATACATTTGAAGCTACAAACGGCCATTGTACACGTCCAGGGAGTATTTAGACACTATTTAGGACATGTTCTCATGTACTTATCTTAGTGTATTAGGAGTAGGTATTTCATTTTTAATTGTTTAGTTTTATTTTTCGAAAATAGGACCTAAGGACATGTATTTAAAGGACCTTAAGCTTAATGAAAAGGACACATGACTTTGAATCCAAACTTTGAGTTTATATTTGCTTTGATTAATAATCGAATTAATCTAAGTGCCTTTGCTAGCTTAATTCTTTAGCTTTAATTAAGTGGTGTTCTTAGGAACTTTAAACTTGACTTAGTGGTGAATCTGTATCTAAGTTAATTTTAAGATAAGCTAACTCCATCATTCTTATATTTCGACTAATCCATAGCCGGGACATAACAGTTTTCCCCTTTATATAAAAGTTAAAATGTGCGTAATTGACGCTCTTATGAGCTATTTATGCTAACTATTTCCATATAGTTATGGTTTTGGTCGCTTGGTAGTGTTTTGCAGGTATTAGGGAAAAACTCCATGTTTTCTGTCCATATTAACTACCATATTGTATCGGATAGCCACGAGGCATGATTTGAATGAACCGTGCTGTATTTCGAGCTCTTAAGGTTGAAAATATATGAAGAACTTGGCGTCTGAGGGCAAGTAACGAAGCAACCTTGGGTTGCCCAGCCCGACTGGATCAGGTGCACCAGCCCGATCGAGCGCTTATTCCAGGTTCTTTTCAGTTGTGCTTTGCCCGACAGGATCGGGTGACAATATAAGGCCTCCTTTATGGTTTTCTCTGCCTCGATCTGGCTACTTTACCCCACCTCATCGGGCAACATCCCCTATGTTTCTTCTGTTGGTTTGCAAGAAGTTTAAGAGCATCCGGATTTGGCTTAGCCCGCCTTGATCGGGCCAAGCCCCGCCAGATCGGGCGCGCGACACGGAGAAGGCGACTTTGATTCTCCGACTTATTTTATTCGCTTACCTAGGATATTATAGATAGTTTTTAGTTACTTTTGTCAGACATCTTTTCATTGTCTAGTACTTTTGTTTAAAGCCTTTATAGTGTTTGTAGTTTTCTACTTCAAAGGAGACCGAACCTTTGGATGATTTCAATAAAGTTATTGTATTATGTCAATTGATATTCCTCTTTATTATTGCTTTCTTATTGAATTCTGATTGCTTCAACTTAGTCAATATTTCATTCTTATGCAAAGTGTTGAGTTTTATATTACTTTTAATGTCGTTCATTCGAATATGAGTGAGTAGATCTCTTTTATAGGGTTTTAGGGAGGGAAGCCATGTTTATACCATGATCATTATTTGAATTGTTATTAGTTTCTAGGTTTTGATTAGAGCGATTATAGTGTAATTTGTTCTTGACTAGTGATTAATGTTATTGTGCAGTTTCATTGATTGCTCCTGGTTAATAATCGTTCGTACAAATTGATAGGCTAAAGTCGTATCACCTAATCAAAGATAAACCTAAGTCCTCTAACAATGGTAGTCAAGGGAAGTAGGGTCGAATCCACAAAGAGACGGAGTTCTAAGTTAATATTTAGCCAAACAGCTACTTCAGACAAAAATCAGATAGAATTCAGCTGAACTAATAATTAACTACTAGAAAGCAATATAAAGATCGGAATTTAACTATGAATTAAAGGTCTAGGGAATTAGTTCAGTCCACCATGCTTATATCAATCAAAGGATCAAACAACTATCAGAACCTAGGTCGAGAATCGATAGATTAGAACACGTGTCAAGCTATGGTTAAGTCTCAACGTCCATAATTCAACATATGCAGCATGTTCACAAACATAATCAGAATTACTGGTGTGTACTAGGCCTCTAAAAGTAAGACGGATCTGTGCAAACGATTATTAACCTCAAGTAATCAAAGAAACTGCGCAATAACGTTAATTACTCAATAAGAACAAATCACACCATAACCTATCTCATCAAACCCTAGAAACTAATAGCAATTCAAATAATCATGGTATAAACATGGCTTCCCTCTCTAAATCCCTAGAAATTGAACTACTCACTCATAATTGAGTCAACAATAAACAATCTAATATGAAACCCTAATAATTGCATCATGAATGAATAAATAATTAAGCTACGCAATTAGGAATAATAAAAGAGATTAGTGTAGAGAAGAATACCAATTGACGGAAAGCAAGAACTTTTATTTAAATCGAATCCAAGGTTCAATCACCTTTAATCTAATCTAATCTAAAGTGTTTAAACTAAATAAAACTAAGCTAAGAACTATGGAAATAAAACTAGAGAAAAAGATGAAAGATGTCTCTAAAATAATGAGGAAAATGTATTTATAATAGCCCCAAAATCTAATTAAAAATGAATAGAAAAAGATAGATTTTCGGGAAAAAGAGTTGTCCGTGCTCCAGGCCCGATCAGCTCAATTCCCGCCCGATCGGGTGGCTAAACTGCAATTCTGCATCAACTTGCAAAGGCCGTATCTCTCAAACCAGAAGTCAGATTGGGGAGTGTGACCTATCATTGGAAAGATCTTGAAGTCTAAAATCCAACCCAATTAGAATTTCTTGATTATCAATTTTCTATCAAAAGTTATAATGAAAATAGTGAAGGTGTGTCAGTTTTGGCACTTGTTTCACTAACTCTTTGCTTCATTCCAACTCAAAATCGTCCCAAACGGATGCATTGTGATCCTTGTGCAAGCTACCTTCATCTTTAATATTAATAGGCTACATCCTTGGTACTCATGATCACTTTGTATCAAAATAACCTGAAAATCATCGAAACACACAAACGGGGAGTAGTAGAGCACAACTTACGTAATTCATGTCATTATGCACCTAAATGCTCAAAAAGAAGTTCTAAATGCAATCTAAATGCATCTATAAACTATATATAAATGTGATACATCACAAATCGGTCTTACGTTTAGACTAACTATAACACACTAATAATTCTTATTATGTTTGTGATTATACGACATATGTTGAATAATGAACGTTAAGACCTGCCATATGATTAATACTTGCTCTAATTCTTAACTATATATTAAAACTATTTCATTCTTAACTTATATCACGTTAAAGTAGGCTTTATATAACACGAATTGATATTTCCAAAGCTCATTCAAAGGCATTCATTGCTCAACATTATCGCAAATTAAAGCACAGTTCGAAGTTCCAAATTAACAATACTTAATAAATATATATAAGGAGCAAATAGGTCAAATGAATTGATGATAATAAAAACATTATCAAATATTATAATCACTTTTCAAACAATATCAATATGTTCACGTTAACAATATAATAATTCAGACTGATCGGTGCAATGAAATTACAAGGCCATTGTCTCCCCTATGATGTCCGAAAATGGTTGTTCAAGATGTTCTATTCTGGGTTTCTGGGCCATTATGATTAGATTAATTGCTAAGGGTGTTACATAAACCCTTAGGATTAACTTTTGCCTCATTCACTTAATTCGGTGTTGACTAACACATCTCTAATATGTAATCTCTCCCGTAATAAAAATGTTCTCCCCCAATCTAGTAGACGTAGCTAGCACATTGCTAGTGAAGCACGTTGATCTTTGTGTGTGTTCGTTATTGATTTTGTTCTTTATGTTTATTGTCGATTCAATCAGAACAATATAAATGTGAGGTTTAACCACATCAAGGAGCTATTGGGACATAACTTTTAAACACACTTATGAATAGATACGGAAATAAGGCTTTATAGTGTCAAGTTATAATGATTTCAAGTAATTAATCTTGTGTCTATAGTATATTCAAGTTTCCACTATTTATTGAATTTAATTAAATCGTTAATTATGGACACCAGTTGGATATGGATTCTTGAAATGTGATGTACTAGGTGAATGTTCAAGTTTTTCTACAGTATGTAATGTAAAGTTAAGTTGTTTGGTTATGGTGTCATGACTTCAACTACACTAGTATATTTGTTGTTGGAACGGGCCGCAAAATGAAGTATGGAGGCAGGAACTGCTTCACGGCTAGCGAAGCAGTGCACAAGCTGCGAACCGGGCTGATCGCATCCGCGACAAGGGTCACCCCCACAATGTGGTTTGTCGCAATTTGTATCGTGACGCGTTTTTATTCATGTCCTGTGATGTTCGTATCCCTTCATTTGACAGTTTAATTCCCAAGAGCTGCAACCGTTGGTACCCTGGCTCCGCCCCTGACCCTTACTCAATAGGATCTGAACATTGCTTTAGAAAAAAGTGTTCCAACATGCCTAGAAGAGATCTTTATCGTTGTCCTTGTTGCCTTTTATTTAGAATTTTTTGCCAATTACAGCCATGTAAAATACCCTATTTTCTAATTATAGCCATCATCTTTTTTTCTTGTGAATTACGGCCATGAAAGACTAATATCTAAGTAAGTTGTTTCCATTTTTACTAATTACACCACTAATCCATAGTTTGACCGGTCAAATCATGTTTAATATTTTATAGATCTTTTTTTATTTAATTTTATAATATTTTAAAAATATATGTTTTTCATATATGACATACTAATGGGCACGTATTTCGAGACAACATTTAATCACGTTTTTCGGACTGAAGACGACGTTTTTTTGGAAAACGGACACCGCCGGGCGATCATTATGGACACGAATTTCGAGAATCCCTACGAAACGAATACCTACAGGCCAGATTTTTGAGCACATACTTCGAGACGGGTTTTTCAGACTGAAAATGACGTTTTTTTCGAAAAAGGGACACTGCCGTGCACCCTTTTGTGGGCACGAATTTCGAGAATTCCTATAAAACGAGTACCAACAAGGATTTTCAGGCACGCAATTCAAGAAGGATTTTTCGGACTGAACACGACGTTTTTTCAAAAAATGGATACCGTCGTACGTCCTATAATGCACGAAAAACCTGTCTCGAAGTACGTGTCCGAAAACCCGACCTGTAGGTACTCGTTTCGTAGGGATTTTCGAAATTCGTGCCTACAAAAGGTTACACGGCGGTGTCCCTTTTTCGGAAAAAAACATCCTGTTTAGTCCGAAAAACTCGTCTCGAAGTACGTGCTCGAAAATCCGGCATGTAGGTTCTGGTTTTGTAGGGATTCTCGATACTCGTGCCCATAAAGGGTGTCCGACGGTGTCCATTTTTCGAAAAAACGTTGTTTTCAGTCCGAAAACTCGTCTCGAAGTACGTGCTCAAAAATCCGGCTTACTAGTATTCGTTTCGTAGGGATTCTCGAAATTCGTGCCAATAATGGGTGGGTGCCCGACGGTGTCCCTTTTTCGAGAAAAACGTTGTGTTCAGTCCGAAAAACTCGTCTCGAAGTACGTGCTCGAAAATCCGGCCTGTAGGTACTAGTTTCGTAGGGATTCTCGAAATTTGTGCCCATAAAGGGCGTCTGGCGGTATCCGTATTTCGAAAAAAAGTCGTCCTCAGTCCGAAAAACGCGATTAAATGTTGTCTCGAAATACGTGTACATTAGCATGTCATATATGAAAAACATATACTTCCTCCGTTTTTTATTAATTGTGACACTTTCTATATAAGGAAGTTTCAAATTAGTTGTGACACTTTCCTATTTTGGCATTTCTTTCTCTCTATCTATTTCCTATCACATGGGCTCTCTCTTTTATTTCTCTCTATCTCTCTCCTCTCTAAATATTGTCTAGTAGTCCGTGAAATAAAAAGTGTCACAACTAATAAAAAACGGAGGAAGTATTTGTAAAATATTATAAAATTAAATAAAAAAAAGATTTATAAAATATTAAACATGATTTGACCGGTCAAACTATGGATTAGTGGTGTAATTAGTGAAAATGGCAACAAATTACTTAGATATTAGTTTTTCATGGCGGTAATTCACAAAGAAAAAAGATAATGGCTATAATTAACAAATAGGGTATTTTACATGGGTGTAATTGGCAAAAAATTCTTTATTTTACCCGGTAAACTTTGTTCTAACAATTTGTTCATATATCCTGCCTTGGCATGGTCCGTGGTAGCCAAGCATAGTCTTAGAATCGTTCTGGCAGTCAGAATAACGCCAACATAAAGCGAGATGCCCAATATGGGTCCTAACATTCAGCATTTCTCGAAATGTATGAGGTAGTGTAGTCTCAGTAAGCTCATTTCTCGGCAGGCCGGCCAGGGGATTGACAAAACATGGAAGAAACATAATACCATGTGCTTCCAGTGCATTGCGGCATTAGCACTACAGCTCTTAACATGCCTACCTGGGATCAAGTCATCTAGATAGACTCAATTTATAGAAAAATAATAGTAGTAGTACGCAAGCTAAGCTAAAGTCAATTGCTCTACTAGAAGTAGACATTAAACAGCAGCAAGTTTTCATTTGCATTAACTCCTTTTTTCTCACATCTTCTAAGCTATGGTGAAGTACAAGTGGGAATGTATATTTTGACTCTGATTTTTCATACGTACTTCACAAGTATAGTTGCAATCTGAAATCTTGAAAAATTATCAACTATGTCAACTTGTAAAAAACAATAATACTACTATGAAGTGATAAGTTGATTCAAGCCTCCTGTTCATTCAGTGTTGAAGTCTATAAATGGGTTATATTAGTACTGTGCTAAAGAGCACACCAACATGCTTATAAACATGTCTGCCTTCATTTATTCCCTCTCACTAATCCTATCTCTCTGCTTCCTCATTTCGCCGTCGATATCTCAAGACTCTCCATCTCCTTCCCCAGCTCCACAGCCTCCTTACCCACCTTCTCTATTTCTCTATGTCAACCAAGGTGACTTAGAGGATACCGAAGGTGAATTCGACTCTTACTTCCGACGTGTAAGAATAGATAGTCAACAGTTCTCATTATGCTTATATACCAACACCCATAATTCTTATACCCTTGGTATAGGCATGACTTTCTATCCTAAATGGGTTTGGGCCGCGAACCGGAACACCCCTGTTCGTGATGGAGCTTATCTTTCCCTAGGGCAAGATGGCAATCTTGTGCTAGCCGATGTTGATGGCCGCGTTGTTTGGCAAACCAACACGGCCAACAAAGGTGTGGTGGGATTGAAGATGCTTGATAGCGGCAACTTGGTACTATATGATGCTAATAACAATTTTGTATGGCAAAGTTTTGATTACCCCTCGGATACACTATTACCTGGCCAATCTCTTAAGGCCGGGATAACTAATAAGCTCGTAAGTCGCGCATCACCTACGAGCGATCTCGAGGGGAACTACACCCTAGAGTTGAGCCCTGACAGTGTGTCCTTATACTACAAGAGTCACAAAAATCCAACCCCACTTCCTTTCTATAGAATTGATCAAAGTTATAGCTCAGCACCCTCCAAAGAATTCAAATACTTTGTAGGTCTGACTAACTTTCATAATCGTTTTACTTTCCAAGCGATTGAGTACACAACGGCAGATGGGTTACCTTCAAGTCAGCAGCTAGTCGAAACCTGGTACGATAGCACGTGGTCCTTCCTTCGACTAGACCATGATGGTAAACTACGTACCTATAGTTTTGATCCTATGAATAGGGTAGGAGGCATATGGAAAGTGGAGTTCACCCTTTTCACGGGAGAACCATTGGTGAGTGATCAAAAAGGAGCAACAGAGTGTCAAATGCCTGAAAAATGCGGTGAGTTCGGAGTTTGCTACAAAAACCAGTGTGTGGCTTGCCCTTCCCCAAGAGGGCTTTTGGGTTGGAGCGAAAAGTGCGCGCCCCCAAGGTTAGGAGGATGCAGCGGTGGCAAGAATTCTAAGTACTACAAGCTTAGAGGTTCTGAGCATTTCAGCAGCATGTACACTGAAGGAGAGGGGCCTATGAAGCCAAGGAAATGTAAGCGAAAGTGTAACAATGATTGCAAGTGTGTTGGTTACTTTTATGATGAGGAGAGGTTAAGATGTTGGATTGTTCATGATCTCAAGACTTTGACCCAATCTGGTAACCTTAAGCACTTTGGTTACGTCAAGGTGATTAACTAATAATCAGGCTTAGAAATATTTGCTTTCATTAGTTATGGAATGCAATAATGCCTGATCAATTACCATTTCTCGTTCAAAAATATATGTCCTACTGTGTGGACTAAGAAATAACATTATATACAAGAAAAATGATTAATCACTTTTTCTGCTAAAATATTTTTAAAAATATAAGGCAATATTGTCATACAATGATAGTCAACATATAGGATAAACACAATGAGTATGCATATGGCATGATTTTGAAATACAGTTTATAAGTAATATGATTATTTACATCGAGAAAACTTTCACTGAACTAAGGTTCAAAATTAAATGGAAAAATTGTCAAAATTAAGTCAACCTTTTCGCCGTCTACGCTATTAATAAGTTAAACTTTGGTTAATATTGGAATATAACCTTTTGAAGCTGCTCCTAACAAGTTCAGGTGATCAATGACCTGAAGAATAGGTAATTCTTTTAATATTTTTTTCTTTTCTCTCCTTGTTCCCTTTTCCGTTTAGCTACCATATTCAACCCGCTCCCCTTCCGTTTCCCTTTTCTGGCCACCATCTCCATTCCCCTGCTCCCTCTCCCTTTCCCTTTTCCGGCCACCACCCCCATTCTCCTGCTCCCCTTCCCTTTCCCTTTTCTCACCACCATACTACCACTCGAAACCAATTAGGGCTTATTTCCCTTTATTTCCAACTTAAATGAAAGTTTAACTCAAATTGATACCACCTTTTATTAATCAAATAAGACCTAATGCGGATTAGTTACAAAATTAACTTCTTCAATGTCAATCATTTTATTCTATCATGAACTTTAACTGATTTTCTCCAATCAAATTATATGGTCATCAGAAGAAAATGTGGTTCTTCAGTAGAAAAGGCCAGGGTCATCAGGATTCTCAGGAAATTCAATAGTTGAACAAGTTGCACAGGGAATTATTGGCAGCGGTCTTATTGCCATTGTAACAGGTCCATCAATTAACTACAGGCCGAGGTGGGGGAGGTTTTCGCACGGGTGCAACTTGCAGGCTAAGGTGACGAATGAGGCTGTTAGCAAGGGGCGATGGACAGGGAAGGTGTTAGCAGGGTACGGAAGGGGTTGGTTTTTTTGTTTAATTAAAATTTAGAGTTAACATTTTAAAAAATTGAATATCAAACCTATAGAAATATGACACGTGGATAGGTGACATGCAATGATAGGTTGGTTACCTGTTGAACTTATTAAAAGCGGATACCCCTAAAAGGTTAACTTATCTTAAGATTATCAAGAGTTTAACTTATTAATAGCAGACCGCGAAATGATTGACTTATTCTTAACAATTTTTCCAAATTAAATTCTCTTCAAACTTTGTTAAAAATGTTGCAGTTATTACTCCAAGTTACTTATGCTTTAAACAATTGGCAGGTAAGAGACCGCCTACTTTTAAGTTAAAATTAGGCGACGGCCCAAGTCTAACATTAAGAAGAGCGCAAGTTGGTTTTTGAAGATAGTGATCAGCTTAATCCATTTCGCGACCTATTTATTCCATTTCGTAACCTGTTTTGTACATTCAATTAGACCTGGTAAACGTGTCGTGTCGTGTCATATTCGTGTCACCCGCTTATATAAACGGGTTAAACCCCCTCAACCCTAACCCGACACGTTTAATAAACGTGTCGTGTCGTGTCAACCTGTTTACTTAAACGTGTCAAAAAGCTTTGACCCAAACCCGTTTATTCCGTGTCGAGATAGGGTCGTATTGGCGTGTCATATTGTTTTTACATACAAATATTGAAAAATGAGTAATTTGTGTTATGTCGTGTCAACCCGCTTAGTTAAACACGTTGAACCCCTCCAACCCTGACCCGACCCGTTTATTAAGCGTGTCATGTCGTGTCAACCCGTGTACTTAAACGAGTCAACACCTTCGACCCAAACTCGCTAATAACGGGTCGATTTCATGTCGAGTTGGCGGGTCGTGTCAGTTTTTAACACCTCTACATTCAATACTCACAGTGTCTAGTTAATCAAGTGACTAGTTTAATTGATTCGTCAATTCTTATGTTTTTATAAGGAAATTGTTTGTTATAGTTCGAGAGTAAAACTAAATTATGGAAAGGAGGCGAGAACGGATGACTAGAGTGGCGCTAAAAGCCTAGTAATAATATTGCATTAGACTAAGATGAAATATTCTTGTTAATAGAATATGGGCTTTAATTTGTCTAATTTTAACATAAAATTAGACAACCACTTTTAATAATTTGTGTACTTTAAAAGATCAGGGCGCACATACATGACAACTAGCCAAATATGCACGCGATGGGTGCTTCGTGTAAAGGATATGGGAGAAATTACATTGTAAATTCTACGGTAAAGTGTATACATATTTTTCATACTTTTAAAAATAATCGTTTAGTTTTAATCATTTAGTTTTTTAGTGGGTGTAATTGTAATCTTAAAAGAGTTTAATAGTTAAACAATTTAAATACTTTAAAAAGAGTGATAAATATTAAAGAGTATATTAGAAAAAAGTGTTTTAAAAACAAAACGCCTATAAAAACAAAAATCTTACAAAAGATTAATGGAAAATGTCATTAGCATCATCACTCATGAGTAAAAAAACAATACATCATCCCTCTCCCTCTACCACTTTCTCCCTCATCCTAAAATATTTTATCATGTTTCATGATTAATTTGATCAAATGCACCTTCATGCATGAACAATCAATTACTTATGTATTTGAAAATAAATAAAAAAATCAAAAGTATATAAAATAGAGCAAAGTGGGTGTCTATTTATAGATTTCAAGAAAATATAACCATTGATATTTTTTAAAATTATTTTTACTTTGTAGATTTTTACATATCTTAGTTTAAAGTTTTAATCATTTTTGGTTAAAAATCTGATGGCTAAGTTTGGATATAAAATTTAATTCCTTAATAACTTCATTGATTTATTAAACATTTTTTCTTTTCTTAATTTTGGTGTCCACCCCCCCTCTTCCCTTATAATATAGAGATGGTACGAGATATACAAACACATATAGTTACATTAAATTTGAGCAGCAGTTTTATTGAAACATTTAAGGGCACTTGCGTTTGCCACCGTGAGTTGTCTGGTTGTAGTAGCAAGGGCAGAGTTCTTGATTACCGGAAGTACCCGGTGGAACACACCCACAACGAGCACAGCAGGTCCCACATGCCCTGTGGCATAGATTTGGCCTGCTGCTTAACCGGCACCTAGCAACACATGCTGCTCCACAATCAATACCAACATTAAGTAACAAGTATTAGATCATGGGGTACTAAGTAAATTTTCAATACATATCAGTAATGATACCATAAGCGCATAACCACTAGTTGATCTAAAATTTGAGATCATCAATTAGTTTAATACCGAGGCGTCGCAAATGTCTTTGCAGAATCTTGTTGGCTCCGTAATCTTTTATTGGAGCTCCATGGTCCTCTAAAGCAAGCTACATTAGTTTATTGTGATAATGTTAGTGCTATCTACCTGTCTAGCAACCCGGTTCAACACCAACGCACTAAACATGTTGAGATGGATATTCACTTTGTTATAGAAAAGGTGGCGTTGAGTCAGATACGGGTCTTACACGTGCCATCACGATATCAGTTTGCGGACATTTTCACCAAAGGATTACCACGACAACTCTTTTTGGACTTCAGATCCAGTCTTAGCGTTCGACCTTCTCCCACTATGACTGTGGGGGTGTGATAGAGAATATATGTAAATAATTCTTCTCATAGGTTTAGGATATATCTTTGATGTAAATTCAATCTTATTATTAGATTAGGATTCCTAATATGATTAGGTTTATGTTATGTAAACACTATATATATTGCTCAATGGCAATCTTTCCAATTGAGGAGTTTGACAATATCTAACAATCACATTATTTCTATACCCAATAGATGATCTATAATTTTTGATCTTTACATTCTCTCTCCTACTTTTTACCGTACCCTACCATACATTCTCTTTCCTCATCTGCATCTTCATCCATATTTTTTATTATTTAAGAACATGTAATGACTATTAAGTGTAATTAATTCATATATTTATAATTAAATAATATTAACAAACTTAATATCATTAGTGTGATTAATGTTAATATTATATTTAATTAAGTAATACGGTAATTTATAAATTAATCATATTATAAACTGAATAAGATTGGCAATTTTTTTATGAGAAAATATATTTTGAGGGAGTGGATAAGTGTTTAAGGAAATGATCTTAAAGATTTAAGGTTTTAGAAGTTGAACAATATTGATGTCTATTTATAGAGAAAAAAAATAATATAATCATTGCTAAACTTTTTTTTTAAAAAAAAAAATTAACTAAAACTTATTAATTACAGTTTCAAGTTTTTAAGAGGTATAAATGAAAAAGAAATTTGTAGCCCTTGGATGGAGGCTGGATCCAGCGTTGCAAATGGAGAAGAAAAGCAACTGGGCCCACATTTCCTCTACCTGTCTGACGTGTGGAGTACTTCTGCTAGCAACGTCAGTTTCCTTTGGTGAAAATCCAGATCCTGGCAAAGATCAGATTTTGGTTTTCTCTCTCCTTTTTTTTTCTCTTTCTTATTTTTTTATTACTATTTATTGTCTCTTTCATGATGATCTAGTCTTTAGATCATTTGGTGGGTGTACTCTAAATAACCGAACGCAGAATCTTCCTCACAGGTATGGTATTGTACGAGGTGAATCTAGATGCAGTTGCACTGGTGGATTGTGCTGAGTCCAAAGTACTTAGGACTCTGAGAAATTGAGCTTAAATCCAGTCTATTTTTGTCCCAGGTGTGAATCCAAATGAACCTTTTCCCTTGAATCCAACCACTCCTTTTCTAAAATGTTATTTCGTCCGTTTCTAAATTAGTAGAACACAGAGAAAGTATGAGAAAACCAATGAGGTTAGAGAGAAAGTTGGAGACAACAACTGAAAAGAGAAATGGTACTTTAACTAAATAAACAATTGGATATATATTATTTGAGTAAGGGTAATCATATAAATTTATCATTCAAAATGTCCTATTTTGAACTTGGTGTCACTTATTGTGTCATTTCCATATTAGGAAAGTGTGACACTTATTTAGAAACGGAGGAAGTATATTGTTGTAAAATAATAAGGGACCCACTTTATTATGGAACAAATTTAACATTTACCGTCAAATTTGACGGTTGATTAAGCTGAACCCTGCAATGATATGATATATCACTAGGTGTATGGTTCCAGCGGGTTGTCATTGCAAGATTAAGTCTAATCAACTGTCATACCTGGGCAGCAAATGTTAAATCCGTTCAATAATAAAGTGGATCTCTTATTATTTTACAATATATACTTCCTCCGTTTATTTTTAATGGCAACAAACTCAAGTGGGTGGACTCATAGGCAAAATTTGGGTGTGAGTGTAAAAGGGATGGAGAAATAAAGTGGGATATGTGATAAAGAGAGAGATAGAAAGAAATAACTTGTAGAAAAGGAAAGAAAACATTTGTTGCAATTAATTTGATATTTCTATTTTTGACAATTGTTGCTATTAAAAAGAAACGGATGAACTATATTTTTTCCACGTTTTTGTAAGAAAATGTTTTGACACCATTAATTGATAGTTTGTACTCAAGATTGGACTTCGGTACTATAGAATTTTATACTTGGGAATCTGAGTATAAATCTAGTTTGTTTTGTCCAGTTTACTCTGATAATTTTTTTTTTGTGTAGTCTAATTTGACTAGCTAGGTGTTGAAAATTCCACGTTCCTTTTACACCCTTAATCGCAAGCAGTAAGGTTATACCATTTGAGTTTGGATTACTTGGTGAAATTACACAAGTTAAGATTTTTACGATACTGCAATCGGCATCAAAATATCATAAGAAATTATGATTTTTACGATACTGCAATCGGCATCAAAGATATCATAAGAAATTAAGAATACATACTTATATCACGAAGTAGAGACCTATTCGTACTGTTATTTCCAATCTGCACAACCCAAAGAAAAACAAAAGTGTAGCTCTCAATAAGTACGTACCGCTACATTTTAATAGTACTCCCTCCGTTTGTTTTTAATTGTTACGATTTATGTTGGCTGATAATCGAGGAAATTTGTGGAATTTATGCAATGATTGTATGGGGAATATATAAAGTTGTATAGAGAATAGATAAAGTATGAGAGGTACTTAAAGCAAAAAGTGTACGATGATTTGGTGTTTAATAAGAAAAGAAAAAATAAGTGGCCCTAAAAGTGTGAGAAATTGGAATATAAAGATGTGAAAGTTTACCAAAAATAATAAAAGTGAAATTGTAAGATTCAAAAAGAAACGTTCTAAAAAGGAAAGTGTGACAACTAAAAACAAACAAAAGTAGTATACAAGTGATATATTATTTTAGTCTATTTCAAATTAATTTTCTTGCAAAAACAAAACTAAGTCAATAAATTTCATATAAGAACAATTTTTTTTTAAAGGAAGCATTTTTGTTTTTGCATACAAGTTAAAAATATACTATCTCCGTTCCAAGTGTATTGCAACCTTTACCTTATTTGGCAATTTCATATTAATTACAACCTTTCTATTCTAATCACCAAAAAGATCACATGTGCAACCTTTCTCTCTCTTCATTACTTATTATCACATGATGCAAGTGGGAAAGATGACCCACTTTTTGGCTTTTCTTAATAAATGTGCCAACCCCCTATGTTGCAATACACTTGGAACGGATGTAGTATGATTAAAAATTAGCAGATGAACGACATATCTGGAAGGGAAGATATGCAAAAGAAAAATAATTAGATTATGCGAAAATAACAACAGTATTTTGGGAAATATTACATGGTGACCCTATGTTTATGCAAATTCTATACGGTAGACATTCTTATAATGGATTCTCTATGGTGCCCTTTAACTTATTATATTTATTTTTTATAACTTTTTTTTATTATAAATTATTTTATGATTAAAAAAATTATTTTTAAATTACGAAAATTAACTTTTCAATTAGAATAACTGATTTAAAAAGAAAAATAACAAAAACCCCAAACCTCCCCAAACCAGCCGACCACCCTTCCTCCCACCCTATATAGTCCCCGGTCATCCTTCCCTTCTTTTCCCCTGCCACCTCCGACCACCCTCTATGGAAAAACTGATAATCAACCACCAAAATCCTTTCTCATTGTAATCTCTTCCTACTATCACCTCGGGTGCTACGTAATACGGCGTTCCTACTATCCCGTTCATCCCTCTCTCTCCCTTCTACTCCTCCAAACCACTCCGCTGATCCAAAATCACACAATTTCACTCTGTTTCTTGTGTCAAATAGTATGTTTTCTGGCTTCACGTCTCTGGAATTCATCAATTAAAGATAACATTGGTTAGAATTTTGAAACTCGCCATATCATCCTTCCCTTCCTTTCCCCTGCCACCTCCGACCACCCTCTATGGAAAAACTGATAATCAACCACCAAAATCCTTTCTCATTGTAATCTCTTCCTGCTATCACCTCCGGTGCTACGTAATACGGCGTTCCTACTATCCCGTTCATCCCTCTCTCTCCCTTCTACTCCTCCAAACCACTCCGCTGATCCAAAATCACACAATTTCACTCTGTTTCTTGTGTCAAATAGTATGTTTTCTGGCTTCACGTCTCTGAAATTCATCAATTAAAGATAACATTGGTTAGAATTTTGAAACTCATCATATCATTAACAAGCTATACTTTCCTTACTTGGAGTAGATGTTTGGAATGCTGGTGTTATTTTGTATATAATGCTTGGAGTGGAAGGGGGTCAGGACAGTGGCCGGCGACTCAAGAAGGTGGGGGGAAGGGTGGTCAGCCTGGTGGGAAAGTGTTTGAAGGTTTTGTTTCTAATTAAAAAATAAGTTTTGTAATTTGAACATATTGTTTTAAATTATTTATTATTTTTTGAAATAAGTTATAGAAAATAAAGACTATTAGTTGAAGGTTGCCATAGAGAATCCAAAATAAGAATATCCAGCGTATAGAATTTCCCGAAACACAGGGTCACCATGTAGAATTACCCAAGTATTTTTAATGGTATAAGAACTGAATCATATAAAAGCTATCAAATAAATAAAATCAACAAAAAATGGTTAAACAAAAACGTATACACTTTGTTTTTAGATGCATAAAGTCTAATATAGACCGGGTCTACACTATATTTATTGTAGACCCAAAATAAAGCCCAAAAGTTAAGATTTTGTAACTAAAAGTTAAGGTTTAACAATGAAAAGTTAATGTTTTGTAATCAAAAGTTACGTGTTATAAATGAAAAGTTAAGGTTTGTTTCAAAAGTTAAGATTTTGTAAATTAAAAGTTAAGGTTTAGCGATTAAAGGTGGTCTACACTATTTTTAGTGTGGAACAGGTCCACCCAAAAGTTTTACTTTTAGATGTTGCTTCATTGACACAAAAAATGCATGGAAAATAAGTTGAGGTTGTTTGTATGTTCAATATTTTAGGAAGTTGCACTTTGCATGATGTTCTACTTTCCGTAAATGATGGGATGTTATTTATTTGAGGGAGTAAGGTCCTTTTTTTTAGCCTGCAAAGAACTGAAATTAATGGAAGTAAACTGAACTAGAATTAATGAAGCTGAACTAAAATTCATGAAACTGAATTGAACTGAACTTAATTTTTGAAATCGAATCACATAGATAATATAATTATTATACAATATAATATATTTATTATTATTATTACTATTATTATTAGAAAAAATTGACCAGGATAATCCAAACTATGGCCGTTCCGCCAAGAATAATCCCTATTATGGATTATTTCTGTATAATCCCAACTATTGGGAAGGTCCGCCACAAACACCCCTAGATGACTTGCAACCTGTTTAGAAGGTAAATTTATTTATTTTCTTTAAATTTTTATATTTTCTACTCCCACCCTCACCCACCACAACATCAGCTACCCCTCCTCTCCTCTTCCTCCCCCATTCCAAAATCCCTCCCAACCAAAATTTCCAATCTTCATCTCTAAACCCCCAAATTGTCTGGTGAATCAACAAAATCAAATCACCCTCATTAGAATTTTTCCTAATAAGTATAAAATAACCCAAAACAACACAAAAAGCCACAACAAAATTCCCTTCTTTGATCAAGATCCTGATCACAACCTTCGAAATTTCAGCCGTTAATTTCTTCCCTTCCACCACAAGATTTTTCCGCCTTTACCGCAGAATGTAAGCAATACAAGGATGGTAATACATGTGCCCAACATCGCCGGCACCGCTACTGCAAACACCGCAACCATCATCACCCTGAAAACATCCCCAACATCATCGATGCGTACAACGCAGTTGGCCACCCTTTTGTCGGCGATGAAGAGGGTAACGAAGAGAGAGTGGTTTTCTATCAGTTGTGGATTGATTGAAGGAGATGCCATGATGAGTATAGAAGGATTCTATAGAGTAACTCAAAAAGTGTTACCGATGTCCTCTTTTTGCTCATAATTTTAAAAATCACATTTGGTTTGCGTTTGGTTTCCTGTTCTTGTTGGTGTGGGGACTCTATTGATGTCAATTTATTAGGTCAAGGATTTAATCGAATTGGTTGTTTTATATTTTTAGCTTTGCTTTGAATGGGGGATTCTGTAATGCGTGAATGTTGCTTTGGAAAGTAATTTGGCAATATTAAATTACTGGATGGGGAGGTTCGTGTCTGGGGCTAGGAGTGGTGGCCAGGGGAAGGTCGTGATGTGGGCTGGTGGGGGCGGCGAGGGGAGGGTCATTGTTGGAGCTGGGTGGTGGTGGTGGTGGTGAGGAAGGTTGCCTTCCACCTGGTAGGATGGGAAGGAGGGGAGAAGGGTTGAAGATTATATAAAAAATAAAACAAAATAATAATTGCAAACATCCAATTAAAGCATAACACGTGGCATGTTAACTTGTTAAACCGGTTACCTTCAGGTCATGGTTCACTTGTGACAGACCTCCCTAATAGTTTGGATTATACAGGAATAATTCATAGTAGGGATTATTCTCGGCGGAACAGACATAGTTTGGATTATTCTAATCAATTTTTCCTTATTATTATTATATTACTACTACTACTACTACTACTACTACTAATAATAATAATAATAATAATATTTAATAATAATAATAATAATAATAATAATAATTGCTAATGATAATAATAATAATTTAATAATATTAATATTAACAATAATAATAATGATCATGATGATACTAATAGTTATACTTAATAATAACAATAATTAATATTAATATTTTTATAATAATAAAAAACTTAACAATGATATTAATTATAACTATAATAATGCTTCACAATGATAATAATTATAACAATAATAGTAATTAATAAGGATAATAATTATAACAATAATAATAATAATAAATGATAACAAAAGTGTTAAAAATAGGTTGAAGTAGAATTGAACTGAACTAAAATTAATGGGACTGAAGTGAACTGAACTGAAATGAATTGGGACTGAACTGAACTGAAATTAAGTTCTTTCTCGCCAAAAGAACAAGGTCTTTCTATAAAATAAGTGGACTTCTTAATTGTTGTCCTCACCTGCATGTGTATGAGATATTACACCATCTTCTTGGAATTTGGAGTTACAATAAATGAGACAGAGAAAAAGTACCGGAATAAATATTTTAACTTTGAATAATAATCTATTTTTATGTAAAACACAAAAAAAAAAATAGTTACTATATATTTTCAACATATTATTATAAAAAATATTAAAAAATAGTCTCAACAAAAACCTTGTTATTAGTTCTTATAATTCTTGTAACACTTGTATATCATTTTAAAATTAGTTATTACTATGTATACATGATAATCCATTATTTAATTTAATAATTAAATATTTAATTTAAATATTATTTCGTAATCAACTAACAATCAGAAAACATGATGAATTGATGATATTGGAATTGTGTAGTAGGTTTCTTGTGTTGTAAACGGTGAAGATTAATGTGATAAGCAGGAGCATTTTTCTCGTACGACTAGTCTCTGAATAGCCATAGACGATTCTCGCGGAGTCGATGCCAAAATTATACTCGTGCTATTTAATTTCTTTTGGCAACGAACCACTACTATTACTACTGAGCAAATACTAGTCTACATTCTACTGCCACTTCTATGAACACATGGTATGACTAATGATTAGTACTAACTTAGATGAACAATTGGAACACATGGCAAGGACTTGGATCACATTTTTTTTTTTTTTGGGAAGGTAATATGGTGGATCCCTGGCCAGATCTCAACTAGCACAGTTTCTTAATCTGGTGTTTGCGGGGCCCGACATTTGAGAGCAGAGGGAAATGGTAAGGGGATCCCCACTCCCAAATGCCCCTAGTGGGATTTGATCCCATGACCTCCAAGTCATGAGATCAAACCTTTACCACTAGACCAAGCCAAGCTTGGTAGGACTTGGATCACATTGCCAAACTCTATTTTTTATCATATAACTAGTAGTTAGATATGGTGCCATTTCGGGTTTTTTTGCATTACAATTTAGTATTACTTTAGTTTTGTTAATAGGGATATTTTATCATTATGGGGTGTTTTTATTTACAATGTGTTTGGTAGAGGGGATTCGGATGGAAAAGAAAGGAAGGGAAAGGAAAACAGACATTTTCCTATATTTGGCTAAAATAAAAGAAAGGGATTTGATGGGAAAGGAGAGGAATGGAAGGAAAAAAATATTGTCAAATATTTACTTTCCTTTCCTCCCAAAATCGGAGGAATTTGAACGGAAAGAAAACTAATAAGCCTTTTGCCCTTTTTTCCCTTTCTTTCCGTTCATTTTCTTTAATAATTACTAACCAAACATATGGAAAATCCCAAATCCCCAAATTTATCAAACATTGGAAAATACAATTACTTTCTTTTCTCTTCTTTTCCTTTCTTTTCTTTTTTCTACCTTTCTTTTCCTTTCCTTTACTAAAAAAATACCAAAAAAGCTGTTAATTGACACACTTTTACCTTTTTTCGTAAATGTACGTGCACAATAGTAGACTAGGAAAACATTATAGATTTAGCAAATCTCATGTATTATTGGACGTGGGAAGTATGTACAGAATACTAGACTAGTATCCATGTACTCTACCTATATAAGTATAAGAGAAAACCTTGAACCAACTCATCTCCAAAACAAATCTGACTTCCCCTCTCCAATCTCCTCCCTCTTCCTACAAAACAATTCAAAAGAGAGAAAAATGCAGCTAGCTGGGTTGTCAAACTACGAGGAAGAAGATAAGACATGCTAACGTTTTTGAGTTACTAAACTCATGTATTCTTTCCATGGTAATGAAAGCCACAATTGATATGGGGCTGCTCAAGATAATCCATGATGAGGCAGGTACCACGGGGCTCTCGGGGTGGCTGGTGGTTTCGGGATCGGCACAACACAAGGAAAAATAGAGGACTAGCAAGGAATTTGAGGCCTTGGCCAAGGCATCTGGATTTGCTGGCATGAACCAAATTTGTTATGTTACTATTCACATAGTTATGGAATTTTATAAATAATGTGTCTAGAATGCACGATTGTTGAGGGGCATCTCTAACACAACAATCGTGCATTCTAGACACATTATTTATAAAATTCCATAACTTTGTGAATAGCAACATAACAAATGTGTTTCACGCCCCCAAATCCAGCTGCCTTCCCAAGGCCTCAAGTTCCTTGCCATTCCTCTCTTTTCCCTTGTGTTGTCCCATCATTAAGACATCGACCTGGCTTAAGGCTCTTGTCAAGCTTGTTGATTCTTTCTCGTCTATGACGTTTGATTCTACCATAATGATCTTCCCATAAATTGGCAAGGCCTCATAGCAGTTCCTCAACAATGTTAAGCACTCAGGATCACCCCAATTGTCAAGTACAAACTGCAAAATATTCATTATCATATTCTTTCTGTGAAATATTTTTACTTAATACTCCCTCGGTTTTATAATGTTCTAGTAAATTTATGTTTAAGACTGTTTTTTAAAGTTTATCTGCTTTTACTTTATTACTAAAATGAAAAAGGTTATTTCCTTTTCACACTATTTTAGATACTTCTTGGGCCAAGCTATATAATTCTACACTATCACACAATCACGTCATCTCTCATATCTAAATAAACAAAAGAGACCTAATTTCATACCATCTCTCCTCTTTGTCGTGGTTTTTGGAGTTATAGTAATTGGGTAGAACATTATTGAATAGAGTACTTCTTAATATTTTCTATTATAAAACCACAAAGTTCAATGATATCATTTTTCTATAGAAATCTATGAATTGTAGTGATTTAATTCAATAAGATTTTATCCCAATTTTTTGTTAGACGTTATCAAGCCATAACATATGTACCAATCGAATCAACTGAAATCCTCATTTAATGTTATATCATCACTAGCTATCATGAAACTAACTTTAACACTTATATATACCCAATTATGCTTTGTTTGGATAACAAACAAGGAGGGAAAGGAAGGGGAGGGAGAGAGGGGAGGGGAGGGAGAGAGGGGGGGGAGGGAAGAGAAAGGGAGAGGAAATTATTAAGATATATTAGATATTATTGTAAATGATTTATTAGCATTATCTTTTGCCTTGATTCTAGCTAGGAGTTTGTTATAGCTAGTTTAAATCTTTACGTACTTGTACATATTGCACCTCAATATGAATGACAAAGGCAAGCTTTTTATCCCAATTAATATTCTTCATGGTACCAAAACAATAAACTTTTCTCTCTCACACAATATGGCCGGTGATGATCAGTCCCCACCGCCGCCTCCTGCGCCACACTCCACCATTAACATCGCCTCTCCCTTTTATCTCGGTACCGGGGATGTGCTCGGTGCTTCTATTACTCCCACACGTTTACGTCATGATAATTATGATGATTGGGCAGCCGATATTCAAATGGCACTTGAAGCTCGACGTAAATTTAGATTTTTAGATGGTTCGATCACCGAAGCCACACCACCCTACACACGATTGGTCCACCGTCAATGCTATGCTAGTTTCATGGATCACAACCACCATAGACCCCGAGGTTAAAGGTAGACTTTTTTAGTTTCGGGATGCCTCTAATAGGAGCATCTCAAAACGCGTTTTGCCAAGATGAACAATACTTAATAAATATATATACATAACAAATAGGTTAAATGAATTGATGATGATAAAAGCATTATCAAATATTCTAAACCATTTTTCAAACAATACCAATATGTACACGTTAATAATAAAAAAATTCAGATTGACCGACGCAACGATATCACATCACCATTGTCTCCCCTATGATGTCCGAAAATGGCTGTTCAAGATGTTCTATTCTCGGTTTCTAGCAAGGCCATTCTGATTAGGTGAATTGTTAAGGGTGTTACATAAACCCTTAGGGGTTAACTTTTGCCTCTAAACCCCCAAATTGTCTGGTGAATCAACAAAATCAAATCACCCTCATTAGAATTTTTCCTAATAAGCATAAAATAACCCAAAATAACACAAAAAACCGCAACAAAATTCCCTTCTTTGATCAAGATCCTGATCACAACCTTTGAAATTTAAGCCGTTAATTTCTTCCCTTCCACCACAAGATTTTTCCGCCTTTATGATATCACGTATTTATATAGAGTTTTCTCCCTTATTTACAAGCTAATTTGTGCGTCATTGGAGCTCTTAGGAGCTATTTTGTGCTAACTATCGTATGTAGTTGTGGTTTCGTATTTTAGTATTGAATTGCAGGTTTTATGGAGTTTTCTCCTTATTCCCGAGCCTTTTGGAAGCAACCACGGCTTTACGAGATGTTACGAGGCACGTAGGATGGCTCACGAGCTTTATGGATAGTTTAGGAGGTCCCAAGACTCCTAAACGTGAAGATTAGAGAGCCAAAGAGTCAAATGAGGTTTTCGTGCACTGATCGGGCAGAAATGGCCCGATCGGGCGAAATGTTATGATCGGGTACGAAAGTTGCGGACCCGATCGGGCAAGGCGTGCCCGATCAGATCGGGCGAGAACACATGTGCCCAGACCCGATCGGGCATCTACCGCCCGACCCCATCGGGTCTAGTGCTGCTAGGTCTTATTGGGACGCTGCGGAGGAGGCGAGCTTGCTGGCACTTTTTGTCGCCAAACCCGATCGGGTGACTACCGCCCGACCCGATCGGGTGGGCCGCTTTTCTCGCCTTATTGCTGCACTGCTGCTGCCAGAGCCCAGAAGTGAAGTTGGGGGAATTTGTATGTGGACCCGATCGGGTACTGTGCTCGGGCCCGATCGGGTCTGGTGCTTTAATCGCGCTTTTTCACTTTTTTGTTTCCGTTTTTAGTGAACTTGAGGGGTATTATAAATACCTTTTTCCTATCTATCTTTCATTCATCTTTTATTCATCTTTCATTAGGTTTTAGACTAGTTTTATTCTTCATTGCTTTTAGTTTAATTCAAACACTTTAGATTAATTTAGAGGTGATCAAACCTATTTCGATTTCAATAAAAGTTCCTGCTTTCCGTCAATTGGTACTCTTCTCTACTCTTTATCTCTTTAATTACTTTGATTGCTTAGTTTAATTATTTAATTGTTCATGATGCAATTCTTAGGGTTTCATATTAGTTTTGTTGTTGCCAATTCGATTATGAGTGAGTAGTTCTCTTTCTAGGGTGTTAGATAGGAAAGCCATGTTTATACCATGATTGTGATTTAGATTCCTATCAATTTCTAGGGCTTGATTAGGGTGATTGTGATGTGGTTTGTTCTTATTGAGTAATTAATGTCAGTGTACAATTTCATTGATTGCTTGTGGTTAATAGTTGTTTGCACAGATCCGTCTTAAGACTAGAGGCCTAGGACACATCAGTAGTTCTGATTACGTTAGTGAACATGCGGCGTATGTTGAACTATGAGCGTTGAGTCTTAACCATAGCTCAACATAGGCTCTAATCCCCCGACTCTTGACTTAGGTTTTAATAGTAGTTGACCCTATTTGATTGGTATAAGCATGGTGGACCGACCTAATACCCTAGACTTTTATTCCATAGTTTAATCCTCGATTTATTCAGTCTTCTGTAGTCTATTATTTAGTTTAATTAATTCCTTCCTGATTTCATCTGGAGTAGCTGAATTGGTTGAATTTTGATTTAGAAACTCTGTCTCCCTGTGGATTCGACCCTGCTTCCACTGACTACCTAGTTAGAGGTCTGTAGGTTTATTTTTGATTAGGTGACACGACTAAAACCTGTCAAATTTTGGCGCCGTTGCCGGGGAGACGGCTAGTTCTCTAAGTTTTTATTTAATTATTTGGTCTACTTCTCTGTACCTCATTGGAACTTCATTGTTTCAATCGAGGTACGTTTTACTGCTGCTTTTTGTTTCTTTTGTATGCCCAGGTCCCAAAGAAACGGTTCCCCCATTCCAGCGGATCCTGATCTTGATAGGACAGTTAGGCGGATCCGAAAGATAAAGCAGAAAGACAAGCAGTCTGTTCAGCTGAACACCTCTGGAATAGACACCTTGAATTCAGTTATGTCAAAATCACTGAAGTCATATGGGGTGCCCAACCCGGATGGTCTCTCCACTGGACCTACTATGCCCACCATTGCCGCAGCAAATTTTGAAATCAAGCCTGGACTCATCAGCATGGTCCAGCAAAATCAGTTTGGTGGGCATCCTACTGAAGATCCGGCAAATCATCTGCAACGGTTTCAACAACTTTGTCGAACCGTTAAACATGCCGACGTCACTCCAGATCAACTCAAAGTCATGTTGTTCGAGTTTTCACTGAGAGATAGAGCCCAAAAATGGTTGAACGATGTGAAAGAAACTGAGTGGAGTGAGATTTCTGCTGCATTTCTGAGAGAGTATTACCCACCCACTAAAACAGCAGAAATCAGAAATAAACTAGCCACGTTTTCCCAAGAGCCTGATGAAACATTAAGGGAAGCGTGGGCTAGGTTTAGACATCTACAGAGAGAGTGTCCACACCACAATATGGACAAATGGTTCTTGACGCAGACATTCTACAATGGTCTGCAGCCTCAGACGAAGTGTATTGTTGATTCGTCTGCAGGAGGAGTGTTTTTAGACAAGGCAGTTGATGAGGGTTATGAATTCATATCAAATCTTGCAGCCAATGACCATTCATCATCTAGGAGTTTGACTAAGAAGGTACTTGAAGTTGACGCAATTTCATTGCTTACATCTCAGATGGCGCAACTAACTCAGCAGCTAATGAAGTCTTCTAGTCCGACACCTCCACCAATGAGTATCAATGCTATGTCTGCAGTAGCACCCATTACCTCATCTTACTGCGAGGTATGTGGTGTTCAGGGTCACTTTGGCCATGACTATCAGTTCAGTCAATTTCAGATGGAGCAGGCCAATGCTTTCCAACAAAGACCACAAACTTTCCCCCCTTCACATAACTACCAAAACCCACAAAACCATCAACCTCCACCTCCACAAAACTATCCTAAACCCTCATACCATCAAACCCCACAACATTTCCAAAGACCACCACCACAAAACTTCCATCATCCCAATAACTTCCAAACTCCACAAAATTTCCACACCCCACCCCCACAAAACAACAACCCACAAGAGCCTAGCAATTTTGAACTGATGAAACTGATATTGTCTATGCAAAAGGCAAATGAGGAAACACGGAGGGCCCAGGAGGAAGCAAGGAGGGCCCAAGAGAATCACATCCAACTTCTCGAGGCTCAAGTTGCTCAGTTGGCAGAATCTAATGCACAGAGGCAGCAGGGACAATTGCCAGGGCAACCAGTTCAGAGAGAACATGTGAATGCCATCACTCTTCGTAGTGGCATTGCATATGATGCCCCTCCAGTGCCCATTGATGAGGTTACCCCGACTGCAGGGAAGAGGAGGGTGGTAGAGGAAGGAAAAAGAAAGAATTCGACGTCTGAAGTCGATTTGTCTGCAGAAGCTGAACAGACAGGGAAGAAAAAGGAGAAGGTTTCTGAAACGCCTTTTACACCAAGGCTACCTTTTCCTCACAGGATGCAACAATCTAAGGTCGATCAGCAATTTGGTAAGTTCTTGGCTATGGTCAAGAACCTTGAGGTAACGATTCCATTTACAGATTTAATTACCCAAGTGCCTGTTTATGCCAAATTTCTGAAAGACATGATCACTAAGAAAAGAGACTTTGGTGGGGTAGAACGTGTCGCTCTTACTGAAGAGTGTAGTGCTTTTATTCAAAATAAAACCCCACCAAAGTTAAAAGATCCTGGTAGTTTTTCTATACCCTGCCATCTTGGACCTATTTTTATTGATAAGGCTTTGTGTCATTTAGGTGCTTCTGTTTCTGTTATGCCATTGTCTGTTTATAAGAAACTGAACATGGGAGCCCTTAAATGCACACAAATCACTTTACAGATGGCGGATCGTTCTATAAAATACCCTCTAGGTGTTTTAGAGGACGTTCCTGTTAGGGTAGGGAAATTCTATATTCCTGTTGATTTTGTGGTGTTAGATATGGATGAGGATGCCCAGATTCCTATTATCTTGGGTAGGCCGTTTTTGTGTACTGCTGGTGCTGTCATTGATGTCAAGTCTGGGTCTTTAACTCTGAGTGTTGGTGATGATAAAGTGATTTTTAAACTAACCAATGCTGTTAAGGCACCTATGCTTGAACAATCTTGTTGCAGGGATGAGGTTCTAGATGAAGTAGGTGTGGAGAAGGTTCCAATTCCACCTAAGGTTGCCTCACCGTCTGGAGGCATTGTCAAGAACATTTGGAGGAGAAAGATGTTTGATGAGGGTGGCACTCATTGCCAAGCCCCTCCTATTTGAGAGAGGGAGGATTATGGTCGTGCGGGACCTTTATAAACCAGCGCTGTGCGAGAGGCAACTCGTATTTTTCTTTCCCTTTTCCTTTTCTTGTTATTTTCCTTCTTTTTGTGAGCGAGAGTGAGGGTACTAACATTGTTTTTTTCTCTTAGCATAGTCCTTATCACCTTTTGGCATTGAGGACACTGCCAAGTTCAGCTTGGGGGAGGAGTTCTGTTTGTATTCCCTATCTCTTTTACTGCTTTCTAGAATAGTTTTACTGCTTTCAAAAATACTGAAAAAATCAAAAAATATGGTTCCCATGACTGGTTTAGTTGCCTCCCTGTGCCCCTTGCTGTGCTCTATTTGAAATTGATTTGACTTTGTTTTCTGGATAGCTGGGCATTTGTGATCTTGAGGCTATGATTTGATGTTTGATTGCTATGATTTCGAGCATTTTTGGATTATATTAGACCACTTTGCGCTGCATACCTGAATTGGTTAGACTGTGAGGCCTCTTTGTAGCCTATTGGATTCATATTATTATCCAGTCTATTCTTGTGTGTTAGTTCCTCTTTAGTGGATTGATCTTGACTTTGACTTCGTACTTGTCTGATTTTAGATGACTTGTAGCATGTGCTGTGATAGAGGCGTTCTTTTGTCTTATTCTTGAGCTTCAGAGTGAATTTTTGATATACTTTTATCCTCCTTAGCCCCGTTGAGCCTAATGACTTGTTTCGTTTTACTTAAACCCCTATTACGAGCCAAAAGCCTTCACTTGATATTATTCCAAGCCTAGCTTGGGGGAGCTTTTGTATGGGTTGAGTTTGAGATTGGTTTGTTGGTTTAGTTTGGTTTTTGAGGAGTTTAAAAGTGTATTTGCTGTGGTTTGAGAATGAGAAAGAGAAAAGAAAAAAACAAGTTTAGAGTTGCGTGAATGAAGTTCAGAAAAATGAAAGAAAAATGAAATGAAAATTCAAAAGAATTCTAGTTCTTTCATTCACGTACGTTCATAAAAGAATATTCGCTCCATTGCTAGAAAATTGGGTTTGTTATGCGCTTTTCATTTATGTATGAGAGTTAGGTTATTTTACATGGTTTTATGGTGATTGTTGGGAGTTGTGAAGGCCATCTTAGGCCTTGTTTGAACGGTTTATGCTCCCCCTTTCTTGGTTTTTCCACCACATTACCCAAAAGTATCCCCTACCTCTCACCTAAGCCCCATTGCAACCCTAAAAGTCCTCTTGAGCTCGTGTCTGCAATGTTCATTTGATTGATTTCGAGTTAGTTTGTCAAAGTTAAAGAGTATTTCTGCTAATTGAGTCGACTTGACTAGGATGAGCGTCATTGAACCTTCTTAAACACATGAGAGTGTGAGTGGGAAGGGAACTTATGGTCGGGTTGGTGAGTGTTCGGGCACATTCTTTGCCTGCCACAAAATTGGGAGGAATGACACCCTTGTGAGTGCCTTTTCAGGACTTGTATGCTTTGTGGATGCTTGAGTTTGATAAATTGCTTGAATGATTGGTGGTTGGATGGATTTGATGAGCCAAACTTGAATTATGCCTGCTTGAACGATTCTTAGTCTTGAAAATGTTTTGAGCTTTGATTTGTTTTATCTTTGGGGTGAGGTAATCTATTCCATGTTCATGTGCTGTTTGCTTGAGGACAAGCAAAGGTTTAGCTTGGGGGAGTTTGATATAACGTATTTATATAGAATTTTCTCCCTTATTTACAAGCTAATTTGTGCGACATTGGAGCTCTTGGGAGCTATTTTGTGCTAACTATCGTATGTAGTTGTGGTTTCGTGTTTTAGTATTGAATTGCAGGTTTTATGGAGTTTTCTCCTTATTCCCGAGCCTTTTGGAAGCAACCACGGCTTTACGAGATGTTACGAGGCACGTAGGATGCCTCACGAGCTTTATGGATAGTTTAGGAGGTCCCAAGACCCCTAAACGTGAAGATTAGAGAGCCAAAGAGTCAAATGAGGTTTCCGGCACTGATCGGGCAGAAATGGCCCGATCGGGCGAAATATTATGATCGGGTACGAAAGTTGCGGACCCGATCGGGCATGGCGTGCCCAATCAGATCGGGCGAGAACACATGTGCCCAGACCCGATCGGGCATCTACCGCCCGACCCCATCGGGTCTGGTGCTGCAAGGTCTTATTTGGGACGCTGCGGAGGAGGCGAGCTTGCTGGCACTTTTTGTCGCCAGACCCGATCGGGTGACTACCGCCCGACCCGATCGGGTGGGCCGCTTTTCTCGACTTATTGCTGCACTGCTGCTGCCAGAGCCCAGAAGTGAAGTTGGGGGAATTTGTATGTGGACCCGATCGGGTACTGTGCTCGGGCCCGATCGGGTCTGGTGCTTTAATCGCGCTTTTTCACTTTTTGTTTCCGTTTTTAGTGAACTTGAGGGGTATTATAAATACCTTTTTCCTATCTATCTTTCATTCATCTTTTATTCATCTTTCATTAGGTTTTAGACTAGTTTTATTCTTCATTGCTTTTAGTTTAATTCAAACACTTTAGATTAATTTAGAGGTGATCAAACCTATTTCGATTTCAATAAAAGTTCCTGCTTTCCGTCAATTGGTACTCTTCTCTACTCTTTATCTCTTTAATTACTTTGATTGCTTAGATTAATTATTTAATTGTTCATGATGCAATTCTTAGGGTTTCATATTAGTTTTGTTGTTGCCAATTCGATTATGAGTGAGTAGTTCTCTTTCTAGGGTGTTAGATAGGAAAGCCATGTTTATACCATGATTGTGATTTAGATTCCTATCAATTTCTAAGGCTTGATTAGGGTGATTGTGATGTGGTTTGTTCTTATTGAGTAATTAATGTCAGTGTACAATTTCATTGATTGCTTGTGGTTAATAGTTGTTTGCACAGCTCCGTCTTACGACTAGAGGCCTAGGACACATCAGTAGTTCTGATTACGTTAGTGAACATGCGGCGTATGTTGAACTATGAGCGTTGAGTCTTAACCATAGCTCAACATAGGCTCTAATCCCCCGACTCTTGACTTAGGTTTTATTAGTAGTTGACCCTATTTGATTGGTATAAGCATGGTGGACCGACCTAATACCCTAGACTTTTATTCCATAGTTTAAGCCTCGATTTATTCAGTCTTCTGTAGTCTATTATTTAGTTTAATTAATTCCTTCCTGATTTCATCTGGAGTAGCTGAATTGGTTGAATTTTGATTTAAGAACTCTGTCTCCCTGTGGATTCGACCCTGCTTCCACTGACTACCTAGTTAGAGGTCCGTAGGTTTATTTTTGATTAGGTGACACGACTAAAACCTGTCACTTTACCGCAGAATGTAAGCAATACAAGGATGGTAATACATGTGCCCAACATCGCCGGCACCGCTATTGCAAACACCGCAACCATCATCACCCTGAAAACATCCCCAACATCATCGATGCGTACAACGCAGTTGGCCACCCTTTTGTCGGCGATGAAGAGGGTAACGAAGAGAGAGTGGTTTTCTATCAGTTGTGGATTGATTGAAGGAGATGCCATGATGAGTATAGAAGGATTCTATAGAGTAACTCAAAAAGTGTTACCGATGTCCTCTTTTTGCTCATAATTTTAAAAATCACATTTGGTTTGCGTTTGGTTTCCTGTTCTTGTTGTTGTGGGGACTCTATTGATGTCAATTTATTAGGTCAAGGATTTAATCGAATTGGTTGTTTTATATTTTTAGCTTTGCTTTGAATGGGGGATTCTGTAATGCGTGAATGTTGCTTTGGAAAGTAATTTGGCAATATTAAATTACTGGATGGGGAGGTTCGTGTCTGGGGCTAGGAGTGGTGGCCAGGGGAAGGTCGTGATGTGGGCTGGTGGGGGCGGCGAGGGGAGGGTCATTGTTGGAGCTGGGTGGTGGTGGTGGTGGTGAGGAAGGTTGCCTTCCACCTGGTAGGATGGGAAGGAGGGGAGAAGGGTTGAAGATTATATAAAAAACAAAACAAAATAATAATTGCAAACATCCAATTAAAGCATAACACGTGGCATGTTAACTTGTTAAACAGATTACCTTCAGGTCATGGTTCACTTGTGACGGACCTCCCTAATAGTTTGGATTATACAGGAATAATTCATAGTAGGGATTATTCTCGGCGGAACAGACATAGTTTGGATTATTCTAATCAATTTTTCCTTAGTATTATTATATTACTACTACTACTACTACTAATAATAATAATAATATTTAATAATAATATATATATATAATAATAATAATAATAATAATAATAATTGCTAATGATAATAATAATAATTTAATAATATTAATATTAACAATAATAATAATGATGATGATGATACTAATAGTTATACTTAATAATAACAATAATTAATATTAATATTTTTATAATAATAAAAAACTTAACAATGATATTAATTATAACTATAATAATGCTTCACAATGATAATAATTATAACAATAATAGTAATTAATAAGGATAATAATTATTACAATAATAATAATAATAATAAATGATAACAAAAGTGTTAAAAATAAGTTGAAGTAGAATTGAACTGAACTAAAATTAATGGGACTGAAGTGAACTGAACTGAAATGAATTGGGACTGAACTGAACTGAAATTAAGTTCTTTGTCGCCAAAAGAACAAGGTCTTACTATAAAATAAGTGGACTTCTTAATTGTTGTCCTCACCTGCATGTGTATGAGATATTACACCATCTTCTTGGCATTTGGAGTTACAATAAATGAGACAGAGAAAAAGTACCGGAATAAATATTTTAACTTTGAATAATAATCTATTTTTATGTAAAACACAAAAAAAAAATAGTTACTATATATTTTCAACATATTATTATAAAAAATATTTAAAAAGTCTCAACAAAAACCTTGTTATTAGTTCTTATAATTCTTGTAACACTTGTATATCATTTTAAAATTAGTTATTACTATGTATACAAGATAATCCTTTATTTAATTTAATAATTAAATATTAAATTTAAATATTATTTCGTAATCAACTAACAATCAGAAAACATGATGAATTGATGATATTGGAATTGTGTAGTAGGTTTCTTGTGTTGTAAACGGTGAAGATTAATGTGATAAGCAGGAGCATTTTTTCTCGTACGACTAGTCTCTGAATAGCCATAGACGATTCTCGCGGAGTCGATGCCAAAATTATACTCGTGCTATTTAATTTCTTTTGGCAACGAACCACTACTATTACTACTGAGCAAATACTAGTCTACATTCTACTGCCACTTCTATGAACACATGGTATGACTAATGATTAGTACTAACTTAGATGAACAATTGGAACACATGGCAAGGACTTGGATCACATTTTTTTTTTTTGGGAAGGTAATATGGTGGATTCCTGGCCATATCTCAACTAGCACAGTTTCTTAATCTGGTGTTTGCGGGGCTCGACATTTGACAGCAGGGGGAAATGGTAAGGGGATCCCCACTCCCAAATGCCCCTAGTGAGATTTGATCCCATGACCTCCAAGTCATGAGATCAAACCTTTACCACTAGACCAAGCCAAGCTTGGTAGGACTTGGATCACATTGCCAAACTCTATTTTTTATCATATAACTAGTAGTTAGATATGGTGCCATTTCGGGTTTTTTTGCATTACAATTTAGTATTACTTTAGTTTTGTTAATAGGGATATTTTGTCATTATGGGGTGTTTTTATTTACAATGTGTTTGGTAGAGGGGATTCGGATGGAAAAGAAAGGAAGGGAAAGGAAAAAAGACATTTTCCTATATTTGGCTAAAATAAAAGAAAGGGATTTGATGGGAAAGGAGAGGAATGGAAGGAAAAGAATATTGTCAAATATTTACTTTCCTTTCCTCCCAAAATCGGAGGAATTTGAACGGAATGAAAACTAATAAGCCTTTTGCCCTTTTTTCCCTTTCTTTCCGTTCATTTTCTTTAATAATTACTAACCAAACATATGGAAAATCCCAAATCCCCAAATATATCAAACATTGGAAAATACAATTACTTTCTTTTCTCTTCTTTTCCTTTCTTTTCTTTTTTCTACCTTTCTTTCCTTTCCTTTACTAAAAAAATACCAAAAAAGCTGTTAATTGACACACTTTTACCTTTTTTCGTAAATGTACGTGCACAATAGTAGACTAGGAGAACATTATAGATTTAGCAAATCTCATGTATTATTGGACGTGGGAAGTATGTACAGAATACTAGACTAGTATCCATGTACTCTACCTATATAAGTATAAGAGAAAACCTTGAACCAACTCATCTCCAAAACAAATCTGACTTCCCCTCTCCAATCTCCTCCCTCTTCCTACAAAACAATTCAAAAGAGAGAAAAATGCAGCTAGCTGGGTTGTCAAACTACGAGGAAGAAGATAAGACATGCTAACGTTTTTGAGTTACTAAACTCATGTATTCTTTCCATGGTAATGAAAGCCACAATTGATATGGGGCTGCTCAAGATAATCCATGATGAGGCAGGTACCACGGGGCTCTCGGGGTGGCTGGTGGTTTCGGGATCGGCACAACACAAGGAAAAATAGAGGACTAGCAAGGAATTTGAGGCCTTGGCCAAGGCACCTGGATTTGCTGGCATAAACCACATTTGTTATGTTACTATTCACATAGTTATGGAATTTTATAAATAATGTGTCTAGAATGCACGATTGTTGTGTTGGAGATGCCACCATTTGAGGGGCATCTCTAACACAACAATCGTGCATTCTAGACACATTATTTATAAAATTCCATAACTTTGTGAATAGCAAAATAACAAATGTGTTTCACGCCCGCAAATCCAGCTGCCTTCCCAAGGCCTCAAGTTCCTTGCCATTCCTCTCTTTTCCCTTGTGTTGTCCCATTATTAAGACATCGACCTGGCTTAAGGCTCTTGTCAAGCTTGTTGATTCTTTCTCGTCTATGATGTTTGATTCTACCTTAATGATCTTCCCATAAATTGGCAAGGCCTCATAGCAGTTCCTCAACAATGTTAAGCACTCAGGATCACCCCAATTGTCAAGTACAAACTGCAAAATATTCATTATCATATTCTTTCTGTGTAATATATTTACTTAGTACTCCCTCGGTTTTATCATGTTCTAGTAAATTTCTGTTTAAGACTGTTTTTTAAAGTTTTATCTACTTTTACTTTATTACTAAAATGAAAAAGGTTATTTCCTTTTCACACTATTTTAGATACTTCTTGGGCCAAGCTATATAATTCTACACTATCACACAATCACGTCATCTCTCATATTAATAAACAAAAGAGACCTACACTACTACAAAAACACCCTAAGGTGTCGCCCCTTTAGAGTCGCCTATTTTAAACGTGCGACACGATAGCTTTTAGAATCGTCTGTTTCAAAACAGGCGACACAATAGGTTTATTAAGATGCAAAGAAAAAATTAAAAATTACTTTTTATGTCGCCTTCTCATTAATAGGCGACACAATAGGTTTATGCGTCTAATATTAATTTTCAACCGACACGCTAGAGTGAAGCTATTATGTCGCCTATTCGCTAATAGGCGTCGCGTAAGATTTTGCGTCCCCTTCTTCTTCCCAACCGACACTATAGGAGGCAGGCATTGAAAATGAAACAAATTAACAAAAAAACGTAACACTTCATTCTAATTGTAGTCGTCCATCAGTTTTCTCTCACCCCCACTCACTGCTGTAAACCCTAAACATCAACCATAAGAGAAGGCTCTTGTGATAAAGCTTGTTCAATAAAATCAATTTGTAAACAATCACTCAATCTATCTCGTTTGCGTCAAGATCTGGTGAGTTTCTCCCTGTACATGATTGCGCTGTTTTACTTTTCTCTTTAATTTGTTCGTCCTCAATTTCTTCTCTAGTTTATGTTTTAATAAATTTAACTAAGGTATCTAATCTCTAGATCTGTGACTTTATGTGTTTTTTTCAATTTGCTATTTCTATTTCGACGATCAAATCTTTTTTAACCATTAGGTTTTCTGTATTCATTTATAGATTTAATCGAAAAGGTTGCATGAATCAACAATTTGAGTAACAAATTAGGGATTTAGAGTTGTTTTAGGTCTCTATCGATGCGCGAGATTTTGTTATATGGATTGATTTTGTTTTATGGATTGATTTTGTTTTATGGATTGATTTTATTGGCATAGTTAGATCGTAATAAAAACCGGAAGAATGTTAGAATAATTCTGATTTTGGGTATGTTAATCGTTTTGACAGGTTATAAGAATCTAGTTGAGTAACTGAAATAGCATAATGGGAGGAGGATTTAGAGTTTTGCATTTGGTAAGACCGTTTTTGTCATCTGCACAGTTATTTCCTTGTTCATCTTTCTTGTGTGTAATTGAAGGGAACAAGTATGTGTTGGTTGAATTCTAAGTGCCTTGGTGTGGCCATTGTCAACAACTGGCTCATGAGTAAGCTGTTGCTGCTGCCACGCAACTCAAATCTCATGGAGTAGATGATGTCATTCTTTCTAAAATTGATGCTACTAAAGAAAATGAACTCGCTCACCACTCTGATGTTCAAGGATTTCCTACTCTTTTCTTCTTCATTAATGGAGTTCATAAGCTTTATAATGGCCAACACACCAAGTAACACATCCAAATCAGCAAACCACTTTGCTGATTTAGTTTGATACTTTTACTTATTATCTCTATAGTGACATGAATTATGAAGAAGACTGGCTGCAATATCGCCACTACTGAAGAAGCCGAAAAGATTTGAACTTCTAATGAGAAACTTGTTTTGGCATTTCTCAACTCTTTGATGGTAATCACATTTCTTTAATAGCCTGTCTATGCTTGATTTATCTTTTGAGGTTCATGTGGTCCTATGTATTGCTGCATTGTCGATATGTCAGTTTATCATAGGCATAATTAACTTCTTTTTCGATTTCGTACTTGTGTGCTGCGATTGCTTCTCAGATTAGGACTTCTTGGGTATAAGTAGTCATTCGACCTGCTCCTAGCTGTTAGAGAAACAGTAGTGTACTCAAGCTTTGTTGGTATTCTTGTCCCCTTTTCTCTTGGCCAATTAATTAGAACCATCTTGACTATTTTTTCTTATTTTTACATTCTAGTCATTCATCACTCAAGATCCTGGCCACTTTCTGGTGAAAAACATAAAATCATTTGATGTCCCAATTCAACAGAGCAGAGATGATTCTCCTCAAATATCTAGGGGTGTTTGTTGTAAGGGCTTTTCTTTCTGCATTAGAGTTTCTGCAGGGTCTTGTTGATCTATTTTTTGGCAGTTGCGTAAGCTTCGAATGCTAGGCTTGATCAAAATTTTGATGCTCCAGCTGCTGTCAAGGAGGTTTTAAGTCAGTCTGGACTTGATGATTCTGTATGGTCACTGACTAACTCACTGTCCTTCGTGCTTGAGAATTCTAAATTTTTATGGCCTTAGCATAGGGTGTGAAGGTATTATGAATTAGGTCTTCTTTTAAAAGAATTAGGCATTTTATTGCTACTTTTAATTCATTTTGTTAACTCCTTGTCCAAATTTATCAGTTCATTGGTACCAAGGAGACTGATCGGAGGGCAGATAAGGTTGAAAGTTCGGAATACTTGATTTTTGGACTCCAGCTAATCATTATCGTTGGTCCCGATCTAGATATGGTCGTCAAGTGTCCGCTAGTGTGGTGCCGATTTTTAAATTCAACCTTTTTTCATGTGGTAAGCTTACGTTTTTGTATGCCCACTTATTTTTCTTTATTAGTATGTAGGTTTAAATGGCGACTTAAACTACGTTGATTCATGCTTGTAGGTTCAGATAGTTCGGAAATTGAGAGTCTTAGGTCCAGGAAAATTGAGGATCAAGAGCTTGTGGATTGGGAGAATGAAGATGGCATTGCAGATATGGCAGTTGATAATGTCATCAATGTGCTGATCATTAACCTGTTACAACTTAAAATGTTATTAGAAGGCTTTTCCTTTACTTTTGTCTATAGATTCAAGATGTAAATCTTTTTGTTACAGAAGATGTAAATTAATACTCATTGAATCTTATGAAATAAAAGAGCATTTAATACTTTTATTTATTTATAGTCTTCAATTTCTAATTTATATGGTAATTTCATAATTATAATTGTAAAAAATTTTGAATTAGTGTTAAAAAAAAACCTCTTGCTAGCGCGTCCCCTAGGGACACCATAGTCTTGAAATTTCGCTTTCACATACCCTATCGTGTCGCCTGTTTTGAAAGAGGCGATGCATAATATAATTGGTTTTTTTTGTTTTAAACACCTATTGTGTCGCCTCTTACATTAGAGGTGACACGTTAGCTTATTATATGTGTCCCTCGTAAGATAGTAGGCGACGCATAAAGTCGACTTTTATATGGTGAAAATGATCTACCGTGTCGCCTGCTACCTAAGAGGCGACGCGATAGGTTAGCTATTGCGTCACTTTCTAGGCGACACGATAGGTGTCGACCTATTGTGTCCCCAGCAACGGAGTCGCCTTTGAGGCGACACGATAGCCTGTTTAGAGGCGACTCCATAGAGTGTTTTTGTAGTAGTGCTAATTTCATACCATCTCTCCTCTTTGTCGTGGTTTTTGGAGTTATAGTAATTGGGTAGAACATTATGGAATAGAGTACTTCTTAATATTTTCTATTATAAAACCACAAAGTTCAATGATATCATTTTTCTAAAGAAATCTATGAATTGTAGTGATTTAATTCAATAAGATTTTATCCCAATTTTTTGTTGGATGTTATCAAGCCATAACATATGTACCAACCGAATCAACTGAAATCTTCATTTAATGTTATATCATCACTAGCTATCATGAAACTAACTTTAACACCTATATATACCCAATTATGCTTTGTTTGGATAACAAACAAGGAGGGAAAGGAAGGGGAGGGAGAGAGGGGGAGGGGAGGGAAGAGAAAGGGAGAGGAAATTATTAAGATATATTAGATATTATTGTAAATGATTTATTAGCATTATCTTTTGCCTTGATTCTAGCTAGGAGTTTGTTATAGCTAGTTTAAATCTTTACGTACTTGTATATATTGCACCTCAATATGAATGACAAAGGCAAGCTTTTTATCCCAATTAATATTCTTCATGGTACCAAAACAATAAACTTTTTCTCTCTCACACAATATGGCCGGTGATGATCAGTCCCCACCGCCGCCTCCTGCGCCACACTCCACCATTAACATCGCCTCTCCCTTTTATCTCGGTACCGGGGATATACTCGGTGCTTCTATTACTCCCACACTTTTACGTCATGATAATTATGATGATTGGGCAGCCGATATTCAAATGGCACTTGAAGCTCGACGTAAATTTAGATTTTTAGATGGTTCGATCACCGAAGCCACACCACCCTACACACGATGGGTCCACTGTCAATGCTATGCTAGTTTCATGGATCACAACCACCATAGACCCCGAGGTTAAAGGTAGACTTTTTTAGTTTCGGGATGCCTCTAATAGGAGCATCTCAAAACGCGTTTTGCCAAGATGAATAATACTTAATAAATATATATACATAACAAATAGGTTAAATGAATTGATGATGATAAGAGCATTATCAAATATTCTAAACCCTTTTTCAAACAATACCAATATGTACACGTTAATAATAAAAAAATTCAGATTGACCGGCGCAACGAAATCACATCACCATTGTCTCCCCTATGATGTCCGAAAATGGCTGTTCAAGATGTTCTATTCTCGGTTTCTAGCAAGGCCATTCTGATTAGGTGAATTGTTAAGGGTGTTACTTAAACCCTTAGGGGTTAACTTTTGCCTCATTCACTTAATCCGTTGTTCACTAACACATCTCTAATATGTATTCTCTCCTGTTAAAAAATGTTCTCCCCCAGTCTAGTGGACGTACTAGCACATTGCTAGTGAACCACGTTAATCTTTGTGGGTGTTTTTTTTATTGATTTTCTTCTTTATGTTTATTGTCGATTCAATCACAACAATATGAGTGTGAGATTTAACCACTTCAAGGAGCTATTGTGACGTAGCTTTGATACACTTATGAATAGATATGGAAATAAGGCTTTATAGTGTCAAGTTATAATGAGTTAAGTAGTTAATCTTGTGTGTATAGTATGTTCAAGTTTCCACTATTTATTGAATTTAATTTAATCATTAATTAGGGTTACCAGTTGTATACGGATGCTTGAAATGTGATGTACTAGGTGGAAGTTCAAGTCTTTCTACACTATGTAATTTAAGTTTAGGTTGTTTGATTAAGGTGTCATGACTTCAACTACATTAGTATATTTGTTGTTGGAACGGGCCGGTATGGAGGCAAGAACTGCTTCGCGGCTAGCAAAGCAGTGCACAAGCCACGAACCGGGCTGATCGCATCCGCGACAAGGGTTACCTCCCACGATGTGGTTTGTCGCAATTTGTATCGTGACGCGCGACAAAGTTCATGTTCTGCGATGTTCGTATCCCTTCATTTGACGGTTTTATGCCCAAGAGTTGTAACCGTTGGTTTCCTGGCAGCTTTGTAACAAATATATTGTTAAAGAGTTTTCTCTCTTTTGATGAAGAATATCGAATTTTTGAGTTTGGTTCAGTTCAGCTAGAATTAGAAGAAGAGAACAGGCCTAAAGAAGGTAATGCTCCACAATTTAAAGAACTAAAATATATTTCGCTTTCAGGGAGACATCTCCAATACAGCAATGGTGTATTATAGATGCATTGTTTATATGATTCCATAACTTTGAGAGTAGCAACATAACAAATGTGGTTTTTTTAGGCAAGCTTAACATAAATCAATTTTCACCAAAGAAATTGGAATAGAGTCCGTACAAACAAAATCGTAGTTACTATATATCCCACCGAGCCATGAGATGAGCCACGGTGTTGCCTGATCTTATAACAAATGTGGTTTACAGAGTAAAAAATATTCAATATCATAACCTTTAATTTCTTTCTAATTAATACTCTCCGTCCCATATTAGATGATACACTTCCTATATTCGTCCGTCCAGATTAGATGGAACACTTCTATAGGTACGACCCTACAATAGGAATATAATTTTAAATTATGAATGGGTCCCTGATAGGATTTAGTCGTATCACCTATTTAAAGATAAACCTACAGTCCTCTAACTATGGTAGTCAATGGAAGCAGGGTCGAATCCACAGGGAGACAGAGTTTCTATATTAATATTCAATCAATTAACTACTTCAGATGAAATCAGAGAAGAATTAACTGAACTAATGATTAAACTAAAGAAGATGAAATAAACCGAGGATTTAACTATGGAATAAAAACCTAGGGTATTAGGTCGGTCCACCACGCTTATACCAATCAAATAGGGTCTACTACTATCAAAACCTAAGTAAGGAGTCGGGGGATTAGAGCATGTGTTGAGCTATGGTTAAGACTCAACGCTCATAGTTCAACATACGCCGCATGTTCACTAACGTAATCAGAACTACTGACGTGTCCTAGGCCTCTAGTCGTAAGACAGATCTGTGCAAACAACTATTAACCACAAGCAATCAATGAAATTGTACACTACATTAATTGATCAATAAGAACAAACCACATCACAATCACCCTAATCAGGCCCTAGAAATTGATAGAAATCTAAATAACAATCATGGTATAAACATGACTTTCCTATCTAACACCCTAGAAAGAGAACTACTCACTCATAATCGAATTAACAACAACAAAACTAATATGAAACCCTAACAATTGCATCATGAATAATTAAATACTTAAGCTAAGCAATTAAGAACAATAAAAGAGATTAGGGTAGAGAAAAATATCAATTGACAGAAAGCAGGAACTTTTATTGAAATCGAATAGGTTCAATCACCTTTAATCTAATCTAAAGTGTTTAAACTAAACTAAGAACAATGAGAAATAAACTAGAGTAATAGGATGTAAAAGATGTCTCTAAAATAATGAGGAAAATGTATTTCTAATACCCCTCAAAGCCTCATTAAAACGGAATTAAAAATAGCAAAAACGAGTTTACGGGCACGGGACCCGATCGGGCAAAGGGCCACCCGATCGGGCCCATAGTGAACCTTTTTTCCAACTTCATTTTCTTGATTTCCACGCAGCAATAACGCAAAGAGTTTTGGGCCACCCGATTCGATCGCGCAGCATTGCCCGATCGGGCCGCTGAACAGATCTGCTTCTCTTGGTCAGCGCAGCAGCACACATATTAGTGGGACACCCCTCATCACCTCACGTGGATAGCAGCAACAACATTAGTGGGCCACTCATGTTTCCCAACAGGAAGTTGCAGCAATAATGGCTTTTGTCCTCTTGTTGCAGCACTTCCCTTGGATCAAAAAGGCCCACCATTCGTTTGACACGCACAACATTGGACTTCCACCCGATCGGGCCTTCAACACCCGATCGGGCCGCGAGCAGAAATGGCCCAGCTGGCTTTGTACGCAGCAGCAGCAACGAATGAGGATTTTTGGAATTTGGGCCAGCCCGATCGGGTGGGCCTTGCCCGATCAGATCTGGACACATGGATGCTCGCCCGATCTGGTCCGCAACTTCTCTACCCGATTACAATATCTTCGCCCGATCGGGCCATTTTTGCCCGATCAGAGTACGGAAAACTCCTTTAACTTTTGGCTCTCAATTCTTCACGTTTAGAGGTCTTGGGACCTCCTAAACTACCCATAAAGCTCGTGAGCCATCCTACGTGCCTCGTAACATCTCGTAAAGCCGTGGTTGCTTCCAAATGGTTCGGGAATAAGGAGAAAACTCCATAAAACCTGCAATTCAACACTAAAACCCAAAACCACAACTATATACGATAGTTAGCATAAAATAGCTCCCAAGAGCTCCAATGACGCACAAATTAGCTTGTAAATAAGGGAGAAAACTCTATATAAATACGTGATATCAAACTCCCCCAAGCTAAACCTTTGCTTGTCCTCAAGCAAACAGAACATGAACATGGAATAGATTGCCTCACCCCACAGATAAAAATCAATCAAAGCTCAAAACATTTTCAAGACTAAGAATCGTTCAAGTAGGCATAATTCAAGTTTGGCTAATCAAATCCATCCAACCATCAATCATCCAAGCAATTTATCAAATTCAAGCATCCATAAGACATACAAGTCCTGAAAAGGCTCTCACAGGGGTGTCGCTCCTCTTAATTTAGTGGCAGGCAAAGAATATGCCTGAACACTCACCAACCCGACCATAAATACCCTTCCCACTCACACTCTTATGTGTTTAAGAAAGTTAAATGACGCTCATCCTAGTCAAGTCGACTCAATTAGCAGACATACTCTTTAACTTTGACAAACTGACTCGAAATCAATCAAATGAACACTGCAGACACAAGCTCAAGAGGACTTTAGAGGGCTGTAATGGGGCTTAGGTAAGAGGTAGGGGATACTTTTGGGTAATGTGGTGGAAAAACCAAGCAAGGGGGAGCATGAATCATTCAAACAAGGCCTAAGATTGGCTACACAACTCACACCATAAAACCACATAAAGTGACCCAACTCTCATAAATCAATGACAAACTCATAACAAACCCAATTATCAAGCAGTGAAGCGAATATTTCTTTAAGAACGTACGTGAATGAAAGAACTTCGAATTCTTTTTCATTTTATTTCATTTTTCTTTTTGATTTTTCTGAACTTCATTCACGCAACTCTAAATTTGCTTTTCCTTTTTTCACTCTCAAACCACAACAAATACACTTTTAAATTCCTCAACAACGTGTAACGCCCCGACCTCTAATTACCTGATTAAGGTATTAATAGCAGCGGAAAAACCCTATTAGGTCGAGGCATTACTGCCGTATTCTCCCGTTAGGAAAATACAAGGCACAGTCTGATATTAAACTATAACGTTAAATCATTTAGGTGATAAACTATAATACATTTTATTACCTTAGTTAACATTGTTCTATGATTTATAAAAGAACAACACTGATAATTACTAAAGCTCGTAATACTGAGATCCTCGCCTCTATTATTTCCGTCTTCCCCGGTTGTACCTAAAATATAAATACAAAAAAAGGATGAGTCGAGAGACCCAGTAACAGACTACTCTAGCAACGTAAATTCATTTCAATTCATTTTATTTATAAAACAGGGGAGAGAGAGAATAATTCAAACAATCATAATTACAGTATAACCCAATAATCATTTCAGTATTCCTTATCAGATTCATTCTGGTTGTTGGGCAGTATTTCAGCTGGTGGGACGTCTCCCACAACGGGCCAGTGCCCCAGTAAAAGAGCCAGTGCTCATCAGTAATAACAGTAGCGGGCCAGTGTCCCAGTAACAGTAAACAGCTCGGTACGTGCACGACCATCAGTCAGTCAGTATATATATACAGCCAACAAACCAGTTCCTTCACTTGAATTTATCATGTTTCACCTCTTTTAATTTATACAGGCAGTATACAGTATTTTCAGTCATTCAGCTGTACCTCAGTAGGTATAATATCTCAAATTTCCATCATTCAATTATACTTTTCAATATTCCAGTATTCATGAAACATAAAATCATTGATAGAGTTTTAGTCGTATCACCTAATAAAAAATAAACCTACAAACTTCTAACTAGGTAGTCAGTGGAAGCAGGTTCGAATCCACAGGGAGACAGAGTTTATAAATTAATATTCAACCAATTCAGCTACTCCAGATGAAATCAGGGAAGAAATGATTAAACTAAAGAATAGACTACAGAAGACGGAATAAATTGTGGATTAAACTATGGAATAAAAGTCTAGGGTATTAGGTCGGTCCACCATGCTTATACCAATCAAATAGGGTCAACTACTACCAAAACCTAAGTCAAGAGTCGGGGGATTAGAGCCTATGTTGAGCTATGGTTAAGACTCAACGCTCATAGTTCAACATACGCCGCATGTTCACTAACGTAATCAGAACTACTGACGTGTCCTAGGCCTCTAGTCGTAAGACGAATCTGTGCAAACAACTATTAACCACAAGCAACCAACGAAACTGCGCAATAACGTTAATTACTCAATAAAGAACAAATCACATCACAATCACCCTAATCAAGCCCTAGAAATTGATAGAAATCTAAATCGCAATCATGGTATAAACATGGCTTTCCTATCTAACGCCCTAGAAAGAGACTACTCAGACATGATCGAATTAACAATAATAAAACTAATATGAAACCCTAACAATTGCATCATGAACGATTAAATAAATAAACTAAGCAATCAAAGTAATTAAAGAGATAAAGAGTAGAGAAGAGTACCAATTGACGGAAAGCAGGAACTTTTATTGAAATCGAAATAGGTTTGATCACCTCTAAATTAATCTAAAGTGTTTGAATTAAACTAAGAACAATGAAAAATAAAACTAGTCTAAAACCTAATGAAAGATGAATAATAATATCTCTCTAAATAATGAGGAAAAGGTATTTATAATACCCCCTCAAGTTCACTAAAAACGGGAACAAAAAGTGAAAAAGCGCGATAAAGAGCGCAGACCCGATCGGGCCCGAGGCATCCACCCGATCGGGCCGACGTACAAAGTCACCAATCTGCGCTCCTGGGCCACCCACCCACCCCTACCCCTCTACATTAATCCACCATTTTTTTTGTAAGAAGAAGTGGCCCGAACGCCGCTCGGTTCCTAATGAACTAGAAACTTGAGAGTAGGGGGGAAGGTAAGGGGAATCGCTACCCTCAAGGTGGCTCTAGTGGGGATTGATCTCCGAAACTCAAGGTTGGAAGGATGTTCTCCTTACCAAGTACTACTTGGTATATTACATTACTACACCATGTACTTTATATACTTAAAAAATTACCAACAACCAACTACTCATAATAAAATAAAAAAGTCAAATATCACTCTTAAAACTCTGTCACAGTTAAATTGTATCATCTAATATGCGGAGGGAGTATTACTTTCTTCTTCTTACTTTTTTTAATAGAAAATTATACAATAAAAGCAGTGATATTATTTTTCTAAAGCAATCTATGAAGTGTAGTGATTTAAATTAATGAGATTCTTTCCTACTTTGTTGTTGCACGATTATATGTATACCAACAAAATAAGTTCAGTCCCATTAATTCCACTTCAGTTCAGTTCTACTTCAACTTAATTTAACACATTAATTATCATAATTGTTATAATTATCATTATTATTAAGTATTATTATTATCTTTATAATAACTATTATTATTAAGTACTCCCTTCGTCCCTTATTAATCGCAACAATAGCTTGTGCACATAGTTTTAGGAAGTTGGTAGGGTAGGGTGTAAGTTATATTAATTTATTGTAAAAGTTGATGTGATTGAAATTGATGTGTTACTTTTAGGAAGTTAATAGAGTAGGGAAGTAATATTTTAATATTTTTCATATAAATCAATGAATAAGTGGGGTATATTAGTTGGGTGATATATGATAAAATATTGGTGGGTCCATGCCTAAAATAAAAGTGTTGCAATTAATATGGGACAACCATATAAGGAAAGTGTTGCAACTAATATGGGACGGATGAAGTATTATTATTATCGTTATAATAATTATTATTATAGTTATAATTATTCTCATTATTAAGTATTATTATTATCGTTATAATTTTCATCATTATCCAGAATAATTATTATAGTTATAAGGGAAATTTCCTGAGGTACCTCCGGGGTTAGTGCTAATTCCTCGGGTAACTCTCTGGTTTTTGAGCTAGCTCAAATGCCACCACAGTCACTGCTCTTAGTGTAAATGCCCTTACTACTGAATTTTCGTCCGTTAACTTTCATAATTATACACTAATTTTAATTAAAAAAACTAAAAAAAACTAAGAATAAATAAAACCACCCCCACCCCTCCTACACTCTCCCTCCCCCAACCCCTCCCACTCTCTCTCCTCCCCCACCCTTCCCCTACTCTGCCACCACCCAGCCACCACACTCTCAAAAACCACCTTCCCCCAAAACAACTCAGCCACTTTCACCACCCACAAAACCACCCAGCCACCACCTTCCCAGATTTACAAAACTGACCACCCACCCACCCCTTCGAAGTTCGAACCACCCTAAATAAACGAAAACAACCTAAAACGACCACCCCATCGAGATCCACCCAAACCGACCACCAAAAAACGACCACCACTGACCTAATCGACCCACCCAACCCTAAAATTGCCCCCCATCCATCGAATTTTCGCAACCACCCAGCTCATCGACCACCCACAGAGATCGTGAAAGGAAGAGGGAGAAAACGCAACAACCTTAGGTTCGGTTTGGGTCGTTTTTTGGATGGTCGGTTTGAGTCGGTTTGGGAAGGTGGTGGATGGGTGGTGAAAATGGGTGGTGAAAGTGGCTGAGTTGTTTTGGAGGAAGGTGGTGGTTGTGAGTGTGGTAGCTGGGTGGTGGCAGAGTAGGGGAGGGGTGGGGGAGGAGAGAAAGTGGGAGGGGTGGGGATGGTTTTAGTTTTTTTTTTTATAATAAAATGAAAGTATAATATGAAAGTTAACGGAAATTTAGTAGTAAGGGCATTTAAGCTAACAACAGTGACTTTGGTGGCATTTGAGTTAGCTCGAAACCAGAGGGGTACCCGAGGAAGTAGCCCTAACCCCGGGGGTACCTCATGAAATTTCCCTAGTTATAATAATTATCATTATTAAGTTTTTTTATCATTATAACAATAATAATATTAATTAGGGAAAATTAACAAGAATAATCCGACTTATTGCCCGTCTTCCATAATTAATCTCATCTTTAGTAATTCCCAAAATAATCCTAAGTATTTAGGGTATCTTCTAATATTAGTCTTAGGTAAAATGATAGCCTGATAAACATGTTAACATGCCACGTGGTATATTATGATTGGTCCATTTATTTTATTTTATTTTTAAATTATCAATTTTTCTTAAAAAAAATAAAGAAATAGAAAATAAAACATAAACCCATCCCCACCCCACCCTGTTCCCGTCGCCACTGCCACTGCCACCCAGCACCAGCCCCACACCACCATTAGCAGCCATAAACTAGCACAAAATCGTCTCCCGGTGCCGATCTTCCTCTCCCCACCCCCAAAAAAGCCTCAAATGCTAGGAAAAGGGAGAGTCTGGGGTTGTTTTACGGTGGTGGGGAAGTTTCGGGTGGGTCTGGATGGTTTTCGGTGGGTCGGTGTTGGTTTCGGGTGGGTTGGGTTTTTTTTAGGGTGGTGGGGAAGTTTCGTGTGGGTGTGGGTGGTTACCGGTGGGTCTGTATTGGTTTCGAGTGGGTCTAGCCTGGCTGCCGGGTCGTGGTGACCGGGAAAGGGGAGGGGAAGGTGGTCGTCGCTGGGAAGGGGGGTGGCTGGAAAAGGGAGGGGTTAATTTAATTTTTTTAAAAATTTTTATGTCATTATGACACATGGCATTTGCAACTTGTTTAACAAGTTTCAGGTCAAGTGGGATTGTTTTGGGAAGGAAGGGTGATAATTGAGATTATTTTGAGAATAATTGAAAGTGAGATTAATTTTGGAAGATGGACAATAGTTCAGATTATTCTTGTTAATTTTCCCTATTTATTATTATTATTATTATTATTATTATTATTATTATTATTATTATTATTATTATTATTATTATTATTAAACATTATTATTAGCATTATTATAAAACTTATTATTATTAACATTATTATTATTATTAATATTACTATAATAATACTAATATTATTATTAATAATAATAATATACTACCTCCTTTTTTTATATGCATGTTTGCTTTTGCGCACGGACCAAGGAAAAAGTGCAAAAGTAGGAGAGAAGGTTAGTAAAAGTAAGGAAAAAGTGAAAAAGGTAGAGAGAAGAAAAGAAAAAGTAGGAGAGAAGTGTAATAATTAGGTGGGCCAACCTTCCATTTATGGGAAAAAGGTATAAATGTACCAATTAAAAAAAACACCCCAAAATGAAAATAAGTGCATATGAAAAAAACAGAGGGAGTATAATTAATATTGTTAATTATTATTATTATTATAAACTATTATTATTGGGAAAAATTGTTTCTAATAAGTCAACCTTTATGCCATCTTTTAAAATTAAGTTCACCTTTGGATTATTATAGAATAAGTTAAGCTTGTATGGGTATTAACTTTCAATAAGTTCAAGTGATCGGTTACTTTAACAATAGGTAATAATTTTGCCTCTTTTCTTTCCGTTTACCAACCCTCTATACCTATAATCACAATCACCACCACCATCGATCACAAACACCACCCCAATACCTAATCTAACTCATTGAAAGTTAATATTCATACAAGCTTAACTTATTTCAGAATAATTCAAAGGTGAACTTAATTTTAGAAGATAGCATAAAGGTTGACTTATCAAAAATAATAATAAATATATTATTATTACTATTATTATTTATCAAGTATTATTATTATTATTAAGTATTATTATTATTAAGTATTATTATTATTAAGTATGATAAAATATTATTATTATTATTATTATTAAGTACTATTATTATTATTATTACTATTATCATTATATTGTATTATCATTATATTATCTATATAATTTAATTTACAAAAAGTAAGTTCAGTTCGGTTCCATTAATTTCTGTTCAGTTCCATTAATATCAGTTCAGTTCAGATCCATTAATTTCACTTAAGTTCCGTTCTTTGCAGGCCAAAAGAACATGGCCTAAATATGTGATATCACGTATTTATATAGAGTTTTCTCCCCTATTTATGAGCTAATTCGTGCGTGATTTGAGTTCTTCGGAGCTATTTTATACTAATTATCGTATATAGTCGTGGTTTTGTGTTTTAGTGTTGAATTGCAGGTTTTAGGGAGTTTTCTCCTTATTTCCGAGCTATTTAGAAGCAACTACGACTTTACGAGTTGTTACGAGGCACGTAGAATGGTTACGAGGCATATTTGGTGCTTTGGGAGATTCCCGAGGCCGATTTAGAGCATGGAATTGAGTTAGGGAGCTTGAAAATCATAAAAATAAGCTGAAGTGTACTCGATCCGATCGGCTGAATGGCCCGAACCCATCGGGCCGAGATTACGTCCTTTGGTGCTGCAGCCAGGAATTCGTGCTAATTGGTATTTTGCTGCGCGCCCGATCAGGCTTTTTGGCCCGAAGCCATCGGGCGAAGTCCAAGTTTTAATGTGCTGATCCGTGCGAAGAAAAGAAATCAATCTGGGCCTTACTCGAAATTCGGGCCGATCGGGTTTGGGAGCCCGACAGCATCGGGCAGATGCATTATACTGCGTGCGTGCGTACAAATAAATAATCTGGGCCCTGATTGCGAAGCCCAATGAACCAAAGTGCCGTGTGTCTTTTGCGAAGGAGCAAGCTGGGCCCATGTTTTTAAGTGGGGCGTCAATTGCAAAGTTGGGGGGGGAGTGGGTTGGTTTGTGAGGGTCCCCACTTTCTATCTTTTTTTATTCTCTTTTAGTTCCTTCTTTTTATTTTGTTTTTGGCTAGGATTTAAATAGGGAAGTTCTATTTGAGAGGAATTCTTATATCTTTGGAATTCAGCTTTTATTTGAGTTTAGTTTTGATAGCTCTCCTTGAGTAAACACTTTAGAGTATATTCAAAGGTGATGAACCTTGGATTATTTCAATAAAAGTTTCTACTTTCCGTCAATTGATATTATTCTTACTCTTAATTCCTTCTTTTATTTCTTGTTTGCTTAGTTTGATTATTTAATTCATTCATGATGTAAGGATTAGGATTTCGCATTAGTTTTATTATCTTTGATTCAATCATGCCTGAGTAGTTTAATTTCTAGGGTTTTAGGGAGGAAAACCATGTTTATACCATGATTAATATTTGAATTGCTATTAGTTCTAGGTTTTGATTAGTTCAATTGTAGTGTGATTTGTTCTTTATTTCGTAGTTTATGTCAGTGTACAATTTCATGAACTATGTTTGGCAACTTGAGTATGATCTGCTTGTAGGCTTACTTTTAGAGGCTTAGAACACACTATTGATTCCGATTATGTGAGTGATCGTACTTCGTATGTTGAATTGAGAGCATTATGACCCGATCATAGGCTTAACATTGGCTCCGATTGTTCGACCATAGACCTAGATTTTATTAGTTATTCCATCCTTTTTGATTGGTATAAGCATGGTGGACCGAACTAATACCCTAGACATTTAATCCATAGTTTAATCTCATTATTTATATTACTTTCTTTAGTTTAATTAGTAGTTCAGCTGATTCTTTCCTGATCTTGTCTGAAGTAGCTGTTTGGCTGAATATTGACTTAGAAACTCTGTCTCCCTGTGGATTCGACCCTACTTCTCTTAACTATTGTTGTTAGAGGACTTTATGATTTATTTTTGATTAGGTGATACGACTTTAGCCTGTCAATATGGTGATTAAATTAGGTGAGAGAAAAATTATAAGGTACATGTGGAACCAAAAATTTATAGACATTATTTGAGATGTAAAATATTTGAGTCAATCCTGATTATAAGCCCAAATAAGATAGTCAAATGGACAAGGTGTAAAAGACTACGAAGACATAAATGGGCCAAAGCCCACACTACCAAGTCCATGAAGACGGTTCCACCCCTAACAAATAGGCCTCTACAGTTCCAGATACTTAGATAAAAAGATTATTATTTTAAGAGCTATCAAATTTCTCGTGTAATTTCTCTCTCGAAGTTGTCAAAAAGCATATCATATTCGTACGACCAACATGGTCTTCCACATAAGTTAGATTGAGATTAAGCTTTGTCAACCTCATTCAAATACATTCAAACTAAATACTCAAGCTCAAGTTGACGTTGACGAAACGTCACCCTGAAATCAAGTCAAGGTCGACATTAACACGTGTGACCTACAAACTAAGTAATGAGAGGACTTAGTTTGTTTTTGTATAAACTATAATACAGGCCTGTTGTCTTCATCTAATTCTAGCTGAATTGAACCGAACTGAACTTGTTGGAGCTGAACTGTATTGGAGCTGAATTAAACTGAACTGAATTAAACTTATTATAGCGGAGTTGAATTAAACTGAACTGAAAATAAGCTGAATAGAACATTCCTACAACACTGTAAGTTGTAACCCCATAGATTCTAAACACATAAATTATTTGTTATATTGTCTTAGTTAATGCGTAAATTTTGCATACAAATTTTGGAACACCTAGTGGGACATTTTCTGCCTCTCATCTTTGTTTCGTGAATATAAAAAAAAAATTAAGATCAATGGCTTCTAGGAAGAACGCCTCGATCTCAATTCGTTGAGAACTTTACTGTTAATACCCAACAAAATTCAATTATGTTGGATGACTTAATGGATGACACAAATATCGGCTTTCACATAAAAGGGACAAAGAAATTCGTCGTTGTTGCAGCTGCCAAACTTCGAACTACAATTCTTCCTACCACAAAACACAATCCCTTCAGGCCTATCACCTCTGTAGCATTCATCAGACCTTCTTTTCACGAAGAGCGTGAATTTGTCTGTTCGGTTCCATCCCTATACTTGAGCTTGAACAATCATCTGTCACCTCCTTCAAATGGAAGAAAACCTCATCTACAAAGTCAGAGAGGGTTGGTGTTGGCTCTTCATATTTTGATGATAACAAGCAAATATAACAACTATTGATTAATTTTTTTTAATTTGGAACTAATACAAAATGAAGTGATAGAGATTATCCACATAATATTCTCTCGTCGGTATTTTAGAATAAAATTCATTGCATTGTATAATATTTATGAAAGGAATTGCCTCGAAAAGTTCCACACAAGCAATCATTTTTTAGTTTACCATTCACTATAAACTAAAGACCCCGAAGTAATAGAGAAAACCAAATTAAATTCTTGAATTCCAGACCGCGGTCCTATGAGAAATAATCATCTAGAGCTAGAACTTCACATAACTACTCATGACCTGCAGCGTTAAACTTTAGGATTTTAGTAAGTGTTCTTATCTTGGAAATGATATGTGCTAAGATATTCCACAAAATTTTAGAAAATAAGGGTCCGTTCTCTTTAATTTGTTTTTGCTTATCTTAACTTATCTGAATATTATCTAAATTTATTAGACTTTATTCGACCTTATTAGACCTTATTCAACTTTATTCGACCTTATTAGATGAAACCTTATTAGACCTTATTCGACCCTATTGGGAGTTCACGTTTTCATCATCTTTGGTAAAATCAAGTCCACCCCGAAAACAAATTGCTGGTATGACTATCGAAATCGTGAGCATCTCTTATTCAACCCTATTAGACCGTATTAGACCTTATTCAACCTAATCTGAATGTATCTTAACTTATCTGAACTTATTTGAATTCAATTATCCGAACTTATTTCAACTTATTTGAAACTATAATGATTGGAAATAAGTTTAAAAGAACAGACGCTAACTTTGGAATTATATTTTCTAAGATCGTAAAACTTTTTCCAACCAAATTGATTCCCACATTTGCAATATTTTCTATGCCAATTCTTCACTACTTCTCCAAGTATTAAAGACTAATCCCCAAGTTTCTTTAACCAACTAATTTGACCGTTCCTTGTTTATACGATACTAGTTTTATATGCACCCGATGCATGCGCCAAGTTGATTTCAAATGGGAGGGTCGGGTACAAGACACATTGTCATCCCTACACCCACCTACCATAATATCATCATTTACCTGAATTTTTCCAACATCCAAAACCCCATTTTCTTTGTAACACAATTTCTATATTATTCACCCTTCTTTTCAAAGTTTGCCTTCAGTTCAGTTGTATTCAGTTCTTATTGTATCTAGAGTTGGTCTTATAAGAGACTATTTAATTTTAAATTAAAATTAGGCAACAGTCGAAGCCCAATACAAAGAAAAGAATGAACTGCTTTTTGAATAAAGTGATAAATTTAAGTTAATCTAATTTTAATATAAAGTTAGACCGTCTCTTGTAATAACTTTTGTTGTATCTAATAGTAAATGTTTTATTAAAGAACAACTATCAAATTTGTGTTTTAAATTAATATACCCATATGTGGTAATTTATTTTTAATTAAATAATTCATAATTTTATTTTTTAATGGTAATAATTCAAAATTAATTTATTTAATACTTCCTCCGTTTTTTATTAGTTGTGACACTTTTGATTTCACGGACTCCTAGGCAATATTTGGAGAGGAAAGAGATAGAGAGAAAAAAAGAAGTTGACCCATATGCTAGGAGAGAGATAGAGAGAAAGATTTGCCTAAAATAAAAGTGTCACAACTAATTCCAAACTTCCTAATATGGAAAGTGTCACATTTAAAAAAAAAGGAGGAAGTATTTGAAATTCTCTATATTGCTTAGTACATGTATGTAGAAAATGTGAAATTATCTCCATTCTATATTGAGTTGCTATTATGGGCATGTTCTTTCCAACTTATTTTCAGTTCGGTTCATTTCAATTCAGTTCAGTTCTTTTACTCTCACATATCACTATCCATTTCAGTTCAGGAACAATCCCTATACCTATTTTTATGTAGATAAGCCAACTCCGTTAATAAATGTGAAATTCTCTATATTGCTTAATAAAACACAATGCTCTTGCTTAGTATTAAAGGGTAACAGGAAAAGATCTTACACAAATCTAACCACACTAGTTGATACAAAATTATTAGGTAGTCATCGCTCATGCAAAAAAATTAATTTGACCATAGTTCTCCAACTTGATGATGATATTACATAGGATAGCATAAAATTACCTCTGTCTAGCAGCGAAGTGGTCGGCGGCGAGGAGGCGAGTGGCAGCGAAGTGGTCGGCGGCGAGGAGGCGAGTGGCAGCGAAGAGAGAGAAGAGTGTCGTTTGGCAGGCGCGACGAGAGAAGAGAGAGATATGTTAGGATTGAATTAAACAAGTGGGTTTCGAATTAAAACACTCAGAGAAAAAAAAATTGAATTACCAGTGGATTTCAAACCCATGACCTTTCAGAGTAGCAAAGCTTACGCGTGATATTGGGACTATTAAGCCCAAAACAAAACAGGGTTCATTAGTCAATAATGTAGTCAATCAACTTAGAATTATGGACTAGTTTTCAACTTTGTAAAACCTTGCATATAGTCCAATCTTAAAAAGCCTAGACTCTGAATGAGTTATTAAATAGATGGGCTGGGCATGGGTTTTAAGGGTAATGGGTACGTATAAACTTGGCAAAGTTGGCCTGAATTCCAAAATCTGATCCGAAATGTCTGAACAGCGGTCCAATTTGGATCCGTCCAACTATGACTGACTTTAACCAAATTTGACCAGCTTTAATCGATATTGATCGATTTTGACCATCCTTGACCTAACCGGTCAAAAGGACTTTGATTTTGACCTTCCTTGGCCCTGACTGGTCAAAAGACTTTAACTTTGACCTATCTCGGCCTTAAATGGTCGAATGATTTTGACTTTGATCGATTTTGACCTACTTTGACCAATTTTGACCTTACTCGGTTAAAGGTAGAGATCGCAATGGGTCTAGGACCCGCCCCAAAACCGCATGGACCCGCCCCATTTATAAGGGTATGGGTCTTATATATTGAGATCGAATAGGTCTGGGTCGGGTCTGAGTCTAAGTAATTGCATATCGTGTACGAGTACGGGTCTAACATTGATGGACCCAGACCCGCCCCATACCCTACCCATGGACCCATTTAAATATAATTTTTTGCAAAAACTTTAAAATTAATTATAAGTTTTTAATTTATTTTTTTATTAATATTTTTAAGTTGTCATATTTCATTTATATTACTTCCTCCGTTTTTTTTAGCTGCAACAATTGAATTTTTTATCTCTCACAAAAATTCCCAATTGTTGCAGCTAAAAAAAAACGGAGGAAGTAGTTGTTCAAATGCTTTAATATTACTATACATGCATATGAAGTAAGTACAACTTAATTATAATAACAAGAATACATTTTTTATAAAATAATTTACTTATTTACTAAAATATGGACCCATATAAGACCCATTTACCCGCTAGACCCAACGAGTATGGGTATGGGTCCAAAAATTTTAGACCCATCGGGTACGGGGTGGGTCTGGGGCTTCAAACAAGTCTAGGTGGACCAGACCCAGACTCGCCCCATTGCCATCTCTAATCCACCCTCTCTTTCTCACCTCTAAAATCGTTGTCTGTATTCCCCCACAACTAATTTCATAGTTGTTATGCACACTCTCTCACCTATTTCACTAGCTCATCCTCTGTCGAATACAAACCACACTCACCGCCGAATCCTTCTTCGAATACAAACCACTTTAAACATCTGCTGTATACAAACCCACTCTCTTTTCAGATCTTATCATCTCTTTCATGGATTTCACTCTCACTCCACTCTAATCACCTCATTCCTCCCATGGCTTTTCGTCATACCACAATAGTTGGTATATGTTCTTGTATGTCCGAGTTAAGAGTCCTAATTCAATTATTTCAAGATGCCATAAGAAGAAGCCGAGATAAAAAATCAGATGCCACCTTTATAAGGCCGAGCTCGAACAAAAGGAGATACACCGCCATGATTCCACCGTCATTAATCAATGCACCATCATCACAAATCCATGCGCAACCGTCTTAATCCACGTGCCGGCAAAGCAATTGAATTGAATCAGGTGTTGTTTTTTCTATCAAGAAGCAACTCAACATCTCTATTTAATAATTCTGGTTACAATGATTTTTTTGATTGACTATGAATTTTCTAAGTTGTTTTTCAATTATTCGATGCTTCGAATGGGTTTGGAAATTGGATGTTAGCATTTTTTTCCAACGTGAACACAATTTAACATTTAATCGGGTTGGAAGTGTTAGATTAAAAAACCCATTTTTATATGGTTTTCGATTAAAAAAAACTACACAATAAAATTACATGGGTTTTATGTATTTGCTTAACACATGAATTATGAAAGTTTTAAGAATTTAAGAAAAATAGGGTTCAGATTAAATGAACCATGTTTGCTCGTTACTGTCATTTTTGCTCCACTCGGTTTGTACATATTGATTTTGGATAATAAAGTGCTTGACAAAGGCTCCCTACATTAAATTATAAATTAGTGTCTCTATTATGATCATTCATAAAACAGAAACTGAATTCTATCTCTGTTATGGACAATATGGTTAAATTTGTATAACAACCTGATGTTGATATGAGTTACTAATGTAATCCCTATTTTACAGGCAATGGAAGGAAGTGATGAAGAGATTTTTTGACTGAAGAGACGAAAAAGGAAGCAGGTGAACAATTAGTAAAGGAATTTGTAGAAAAAAGAAATAACTTCCTTGTTTGTAACAGTTGTTGGCTATTGTTGGGGGGGGGGTGGTACTGGTAACTACTTAATGTTTTAATTTTTTTTCCATTTCTTTCTTATATCAAAGTTGGTAGTAATTATTTTATTTTTTCTTTTTCTATTTTTGGTGTCCCCCACTCGTTCCCTTATATAATAGAGATGAATCTACTATAAGTGGAACTAGGAAGAGTAACTAGGGATCAAACCCTATAAAAGAACTTCTTTTTCGAATAGGCATTCAACTGATGACAAGAGCTTTTAAGAGAGAAAAAATTGAAAATTCTACGGTAAACGTCGTGTACTGCTATGTACCACTAACCGGTAAATGACTTGTACTGCTATGTAATACTATAAAAAAAATTACTATCAAACCCTTACTTTGTTGCCTATCAACCAAATTAAAAATGAACAGATTACAAATTCAAAAAATGATCACCCCCACAACTAGGGGTGTGCACCGGACCGGTCCGGACCGGAATTGGACCGAAACCGGACCCGGACCGGAATTTTCCAGTCCGTTCTTTGGTCCTCAAAAAATTACAATTCCGGTTTCCGGTCCGGTCTGGTCCAAAACCAGAATTTTCTGGTCCGGACCGAAAATCCATAAAACTATACATAAATCTATTTTGGTGTTAATAAAAAATAGTTAAATCACCCAAACTATTATTTTTATGTGTCACTAGTCACTTATAATATATATTGAATTGAATATTTAAAAAGTAGAAAAAATATTTCATATAATATAAATAATCATACAAACCGGTCCAAACTGGTCCAAATTCTGGTCCGATCTTCAGTCCGCATAATAGTTGCGATTCCGGTTCAGGTTCAAACCGGTTCTGGTCCAGTTCGGCCCGGTTTTGGACCGGTGGACACCCCTACCCACAACCCTTCCCCTCTCTCTCCTCTTAGAAACAACCCACACCCTCTTCTTCCCTGTGATTAAAGCACCCCCACCCCTTCCATTGAAATCACCCAATTTTTCTTTCTTTCTTCTGCAACTACTCAGATTTCCTAAATCCTAAAGACTGGGATTTTTTTGTGGGTAAAAACAGAAATACTAAAGCTAGAAATGGGTTGTTCCTGTGTTTCACAGTAGTATTGACACTGGCTCTTTGTTTTTTAAACCTGGGTTCTCATTTCAATTGAACAACTTTTGTCCTCATTGATAAATGATGATCCTTTCCTTTCTTTATCCCTAACCCTTTAAAAGCCAAGTTTGGCTTTACTGTTCTTAGGAACAGTGTTTTGGGTGTGGAAACGTTGAAATCCACTGTCCACTGCTAATGCCCTTTTGCCTGTTTTTTTTATTTTTTATTTAATCTTTAACTCTAATTGTAGCTGCCACGTTAGACTTTTCCCTACAGGTGTCTCAGCCTTTTGTTTATTGTCACCTCTTTCAGCTCCTGTTTCCAGCGAGAAAAATAAACAGACCATCTCCATTGCTTCCCTCGCCCTATCTTCTTCAACCTTCAGCAATCTCAGTCAATTTTGTCTGCTTATTATAACCTTCAACAAAAAACCTTCAACAAAATTCAGTCTGCTTATTATCTTCTTTCGCTACACTACCATTATCAAGCATTCTCACTCCTCCATTTGCATACCTTACTCCCTGGTGGCGTCGGTTTTGATTATTGTCAAGCATGTGGAATTTGCATCTCCATTGTTTCATACAGATGCTGAATTTTAAACTTGAGTTGAGTTAGATCATAGTCATACAGAGAGATCTATCACCCCAATTTCATTGGCCACTCACAACTCCCAATTTTGGAGATGGCGATGAGGTGCAGATCCATCGTCGGTATTTGGTCGTAGACTCCGCCGTCGCAACGCATCACATCAGTCGCTGTTATCGAGGAACCTCCCTCTCTTTATACCGGCGCATCCGATGGCTCAATCGTCTGGTGGCGTTTCTCTCACCAGCTAGCCTCTCAGGTCAGTCTTTCTTATTTTAGTTTTAGCTTCTTCTTTTGGTCGCAACCGTTGATTTTGTGTGTTCTCAGTACCTCAATGCTCTGGAATGGGAGCCTAGATTAAGGTTTTTGGAAATTTGGTGATTGGAGGGTATGAAAGGGGTAATTATATTTCCAATTAAGCTCCAAAATTGGAGTGTAATGTTGAGCTTTTTACCTGCTAGCTTGGTTTTGGGTGCCTGCTGACTTACCCAGCTGAAACAGAGGAACGAAGAAGCTGGAAGAAGATAAAATCAACAAACAAGCTCCAGATTAACAATGGTGTGTATTAGGTCTGGTGTGCGCCATAGTAATTCAACCAGGAAATGGTTGGATTTGCTGGATTCAAGGACTAACGTGGCGGAATGAAAGGAAATGAAACGAGAGAGGATGGGAAGTAGGAAAAAGAAAGGGAGGAACACAAAAATGAATCAGAATGTATATGGAGTTTTTATAAACACATCATTCAGGTTTCGTCTCCAGATAGTTCTTATCAACACTAAGAACAGCAACACCTTTAAGTTTTTTGTGTTGGTGATCTTGGTGTTCTTGTTCTTGTTCTTATCCGCAAGTTCGGCTTTGACTCATCAATTTGTATATGGAGTTTTTCACCCCACATCATTCAGTTTTCAAGGTGAACTTGTCCTTAACCCGCTGGTAAAATAGTAGTATTGATTTCACTTCCTGTTGTATCGGTTGCGCTCTATGTGTCTGTTAAAAGTCCTCAATGCCTGCTTTAAACTACTAATATTCGCCTATTTTAGAGTATTATTTGATCATTAACAGAATTAATACAATGTCGTTTGTTGTAATGTGTTGTCGCATTTGCATACGGTTTAACAATCATGAATATGGAAGGAATGGATTAATGTGTAGGTTTTTTAGAGTTACATTGGAGTCTTGTAATGCATTTTGTGCCAATTATAGTTAGTAAGTTGTTGGGATTGAATCTTTGGTGAATGTTCAATGCATTAAGAAATTGTTAACGGATCTTGATTGGGGTGGTTATTGTCAATTTGGCCCTTGCAAATGATGCCGGTTGAGTTACGTTGAATTTAATAAAGAAAAAACCCGAAAATTGTTGATGGTTGATGAATTCCAAATAGTAGCACCATAATTGTCTGTGGATTCTCAAGCATGGTTTCACTTTCACTCTCTTCATTCCACTGGATAATTTTTCAAGGTAATCTTCCCTTTTGGACCTATTTTTCCTAAATACCCGTTTACCATACTAATCATATTAGATTATTAACCCAATCTTTTTTAAAGGAGATATTCAGTGAATCAGTAATATCCTTAACTTGTTGAATGGACAATTTTTTCCATGGAAATTGGTGCATTCTACTTGGAAATTTAAAGGGTTTGTGTTTTGGGGTCTTATTCTTGCATCATATAATGGGTATGTTGGGTAGTTTGGTTAATTGATGAATATTTGAAAATGTGGTGCAAATTGACCCTGTAAATTATCGAGTGATTTGCATCATTATTGATGATGGTGTATCATTGGCTTGTTGCACCTTCGTTTTACTCTGATTTTGAATGCAAATGAGTGTAGTTTTTTTTTGGTTTTAAGTTTTTCTTTTTCTTATTGAATTGTTGTGGATTTGTGTAATGTTTCTCCATAGAACATTGAAGTTCACCCACTGCCATACATTCTCTTTTTCACCTTTGCTTTCGCTCATCTCATCTCATCCTCAAAGCGTTTTTCCATCTCTCTGCCTTCTCTACCATCGGCCTCAACATTATTAGCTCCAAGGTAAATAAATCTCAACTTGTTTCCTGCCCTAATTTCGTCAAACAATTGAAGTAAACGTTAGTCCTCGTTGTTGGTTTTAGTCCAATTCTGTTTTCCTTCCCAGATTTACTTTTTTTTGCTTATTTAACATTTGATTTGGCAATTTAGGGTTTAGTATTTGTGTTTCATTTCATTATTTTTCTGGTTATTTCTTATGTTGGAACGGAAAACCTAAATTATTCCTCTAACTCTTAGATGTGCGCCAAGAGCAAATACTGCCCTTTTAGGAATGCTTCATTGTTAATCATAAAAAATGTTGGTTTCTTTGGAAGTAAAAACCCTAAACCTTATAATGGTGAGGTGGGTTTAAGAAATGTGGTCTAAAAATTTATTCTTTTGACGAATTTTATGAGGTTCTCCTAAGCTATGTTACTTTGACACACTTATTTACCACAGTATTTCTCTAACATTTTCCTTTCGCAGAGCTCAGCCAACGAGATGCAGAAAGGGTGAAATTGCAAAGAGCAGTTGGAATGAGCATTTGCGAGGGCGACGATTAGAGTATATCCATCATCTCCCGCTTCACTCTGGTAATATTTCTTCTCATCCTTCTTTTTGTTTGTTCTCAATTCTCAGGTGTTACAGCTTCCAATTTCGGTTCTAATTTCTTTTATGAAATTATTCAGTTTTTTCGACCTCTACAATCACACTTTTCCAATTCTTTGTTCCATTTCCCTATTTGTTTGGCTCTTCAATTTGATGTGTAAATGATTATATGTCTTCGGGTTGTTTTCTTAAGCTGTTTTGTAAGAAATTGTGGCTTAATTTGTCCTACATAACATTGAGTTACATTTTATTGTTTAGATATCTTGACAAAGTCATACAAATCCCTAATTTTAAGATTTTTGTATTCAACTGATTGATTAAGGTTGAGGACCTTTGAAAAACAAACCTTTCATTATGATATTTGTCTTAATTTTGAAGAAAGTTTGAAATTTTAATCATCTTTTGGGTTAGGCATCGAGATTGTTCAATGTCATTGCGTTGATTGTTATCTTTTTTATAATTGTCTTTTACTTCAATGTTTATCTTGTTCAAGTCTTCACTTTTCATCTTCACGAGCTCACTACTAACATCATCAACTCCCTTATTATGGTGCTGGTGATGAAGGGTTTGAGGTTCATTATTTTTCCCTTGATTCCTTTAGACAGGTAGATTATGCGGAAAAGTTCACTACATCACTACTTGCTGCCATGTTCAGTGGTCGTCACACCGTTTGCCAAGACTCTGAGAAGCTTAACCCTCCTCTCCCTTCGACATTCTCTATTGATAGGTTGTTATCATGAAGATTTTAATTCACGGGCCTAGAGAAATGTAGTATGTCTACCTGTTGATTGATCTTATGATGTTAGTAGAGGCAAGTTTTTTGAGATTCTTGGGTCATTTTCCCCCTTACATGTTCTGTATTTGACCTGGTTTTCCCTGATCTTTAAGCTTTTAAAAGCAAGGTTGGTTATACTGTTCTTATCAGGAGTGTTTTGAGTGTGTAAAGGACGAAATTCACCGTGGGTTCTACTTTTTTCCTCCACTTTCCCCCTTTTTCCTTCCTTTCTTTTTACGCATCTTCTGTCTTTAGTCTTTACTACTTTTGGCTTCTGAAATGTCGCCTATAATAAAATGTAACAAGAAACCCATTTTCAACAACACCTACAACCCTAAATCAAAATCTTAACCTCAATCAGGTCCATCACTATTCTTCTCGATTTTTGTTGTATTTTAGGTCTGATATTGCTATGAATCCTTCATTTTTGCAATTCCTATTGAATTCTGTAATATAAATAAGCAGTTGATGTAGCGATCACATGAGATTGAAGTTAGATTACATTTTTTAGTGTTCAATTGTAATGGGTTAGATTAGACTTTCTGATAGTGTTTTAGTTTGGGAATTCTTGTGTAGGGCAGTGATCGAATGTGGCTGATAACGGCCTTTTATGAGGTACTCGTAAGCTATGTTACTTTGACACCCTTATTTACCACCCTTATTCTAATCCTATACTCCGGGTTCAGTTAAAATCACGAGCGTCTTCAATTTTAAAGAAATCTTATTCACTTAATGAAAAATATTCGAACTACGGTGGAAAAAGAAAAAGAATTCTCATGTGTTTTCTTTGTTCGACTTTGATTTCCTTTTTCCCAGGTTTTGGTGGCTATTGAATTTTGAAGTGTCTTATGCTTTTAACTGTGATTATGTATTCACATAGTATGCATATGATTGCATTTATCGATCGGTCCTTCAGTTTCGTGAATTTCCAAGTTAGTTAATCTAATGTTGGCCTAATCATTAGATTGCAAAACCATTAAGATGTGCGATTTTACTTACCACCTATGTTACTCAGATACGTATTGAGTGTCTACTTGGATACGGGTGTCCAAGTGTCCGACTCGGATATTTTTTAGTTTAAAATGAAGTATCCAAGTGAAATGTCGTGTCCGACACGGCATGGCACGACACCCGATTTTTGAGATAGATGAAGGTGTCGAGTGACATAGCTTACCGCACTAGGAATTACTAGCTGCTAACAAGGCTACACCTTTCAAAGGCAATCTATATGAAGGTTACGTTATGTATTTAGTATTTTACTATGATCTAGACATTTTACAAAGAGAATCAATGGTTGTGACTTGTGAATAACGAAAAAGAAGGCGTGCACAAGCAGCAAGCATGTTCAATGTCTCCGGTTTCCTTTTTTTGGACTGAATTTTGTTTTTTTCCTTTCTCTTGATTTGGTTTCTTTAGTTTTGCAGATATCATGTCGAGCTTCCTGATTCTAGAACCGATTCTGCACTATTGGATAAGGTATACATGATTCCTCTTTTCTTTTCCGTAAATTTTGGTGTATGGAACTATTACTCTTGCCTATCTTCTTCACAGATTCTCGCTCTCCATTGAACCAAGGCTTCTTGCAAAGTTCTACACATGTTAGAAGAGTTTTGCCTGCCACTTCCTTCGATGTACATTCAGATTTAAGCTTTTGCTACACCGCTTTTTTTTCGTTTTGACCTTCGCTAATGTTATTGTATTTGATGGGCTAGGATTACAAAATTTAACTCGGAAAACTCTGAGAGTCCGTGGCTTGAAAAAACACTTAGTAGAGGTAATAGTCTATCTGTCTTTTTAGGGGTTAATCCCACTTCTCTTAATGTAAACCCTGTAAAACTGGCCTTAGAATACTGTTATTTTTTTGCAAGCCTTTTTCACTCAGTAACTGCAAAAAATTATGTAAATATAATCATACTTTCTTCTTCAAGAATATCCATTTGCATAGCAGTTTAGATGTCTCTCTGAAATAAGTCTGAACTGATGGAGCTTATGAGTAGATATATAAATTATAAATATGAATGTACTTGATCTTTTTTAGACCCCATGTCATGATACATGACCTTTATCCCTGTAGCATTATAGGGGGTGGCTGCAACAGTACACATGAACAGCAACTTCTGCTTTTTACTATTGCAAGTACAAAAAATCACTACTTAGCTTTATGTTTTTAACACTGAATTGCTTATTTATGCCCCTCTTTCCTTCGTGTAACTAGATAGCATTTACTGAAGTGAGATAACTCCAACTGCTGTGGGTGTGGGTATTACCTCTGTCTATTGGTTACTTCCAACAGAAACTGTGACCAGGTAATGGAAATTTTCCTTTCTGCTTTGGATATTCTGATTATCAGTGTCTTCCTCTTTTTTATGTGTTATCCTATATAATATCACTGATCTTAAATGCAAATTTACTGCATATGAAATAGTTATAAATAGCATTGCCCAAGATATTCCCATCTGGAACTCTACTAAAGAATAGCAATATGTATGCCATTCATTGCATTTAATGTGGTTTATATATAAACAAAAATGAACTAAAATCACATTAGTGTGCATATATAAGGAACATAAACAAGGATTAAGTATGACATTCAGTGCATTTAGATACATGGTGTATGGAAAGTTCTATATGGTACAATATTTAGCAATCGTGGTCATGGTGGCTCTAACTTTAAGTTTAGATAAAATCAGGCAAAAAAATGGGTTAATTTAGTTTGTCTAAGGTGAAGATGCGCTTTAAACTTCTGGTTAGGGGGGAGGGTTTTGCTGCGCCTGCGATTTTGGTTTTGTTGCAATCTACGGGATACAGGAATTCTATCACTTACTTTGCGATTATTAGTGACTTTGTGTGTGAGCCAAGATACTCAAGCCTAAATTTAGTTTCTTCACCGTTACGTTACAAGTCATGGATGCGTCGCCCAACCAAGTTGTGATTTGCTTCTACCCTCTCTTGAAACAGATTGCTGCTTGCTTGCAATTTCCAGATCCTGTTCACCAGTTTTTAGATATCTCGAAAAATAATGCATGTGTTGTTGTGAAGACTGAATGTGGGCCTATAAGCTATGTGTATGTTGGTGGGGAGGCTGAAAAACTAGAAGATTCGTGTGAAAAGGCAGCTCACAAAGCCGTGTTAGACCTTATGAAAAAGTATGAAGTGCGTGTTGAGGATATAACATCCACTAGGAAAGAGATGTATCAGCAATGTGCTAGGCTATATCATTTGAAAAAAATTGAGTTAGAGTCTATCGAAAAAGAGACATCAAAGATTGCTCTCGATGTGAGTCAGGATGCTTATGAGGTTTTTAAGCACGTGACTGTGGATTTTGTCTCTGTCTTACAACTCATTGTTAGGAAGACGGGAGTATTGAGCACAACGGTTGAGACTTATGAGCACAGACCCCACCAATACACGTCTTGGTTCACACTAATTCCTCCAAATAACATTAATGGCTTTGAATGCATCTTCAGTGAGCGTTGTCATACCCTCTTTGATGCTAAACAAAATCTTGCAAAAAAGCAATTCACTACTTGATGGGTCTCTACAACCTTGAAATTGTTGATGCAAATTATGGCTCCACAAATTTGAAGTTTGAAGTTATATTATGTGATCTTCAAAGGGAGAGCTTCTTAACTATCAAGGAACGTGTCCTAGGGATTAAGGAAGAACTTCATCCTTCTCCGCTACTTGTAGAACAAGATTGTTTGACACCTCGAGGCCCATTAGTTAAAATACCTTCTCTTGCTTCTGCTCCACTTCCTCCAAAAAGCGCAAATTTCAGCCGGCAAGTACAGACAAGTCTGTTGTTGCAGCCTCTGCTTCTAAAGTTCCGCTCTATTTCTCTGTTCCAAGTGAACTTGAAACTGTCTTCAAGCGTAGGAAGTTTGCATAGGCTTTAGGATGACCAGCTATGATATGTAATTTTATGGTATGCTTATATGAAGTATTTTTTTGTAATGGAATTAATGGGGTTCTTTTGGTTCTGTTTTAGTACTGTTTTGGCAACCATGTTTTGTCTTCTGTATTGATCGCCTTTGTACGTGATCATGGTGTTGACGGATGTTTGTTTCATTTCGTGGGATAGAATGTACCTGTATCTTCTTAATGAAATAAAACTTATTTTGAAGTATGTCTTGGATGTTGTCTCTTACATTTGTTGTTTGCTTATTATATCGTCTTTATTTCGAAGCTTCATGTAAAGCGCAGCAAATACGATTAGCAAATTCCCGCCAAAATGTTTCCATAACAGAGGGGGTAAAATAAACAAGGAATTTTGTCAAGACAACTTTGATTAGGTATGTTTATGATATACTGTTAAGCATGATAATGAAGATTTGCTGCAGTCGCTTATAGTCTATTTAAGATGGGTATGATAATGCAGTCCCTACTTCTAAGCAACTATTCACGTAATACCACAAAATATGCAATACCATCTTTAGTCACGTTTTTGTTGGCGTGCCTAATTTTGGAAAATAATTCCACATAACTTGGATATACCGAATTATATAGTATTTGACGTTGTAAGCACGTACGTATTATTGTGATATTTTTTTGCTTGGCAGTTGTGGCCATTTCTAGCGTCAACTTTCATTAGTTCGTTGGTGTAGCATTGGCTTACGTAATGGGTAATTTCTCACACTATGTTTTTTTCATGTAAGGCCCACTTCTATTCGTAAAATAACATCACCTTCTTATTGCAACTAGATTCGTTTTTAGCTTCGTCATCAACTCCACAAACTCGCATTAGCAAGCGTATGAGATCTGTTCGAGCGTTGTGTCCAAGTATTTCATATAGGTAATTTATGGGTTCGTGATTGCAATACAGTATTGTGTATCGAAAAGCATACATCTCACTATGTGATATACAGGCTAGGTGATGCTATAACAAAGCCTCCCAAGAAACCACGTACAAGGCATCCAAAGTCGAGGCCGATAAGTAACTACCTATATCCTAAACTATCTTACTCATTTTAGCATTTGTAAATGGATGCTCTAAAACTAATAGCTATAATGTATATACCAGTTGTGCATGCTGCGGTTATCGGACAACCTTTACCAACTACGCAACTCGCTTTGTCTTTGCCTGGCTATTGCCCAAAATGTAGCGCAAAAAAATTTGCATTTGAACCTTTACATTTCTGTTGTGGCGATGGAGAAGTGAAGATAACTTCTAATGAGTATCCCAATGAGCTCGTGAGGCTATTCACTTCTACTGACACTGATGCCGTGCATTTTAGGACATATGCACGTCTTTACAACAACCTTTTTGCGTTTAGCTCACTTGGAGGATCTTTTGAATCGAAAACATATAAAGGCATCTATGTCTTTAAGTTGCATGGCCAAATATACCATTACGTGCCTGATTTACTACCTAATGCTGATAATCCAAAATATCTACAAATTTATTTATATGATGCCCAAAATGAAGCTGAAAATCGTTTAGGGTGTTTCCCAGAGTTAAGACCGGATGTAATATCTATCCTAATGAGTGTTATGCAAAGGAACCCTTATGCCAGGTTTTTCCGGTCCCTGAAGGAATTAGAGGTTAGTGAAAATACCCAGATTTTCCTTAACCAAAATACGGTTCCTGATCAACGTGTTTACAATGCCCCCACATCTAATGAAGTGGCGGTAATATGGTCTGAAAGCACTTCCTCAAGCCTTTCTAATGGCCCACATATAGTTGTCTCCGGAAAATCAAATTCTTCCCATAGGATCATGCACTATTATGGGTGTTACGATCCATTACAGTATCCACTTTTATTTCCCTATGGTGATTGTGGGTGGCATCAAGGCCTTAAAAAAAGTCATCGGGTGGTCAGAAACAATTTGAGGCCCACCAAGATCCAATTTTGTCTTGTGCTGTCCACACGGTGGATGAATTCCTCTATGAGGAGGCCAGGCGTATGTATCATATATTAATTTGAAACCGCATAAATATCTATCTTTCTATCAATTGCTGATATAGGCGACTAATATGTGATTTCCCCTTTTTGTAGTTGCAAGTCTGGGTCGTGCTAAGGCTGATAAGCATATTTCATGTAGAGAATACTATGCTTATAGACTTCAACATCGTCCCAACAATATGCTTCTAAGAGCGGGCAGATGTCTACAACAATATATTGTTGACATGTATGTCAAGATCGAAAACACTCGATTGGATTTCTTTCGAAGAAACCAGGAAACTATAAGGGCAGATCTGTTCCCAGGTATTCTCGACACTCTTGAGAGTGGGGAAAACTGTGCAAGGATTGTGGATCATCGAGTAATATTGCCGCCAACTTTCCTAGGAGGACCCCGAGATATGAAGAAGAGATACTTGAATGCAATGTCTCTTGTCCAACGCTAAGGGAAGCCTGATTTGTTTGTCACGATGACATGCAATGCTAATTGGCCAGAAATTAGGCAAGAACTTGGTGATGGCCAACAACCACAGGACCGGCCTGACTTGGTTTCTAGAATTTTCCGGGCCAAGTTGATTACATTGAAGAAACAAATAATGGACAAGCATGTGTTGGGTGAAGTTGCTGCAATGATTTATGTTGTCGAGTTCCAAAAACGGGGTCTGCCTCATGCTCACTTTCTTATCATTCTCAAGCCTGATTTCAAGGTAAATGTCCTGCTGACTTTGATAAGTTCGTGTGTTCTGAAATCCCTCCTGTAAGTAGTCCCCACTTGAGAACCATTATTCTTCGGCATAATATGCATGGCCCTTGTGGACAGGCTAATCCTGATTGTTCGTGCATGAAATGGAACAAAGGTATGGGCCGCTGTAAATATGGATTCCCTAAACAGTTTTCAGATGAGATAAGTAACAACAACGATGGGTATCCAATATATAGAAGGAGAAACACTGGTGAAAGCATAACCATTAGGCTTGCTAATATGGATAACAGGTGGGTCATTCCCTATCGTCATTATTTGATTGTCATTTAAACGTTGAGGTTTGTTCCACGATCCAAGCGGTGAAGTACTTGTACAAGTACGTATATAAAGGCCATGATAGGGTCTCATTTAATGTTGTGCAAGATGGTGCAAGCGCACCTGTTTATGAGATAGAACAATACCAATCTGGAAGATGGGTTTCGCCGTGTGAAGCTGCTTGGAGAATATTCGGGTTCGATTTGTTTGAAATGCACCCCCCCGTGTTGCCCCTCCAGGTCCACTTACCTAACATGCAAACACTTCATGTAAGACCTCATGAGCATTTGGACAGAGTCATTGCAGATGACAAATGGTCTCGGACTCCTCTTACAGAGTTTTTTAAAGTAAATGCGCCTACGGTTGATGGCACAGGGTACTTATATGGGGAATTTACAGAGCACTACAGATGGGATTCTTCCAAAAAGGAATGGATTAAAAGAAAGAATAAACAAATAGTTGTTGGCAGGCTTGCATTTGTTGCGCCAGCCGAAGGAGAACAATATTTCTTAAGATTATTGCTTATACATGTGCGTGGGCCCAAGTCGTTTGAAGATCTGTTGACAGTTGGTGGTTATAAGTGCTCAAGCTTTCAAGAGGCAGCCCTGAAATTAGGCTTACTAGAGGAAGATGATGCAGTGGATCTATGCTTAGCTGAGGCGTGTGAGGTGCAACTCCCTGCTGCTTTGCGCCGACTATTTTCAACAGTTCTTATTTTCTGCCAGCCGAGTGACCCTAATGCACTGTGGCTTAAATACTATGATGCACTGTCAGAAGATTTTAAACGTCGTTTCCCAGATTCTGAAGATGAGGTTGCGCACCTCACAGTGAGAGCAATCGAACAGTACCTTGAGGCGATGGGAAAATCGTTGAAGGATTATGGCTTAGAACACTTGAATAAGTCTCAAGATGTTGAGTTTAGAAGAACAAAATACATTATTGATGCATTGGATGCACCGATACCCCAAGAGTGCATTGAGTGTCGTGATAGTTTAAATTCGGCTCAACAAGAGGCGTTTGATAGCATCATTGCTTATGTTAAAGCAGGAAAACCTGGAGCATTCTTTATAGACGGGCCTGGTGGCACGGGCAAAACTTTCTTATATAATGCACTGTATGCGGAGGTAAGATTAATGGAAAAAATTGTCCTTCCAACGGCTACTTCCGGTATTGCCGCGTCAAACATACCCTCAGGAAGAACCGCTCATTCTAGGTTCAAAATACCAATTGATTCAAATGCTTCATTAGCTTGCGATGTTCCTAAACAGAGTAGTCTAGCTGCACTTATTAAGGAAGCAAGTTTGATCATATGGGACGAAGCTTCCATGGCTAAGAAAGAAAATATCGAGTCCCTCGATCTTCTTCTCCCTGATTTGTGTGATGAAAATGTTCTTTTTGGTGGTAAGGTTGTTGTCTTTGGTGGAGATTTTCGTCAAGTTTTGCTTGTTGTGCCGCGTAAAACATAGCGGGAAGCCGTTGTAGCTAGCTTGGTGAGTTCTTCCCTTTGGCCTCAATTTATAAAGTTTAGGCTTACGGAAAACATACGAGCTAGAGATGATCCGGAGTTTTCTGAATTTCTGCTTGCACTTGGTAACAGGGAACTGCAAAACTCGGAGACTGACTTGGTGCGTTTACCGGAACAGATTGTGCATCATCTTGAAGAAAGTGAGGATCTTGCAAGCCAATTAGCTGCAGTTGCATTTCCCGAAACAGATATGCAGTGTTTTCCCTCGGACATATACAATACCAGGGCTATACTGGCCCCCATGAATGATGAGGTTGACTCGATCAATGCAGCCCTTATAGAGAGATTTCCTGGACGGTCTGTTGTGTATAAGAGTTTTGATACAATGCTCGATGACAATTGCACTGTCTATCCTACTGAATTTATAAACACACTTTGTCCAGGGGGATGAGCCCGTATGAGCTTATTTTGAAAGAAAATAGCCCGGTTATATTGTTGCGAAACCTTCTTCCGTCATCGGGGTTGAGCAATGGTACAAGGCTAATATGCAAGCGTTTCTTCCCTCATTTGATTGAATGTGTGATAGCAATTGGCCACCACAAAGGAAAGCATGTTCTTTTACCACGTATAAAGCTCCGACCATCTGCATCCTCGGGGTATCCGTTCCAGTTCCAAAGGAAACAGTTTCCCATCAAATTAAGTTTTGCAATGACGATTAACAAATCCCAAGGACAAACATTGGATCAGGTTGCAGTCTATCTTCCACGACCGTTTTTTCTCATGGGCAACTATATGTGGCCTTGTCACGGGCAAGACAAGCAAGCAAAGTCAGGGTAATCTCGACACAAACTTCAGAGCAGCATCCTCAACATTATGTCAAAAATGTCATATCTTACGATGTACTAAAAAAGGCTGGTATTATATAGCCTTCTGCCTACATGTACGTCCTTACTCATATAATTTTAAGCTACTATTTTGGCCAATAGAGATTGCTGTAAGCTGTGATACTTGATGGAGTAGGCATTAGTGCATCTCCCACTTGTAGAGAGGGAAAATATAAACCGTCTAAACAAAATAAAAGCATCCAGATATAAATATATTAGCACTTATCACGTTCTTACATTAGTGCACCTTTCATGCGAAGCCTTTTGGCTATAAATTAGCCTTCATCTTTGTTATCACAGAACTACTTTAGCTTAGTTCTCTTTAATTCTTTGCGATTATACAAGGTGTGTCGACTATGCCTTTGATAAACAATTTTAAGTGGATGGTTTGCCTTTCTAAGATCTTTTTCTTTTCTTTTGTTGTTGCAGATGGCATCCTTGCAGCAACGTTCTTGCTCACCTTCTACATTTACGCGCTGCACATGTATTGTCTCATGTTTTTTGTCAAAGGAAGGATCATTATTATTGGGTAGTTCAAGGTGCCTTTACGTTTGCTCTATTTCAGTTTCTGATTTTGGAGTAGTTTGTGTGTGCATGTGATAGGATGTTGGTCGTGATTAAGCCCTACACATGCATAGTCTCCCTTTTTGTTTGTTGTGGTTTTGTAGAGCTACCTCATACATATAATTATATAAGGTGCCAAGTGAATGTAAACATATATTTTTGCTGCTATATAATCCAATATAACCCATCTGCAAAACCGCAGCTTTAACCACTCTTTTAAAGGGATCCTTGGTTTATGACTGAGCATTATTGTGAATGCATTGTTGGTTACGGACATATGTGGACTTGCTTATTACATCAGGAGAGAGGGGGAGAGAAGAATGTTTTTTATTATAGCATTTGAGTGAAGCAAACCTGAAGACTGAACAAAAGAGGCCACCACATCGATCCAACTACTTTGCTAAGGAGGTTGTCGCCCATCTTTATGGTTGGCTGCTTCCATTGGTGTAAACCATTATTGATTTTAATGTATATTTCACTCTTTAAATTGCACTAATCTGTTTATACTCTTTGTTTGAGATCTAAGTTTGAGTGACAGGATGTTGAAGAAGGACATGCTCGCTAATGATACGCTCCACCCTTCAAAGGCAATCTAAATGAAGTTACGTTATGTAATGAACATTCTTCTATTGTCTGGACATTTTATAGAGAGGGCCAGTAGCTGTGGATAGCGCAAGGGATACATGCACAACAGCAGTCTTGCCGATTTCTTGTTCGCCCTCTCCTCTTCCGAACTCATCTTTGTAACCTCTTTTCTTTTTAAATTTTGATTCATGGGTTTCTATTTACTAGAGTTTTTGATTCTTTTACCGTGACCTTTTTCCATCTTTTTGATCAGAAATGAGTTGCTTTCCTGAAGAAATCAGTTCTGAATTGAACTTAGATTAACCTTCTGGTGTCAATAAGGTACCATACTTAACACTTGAATAAATTTTTCGTTTCTTCTCTTATTTGGTAGGGAATTCATTATATTTGGTTGCCTTTTCTTTCCCCACTTTCCGTGAAGCCGTAGCCGCTGCCACTCCAGGAAGCTACCTGTTGCGACATCTGTAAATGCAGCTTCAACACTTTCCATCACCGGGTATCTCCTTTACTCTTCCCTCTTTACCCATTTCTCATTTCTTTCTTCTCAGTTTTCTTTCAGGGTTGTTTGTAGAATTTTGTTTTCTTTTTAGTATTGTGTTTGGATTTTGATTTGGAAAATTTTTGCAGGATGTTTTAGCTTACTTTTATGCAATTCTTGTTGCTCATGATGAATTATTTTGGAAATTCTGCAGTTTAAGGTCTGATTTTGCTCATAATTTTATCTTACGAGTACTTAATAATTGCGTGCTGGAAAATATTGTTAATTCTTATGATGTAGCTTTTGTTGTTCATTTCTTCTTAATTATTGGGGTTTCAGCTAGCTTACGTTTGATGTAAGTATAAAAATCGATGAGATGTATAATGGGAAAGATGGAAAGTTTTGAGATGAATTTGGTAAGCTATGATGATGAAGGTGAAGAGATGAAGAGGGTCGTTAATATATGTACCTTGTTGAAGCTTCCATGACTTTCTTTCTCCTCCGAAATTGCCCAAGATTTAGTGTGAAATATTCATGAATTGTACCTTACATTAAAAAAAAAAGAATGCTGGATTCCTATCTCTCTTTAGCTCACGTCATTGGAGCTAGATTGTTGTGGAAAATCAGGCCGACCAAACGACAATAGGACTTCAAATTTTTATAGCAATCTCAATTTTGAATTGATTAGGGTTCATAAATCCGTCATTCGATATTGAATTTTAAGGAAGTTTGGTGGTGATTTTTAGGGTTTTAGAGATGCCAATGTTGATTCACAAGTTTAATTATAATTCATGTCTCTCCTTTGGCGTACATTTTCTTTCGTATTTTTGGTCTAGAATTGTAGTATTCTGGGTGTTTTTTTAAAAAATGTTCTTGTGATCTACGTTTAATTGCTTTGATAATTATGGAAGCTTTATGCTTACAATTTTAGACTCCTTTTCTCAATTCGATTCTATGAGATGTTGTACTTTGGGCTGTGTGAATTTTTTAATTTTTTTAGGACTTTGGTGTGTGTTTTCACTTTTTCAGGCATCTGCACAAGTTGGGTTTTTCGTCGTCAGTGGTTACAAAGGCTCATGGAAGGCTAGAAGTGTAGCTGATGTGAGGGGGAACAGACAACGATTCAAAATGTTCAAAGAAAGATGAATACTGCTCATTAAAGAGGGTCTGGAGAATATCAAAACTTCAGAAAAGTGCCGTTTTACAAAGAAGATCCACTTCTGTTACCAATTCTGGTAATGTGACGCCTTGTTCTTGATGACATAGTATGTGTTAGCTCATTCAGGTACAAAGTGCACTACTCACCTTTCTCCTATCATAGTTCGTCAATATGTAAATAGCTAAAGCAGCTGAGACTTGGCCATTATCCTTGCTAAAAGTAACTCCTTCAGGTCCTTAAGTAGAATTGGCTTTGGTGGCAACTGCTGAAGTTTTCGGCGCCAACTCATCACAGCTAATTCAAACCGGTAAGTTGTGGGCCTTATAACCGATCTTTCAGATATATGGTTGACGACGGGAGTTTGATGAACCAGTAGTCACCCTCAAGGTATTCGTCCTTGTTCTGTTTTTCGTGCTTTTTAGCTTTTACATGGTTAAGGAGTCCAATCAAAAATCGTAAAAACACAAACCTTTTCCTTTGGATTCCAGGTAGATTTTGTTGCGATTCTAAGAATTTTGCGGTTTTTTGCGTTTTGAACCATCAGCCCATCTTCAAGTGAAAAATCTTTTTTACGAACCTAAAAAAACACACTCTGTATTGTAGATATGTCCATGTTTTAGAAGATGTTCGTCTACAATTTTGGTGGTCTTGGCCTAATTGCCTTTACTGTTAGCTCTTTAGCAAATGTGTTGCTTTTTTACAAGGTGTTCCGTTATGTGAGATAGGGTTTCTGAGGCAAGGTAAAAACAATAAAAGGCCACTTTAAATCTAAGACAAATTAGTGTTGGCTAATTGCTAAAATGTGGTTATACATATATACAGCATAATGATAGCTCATTTAAAAAAGGAATTCAGAATTTGGCTTGACAAATTCACCCCCTATCCCTTATCTCCTATCCCATAAAACAAGTACCTTTGTTCCTATAGTGTAGAATGCTAGGGAGTGGCTGCAACAGTTGTTGTGTACAGTAGTTTTTGCTTTTTAGGCTACCATAAGTACACCAGTTCACTGTTCACCTTTATGTTTGTAACAGTTAGCTGCATTCCTTTGCTCTACTTGGCAAACTCTCGGTGCTTTCCTCCATTTATCACTGGCTACATATCATTTTTCGCAAGAGGAATACGTAGCAGTTGCTCTCCTTATTCCTTTCCTTCACCAGAAACTCTTACCTGGTAATAAACTACTCTCCCTTTTGCTTCTAGCTCTGGATATTTAGTTAGCTAATTATCAATGCCCTCCTCTATGTTCATGCATATTTAACAGCCTACTGGCTATTGGTATGCACCTGAATATGTATAATACATACATATATTGACTATAGAAATAATTTTATTGGTGAGATGGACAAAAAAAACTGCTAAAAGTACTTAGAGCTTATATTGCATGTTTTAGTCCTGTCATATGGATCCCATTAAAATTTTGTAGCCCCTATTTGTCTTGTTGTGTAAATGTGTTCTTGTGATAAGCATTGCTTCTCAATTCTTGGTTTAAAATCCGGCTATCTACCTATTGAGAATTTAAGAAAATCTGCTAAATGTACTTAGAGCTTTGCATGGTTTTGTCCTACCATGCGGATCCATTTAAATTTTGTAGCCTTTATTTGTCTTGCTGTGTAAATGTGCTCTTGTGATAAGCAATACTTCTCAATTCTTGGTTTTAAATCCGGCAATCTGCTTATTGCGAATTTAGGACACTAAATTGTTAAATGCCTTCCTAAATGATTGCCCGCATTTCATAAAGAACAGAAACATTAGATCTTTACTACTATGTCTAAAGGTTACATAAACCTGAGCAAGTATATTAAAAATCACCAACAAACAACAAAAAAGCAAATCTTATTATAAGGAACAGTGATAATATGTTGCCATTATGGCCAGTCATAAATCTTGCTACTTTTCCTACCGCTGCATTGTTAACATGCATTCTTAGGGTGTGCAAGATGAAACCTGAACGTGTGTATTTGGACCAACTTACTTCCAAAAGTAAGGGATATAAGGTCAAGGTCAAGGTAATAGAGAAGGGTCGAGCAAAGGTCTCTCCGAAAAGGGAGTCGTGTACCAGACACTTGTTATGGAAGATGAGAAGGTACCTCTAATTCCCATACTTCTTTGCCTATCCCATCGTGCATCCACGACCAAATCAATTCAGAATGTTATTATACTAAATACTCTTGCATATATATACATACTCAATTATTGTGTTCACACACATAGACCTACTAATACATGAAGATAATCAGTTTGAGGAGTTACATTTTAAAACGCATGCTAAATCCTTGTATTTGTAAATCAAGGCAATAATGATTTGATTCCGACTTGGGTATGCCTTATCTCACGTAAGTTTTTTTGGTTATCAATCTATGCCAACATCACTCCCCCATAGGGAAATAAGATGCGTGGTGCCCTCTTTGGAGATCAAGTTGAAGTGTACAAAGAAGCCATCACACACAATGGACAATATGAAATAGCTAACGCACAAATAAAGCTTGTCGAGGAACAGTGGAAAGTTAATGATGGCGAGCTTGGATATCAAATGAACTTTGGAACACAGACTATCATACAGCCAATTGATGGTGTAGGCCCTGTGTTGCCACAGTACCAAACCATAGCTTCCATTCCAAGCGTTGGAGATCCTACAGACAGATTTGGTAAAATACGATTAAGTCGAGCCATTATGCAACATTTTGAATTATGGGATATCTTATTGCTAATAGAAGTTGTTTTCCTTATGCTTAGATGTTCTTGGCATTGTTCTGTACCTTGAAGAAGAGCCACGCACAGTAATAGGTGCACAGCAACGTGAGAATCTGGTGAGGGAAATAGTTATATCTGATCACAGGTACCATAAACAACCATAAAGTGATAAAATAAATTGAAATATTCTTATGCTCCTCAATAACCTCCACGCTCTCCAAATCTGTTTTGCAGCACGCACCAACCAATGATAATTTCTGCTTGGAACGATCTTGCCGGAGTTCATTGCGATCCACTTGACTCGTGGGCAGAGAAGTTCGTTATCGTTGGTTTCACGGCTTTAAGAGCCACCTCTCATAAAGGTAATGTCAGCCTCGGTCATTAGTATATTACCTACATTAGATGACATTATTATATTCCATGTTATGTAGGATTTTCTCTAGCATCAAGCATGTCCACTACAATCGTGCATGATCCAGAAGGAGATAAGGTAGCTGCACTCAAAGAATGGTAATTACCGTCCCCTTGTTTTAGAAATGGAGAAGAAATAAGATATACACTAAGTGTCGTTTAATATATGCAGCGCAGCAAAGAATCATAGCATTTTATGTGACAGACAAGCAGGCGTATTAGGTGTTAGGAACCCAGAAAAGGAGAGGGTGATCATCACCATGAATACTCTGCAATTGAAAAAGGTATAACACACTTCCTTTAGGAAAGCTACCTTGGCTTGAAGCTACTAGTAATATGGAACTTCAAGTGCTCCTAACATAAACCATACATTTTTTTATAAAACCAGGCTTATAATACACTTCAAGAAGAGCGTCATTGGCTTAGAGATGTCATTCCTGGCCCTCAAATGGACAGAGTCAATGCCTATTCAGGATGCTCTAACTCCAAATGTGGAAAGCGTGGAGGTATTCTACTAGGGAAAACTTATATGTGCACATTTTGCTCAAATAAGGATGTCGTCTCTACTCCTAGGTTCGCCCAACATACATGGTGCTTTATAGTTTGATTTTTTGTGTTTGCAATTAACATGTTTATTCGCCCTAAATGTAGTGTGCCTTTCAACTTAAAGTTTCCAATTAACAATTTTATTCACCCTAAATGTGGGGTCGCTTTCGACACAAAGTTCCAACTAACATGTTTATTCACCTTAAATGTAGGGTGCCTTTCAACTTCGATGCTTCTGATGGAACCGGCACAATGTCATGCACCTCTTTCACTGAAGATACAGAACAACTATTCAAAATGACGGCTGCAGACGTATTCAAGATGAAGCATTTTGTAAGTCTCTTGCCTTGCAGAGTATTGTCGCACTTGTACTTTGGTTATTGTTAAGATAAGATACCCATTCTTTTAAGATGATTAGCTTTCTATTATGATACAAAGACGCTCAAATTACCTTTTACATTGAATTAGAATTAAACAATTCATTTACTGATGCTAGCGAAATCTTCTTCTTGATGTTGGAAGCATGAACAACCATAATCTCCGATCCCTAGCATTAACCTTGTGGTCTTGCTGTAATTATACACCATGGCATAATATTTGTGTTCCCGCTATCATCACGTACTGAAGCAGCGTCTTTAATCTTCCAACAATATCTACCTTATCTAACAAACATCTAAATGGACAGATGATTTGGAAACCTTCAAAAGAGTCCAGAAACGGTTGCAAACCACTCACTTCCTGATGCAGGTTGGCCCAACGACTGCGCTTTCTAGGAACAATGTTTTGCAGTGGTGTCTTAAGACTGTTTTGGTGGAAGATGATGGCAGTACCTAAGGCCACTTGGAAAGCCTTATGAAAACTCTCTTTTGTCTAACAGTTGCTAAGTCAACTGATGTATGTATAAGCTACTTTGCTATGTGTGTTTGCAACATGTACTTGGTCTTTACTTTGAAGGAACACTGCCTGCTATTGCCAACCATATAATTTGTATGAATCAAGGGGACTTTTGGATGAACATGGAATACTAGCATGTTCCTAGCAAATACCCCTTTGCTCTTTTGTAAAGCTACGTAAATTCAACTAGCCTATATGATTATAGGTTCGTTTGTGTTAATTATAGCATGTTGCTTTCACCTATTACATAAAGCAATAGATTCCACAAAGATGCTCTTAAGACTTGGATACAATAGATTACCTTGGTTTAAGTTATAATACATAAATAATATCTTGGGGCATCGCGCGCGTAGCGCGCGGGGCAACAACTAGTAAATGGAAAATTATAAAGAAAAAGATTTTGTTTTCCAATTTGCTTTCTATTTGCCACGCACATTGACGTTAGATCGCGACGCCACCGGCCACTTAGTTCAAAAAAGGAGGCGGTGGTTTTGGCGAGTCGATATTGATGAACTGGAGACGAAACTTGATAAGTTTATAAGAGTAAGAGAAACAATATGGTTTTATTAAGGTGTGCTCAATAATGAACCATGAGCGCAATATATATATATATATATATATAGAAATTACAAACTTGACTCCTACTAGGAAGTTGTCTCTAGAATATCTCATTTCTAATATTAATCTAATACTTAATGGAAATATATCATAAGATATTATTTCCCTAAGATAATAATACATCCTACTTATTAATATTATCTAAAGATGTTGATCAGCTTTAGTATCCTAATATATCTCTTACAGCCCCCCGCAATCGCAACGGCAGTAACACGAACGTTGTGATTGGAGAAAAAATTCAATAATAGTTGCAGATCAATTGGATGAACTTAAACTTCTTTTGGTTGAAGTCAATACACAAATCTGGTGTTGTCGTCTTCAATATTATATTTTTTCTTTCAGCAAAATCGGAGAACGCCATTCTTTTCGAACCCAATTTGCAGTATAATTGGAACAACATTTTTGTAAAACCCATTAATATCACGAGAACATGAACGTCAATTTTTTTCGAACCAGTCATATCTCAGTTAAGGAACGTCATTCTTTTCGAACCTCATGTTATATATTTCAATTGAGTGGGAACATCATTCTTTTTGAACCTGTCATATCTCAATCGAGGAACGTCATTCTTTTCGCACCTCATGTTATATATTTCAATTGAGCAAGAACACCATTGTTTGCGAACCCGTCAGATATCAGTTGGACGAGGGACGCCATTCTTTTCGAACCACTCGCCACATTAATGAACAAACATCAAACAAGATGTTGTTTTCTAGAGCAAAAGTATGCTCAAATCCGAGTAAACCCTTGTCTCACAACAGAAGGAGAGTTGGTAATATAAATCCATGTCTCATGGCACATGGAGAACCAATGAATCCTTGTCTCACAACACAAGGTGAGTCGTTATTCTTCATTTAAAAATAAGAAAATAAATAAATAATCTTCAACGTCAACAACTATTGTAAAAGTGGGGAGAAATATACTTCTAGATCAACCATTAATGGAAAACACCAGTAAGGAAGGCATAGATGTAGTCCCACTTGATCAAAAGATGAAATTTTTGGGGAAAAAAACATTCAACACTCTAACAGAGTGAAGCACACGGAATGGAAATTTTCTTTGATGAAAAAATAAATTTAGTATTTTGGATGACAGTTTATGAATCCCACCGGTGGGTAAATCGTCTAATCCATCACAGGGAATTTTTTTGTGTAGATATCCCAAGATCTAACTTGCTCTTGATAAACAATATGATTTTTTTAAAGTGTCTTCAATAATGAACCATGAGCACAACAATTACAAACTTGACTCCTACTAGAAAGTTATCTCTAAAATATCTTATTCCTAATATTAATCTAATACTTAATTGAAATATATCATAAGATGTTATTTCCCTAAGATAATATATCTTTAGTATCCCAATATATCTCTAACAAAACTCAAACTTTTTCCTCTTCGAAAGATAGTCATGATCAGTGGTGCCGGAGAAAATAAGGATGCAGTTGGTGCTGGAGGAAATAAACCGGCGGAGATAAAGGTGGGCAAGCACTAGGAAGGTAGAGATGGAGTCAGACAAATTATAGAGTGGGAGGAGGTGGGGGTAATTTTATTTAATAAAAAAATTAAAATATAGTGGTACATAGCGGTATATGTCATGTATTGTTGACTCTTTCAAAAAAAATTATATAGTTTATAAATTGTGAGTATCTAATTTTTTTATTTTAAATTAGAAATTTCATTAATTGAAGGCCAAACGACATCTATAATAGGTATCAAAGAAAAACAAAACACAATCAAATAAGATTAAATCAAACTCGTCTTCGATAAAACTATAATGAAGCATATCGACCATAGTAGCACATGCCCCTTGTATTGGCTGAATCTTGCAGCTATTGATGGAACTGTCTATCATTTGGAAATAGTTTGAAGAAGATCATTCTTGATTTAACAGAGTTGATCGCATATGAGATTTCAATACCTTCATGTTGATAGCGTTGAACTTTAGCCAATAAGAACAATTTCTCATACCTACAAACAAATAAACACTGACAACTGATAAGCGCATAATTATAAATGTTTTTAACCTTAAACATACTATACTAGGTTTCAGACCCGTGTAAAATGCACGAGAATTTTTTTGTATATTCAATGTAATTATACTAAGATCTCAATGGTCAATGATTACATTAGAAGTCAAAAAAATGAAGATAATAATATGGACATTCTAACAATAATTTTCCTATAATCATGGTGTAACGAATAAGTAATCAAATAAAATTGACAAGAAATTTATTACATAGTTTTAAGATCATGTGATGTACAAATTTTTTCTAATAAAAAAATTATAATCTCTTATGGAGAATTAATTCTAAATGGCTTATGACCCGTGCACTGCACAATTATGACTTATAACTTATTCAAGGAAAAAATAGTTTGTATGGTTTTCAACAATTTTGTAGAATTGACACTAAGTTAAGAACAAAAGGAGACCGTTCATCGTGCACCAAAGTATACCGTGCGCGCGGTACACCCGGCCCAACAGCTTTGTGTCATATACTCTTTCCTTCCATTTTACATCATAAAATGGAAGCTACCTCAGTGGTTGGGCCTCCACTACTCTGTGCGTGTTAGGGGGTCGTGGGTTCGAATCCCCCCCTCTATCACTCTTTGTTGTTGGTTGTTTTCTCCTTCAACTCATTTTTAATAATCAATAAAGAATCATATAATTGCTCATTTAAAACATAAATTACTCATTTATTTATTTTCCACGTACCAGTGTTAAGCTACTACAAATTTGAAAACAATGTAGTTTATTTCTTCTTTTTTATAACTATTTATTTTTTATTTTAAGATATTAGAACTAGATATTTAATTTGCTCATTTAAGATACATCGCTCATTCGAACTATGTATTGTTCATTACTTCATTCTAGTGATATATTGGAAGCTTAAAAATTAAAGTGAGTTTAAAATGATTATATATTCTACTCGTAAAGTAAGACAATGTTAGCTCATTATAAGGTTGTTTTACTCATTTAAATTATTTTTTGCTCCATAAATATTCAGTGGTATTGTTAATAATTTCATTAAATGAGCAATATTCTAAGAGTTTTTTTGCTCATTTAAGGACCTTTTTGCACTAAGTAACATATTTACATTTCAAAGGTACATTGCTTATTTCATTATTTTTTCAATGGGTATCTTATTGTTTGTTTAATTTTTATTTCTCCACATTCAAAAAAGAATTGGAAAAAGTTAGATAGTGGAAAAGAAGAATATAGTAAGAAAAAATAAGTCACAGTAACAACTCATTTTTGTGAATGAGCAGATTTATTTTACCTCACTCAAGATCAAAATGTTTACTAATCTTCCTGTGCAAAAAAGATTGCTCATTTGATCTCATGATTTATAAAACTGCTCATTTGATCAAATGAGTAAAATAAAATTGCTCATTTGTGAATGAGCAGATTTATTTTACCTCACTTGAGATCAGAATGTTTACTTATCTAAACAAAAATGCTCATTTTGACAAATGAGCAGATTGATTTCTCTTCAAGACAAAAAAAAATTGCTCATTTGATCAAAATGAGTAAAATAAAATTGTTCATTTTATAAATGAGCAGAGTTAATTTAACCCACTCAATGTCAAATCATAATGTGAACTATATCAAACATGTTTTTCCATGTTTTCCTTTGAAAATCATGTTGCTCATATCCTTATTTTTTACTCTCTCTGTTTGTTTTTAATTGTTACACTTTCCTTTTTAGAACATTTCTTTTTGATTGTTATATTTTACTATTTTTGGTAAACTTTCATATCTCTATATTCCAATTTTTCACGCTTTTTGGGGCCCTTTTGTCCTTTTATTTTCCCATTAAACACTCAACCATCATACTTTATCTATTCCCAACCCACTTTATCTATTTCCTAAACAATATTGCATAGAAATCATAACTTTCCTTGGTTATCTCCCAAAGTAAACTGTAATAATAAAAACAAACGGATTGGGTATAACTCTAGTAGTTCTTTACTTTAGCACACTAGTAAATATATATTTGCTCATTTGAAATATATATTGCTCATTTTATATATTCACCAATATGTACTCCCTCCGTCCCAAAAAGCTCTATACACTTTCCTTTTACATCCGTCCCAAAAGCTCTATACACTTCTATTTTTGGACATGACCCACTACTACTTTATTCTTTTGACTTTTTAATCATGACTCACCTCTCTCTCACATCCAAATAAAATAATACCTAACTAACTCGTATCACATCTACCTTTTAATAAAATACAATTGATAACCAAACAACAACTTATCATCTAAAACTACTGTATCACGTATTTATATAGACTTTTCTCCCTTATTTACAAGCTAATTTGTGCGTCATTGGAGCTCTTGGGAGCTATTTTGTGCTAACTATCGTATATAGTTGTGGTTTTGTGTTTTAGTGTTGAATTGCAGGTTTTAGGGAGTTTTCTCCTTATTCCCGAGCTATTTGGAAGCAACCACGACTTTACGAGATGTTACGAGGCACGTAGGATGGCTCACGAGCTTTATGGGTAGTTTAGGAGGTCCCAAGACCTCTAAACGAGAAGAATTGAGAGCCAAAGAGTCAAAAAGGAGTTTTCCGTACTCTGATCGGGCAAAAATGGCCCGATCGGGCGAATATATAATGATCGGGTACAGAAGTTGCGGACCCGATTGGGCAAGCCATGCCCGATCCGATCGGGCGAGACATCATGTGCCCAGACCCGATCGGGCATTCACCGCCCGACCCGATCGGGTCGGATGCTCCTAGATCTGGTTATGGTGCTGCGAGAGAGGCGAGCAACCTGGCCCTTGTTTGTCGCCAGGCCCGATCGGGCAGTGCTGCCGGGCCGATCGGGTGGGCCCAATTTCACGCATACTCGCTGCTGCTGTTATGTTAAAACGAGAAATGAAGCTTAAAATTTCTCACTATGGGCCCGATCGGGTGGCCTTTGGCCCGATCGGGTCCTGTACATTTTTCGCGTTTTTTGCCTTTTGTTTCCGCATTTAGTTTGACTTTGAGGGGTATTATAAATACCTTTTCCTCATTATTTTAGGGACATCCTTTATCATCTTTTACTCTAGTTTTATCTCTCATATTTCTTAGCTTAGTTTAAACACTTTAGATTAGATTAAAGGTGATTGAACCTATTCGATTTCAATAAAAGTTCTTGCTTTCTGTCAGTTAGTATTATTCTCTGCCCTAATCTCTTTTATTATTCTTAATTGCTTAACTTAAGTATTTAATTATTCATGATACAATTATTAGGGTTTCCAATTAGTTTTGTTATGGTTAATTCGATTATGAGTGAGTAGTTCTCTTTCTAGGGTGTTAAATAGGAAAGCCATGTTTATACCATGATTGTTGTTTAGATTTCTATCAATTTCTAGGGCTTGATTAGGGTGATTGTGATGTGATTTGTTCTTAATTAGTGATTAATGTTAGTGTACAATTTCATTGATTGCTTGTGGTTAATAGTTGTTTGCACAGATCCGTCTTACGACTAGAGGCCTAGGACACATCAGTAGTTCTGATTATGTTAGTGAACATGCGGCGTATGTTGAACTATGAGCGTTGAGTCTTAACCATAGCTCAACACATGCTCTAATCACTTGACTCATGACTTAGGTTTTGATAGTAGTTGACCTTATTTGATTGGTATAAGCATGGTGGACCGACTTAATACCCTAGGTTTTTAATCTATAGTTAAATCCTAGGTTTAATTATTTGTCCTTAGCTTAATCATTAGTTCAGTTAGTCTTCTCTGATTTCATCTGAAGTAGCTATTTGATTGAATATTAATTTAGAAACTCTGTCTCCCTATGGATTCGACCCTGCTTCCATTGACTACCATAGTTAGAGGACTGTAGGTTTATCTTTGATTAGGTGATACGACTAAATCCTATCAACTACGTGTCCGATCAAGTGTTTAAAGCTTTCTGGGATGGAGGGAGTAACAAAATATACATGTGTACTTATTAGTAAAGAATAATATAATTGCTCGTTTGGAAGTTATATTGCTCATCTTACTTGTTTTTACCTCTCTAGTGTTATCTATTTACTCATTTGAAAAAATGGGGTTTCTTATCTACTTATTTGACTCTAGTTTTTCCTTATTTTAACACACTAGTATATATATTTTTTCATTTAAAGATAAGATAATGCTCATTTGAATTATATATTGCTTTTTTTAAGATACAATGCTCATTTGAAATATATATTGCTTATTTTAAAATACAATGCTCATTTAAAAATATATACATGTTTAAAAAGAAGAATAAAGTAACATAAAATATATTTTCAAAAATTATTAGAAGGCTATAATATATATTCGCTCAAATAAGATAGAATGCTCATTTGAAATATATATATATATTAATATACAATGCTCATTTGAATATATAAAGTGTTTAGAAATAATAATAAAATAATATAAAATATAATGGCAAGAATAAAAAATATAGAATGAAAAAACATGACAGTCAACATGCAAAGAATAAAGTGAAAGAAATAATGGCTTGGGAGGGGCTTGAACCCGCGACCAAATGCCATATACTACTTTGAAATTGTGGACTCTTAGTCTAGTATGAACACTAGAACAACTACAAGAGGGGGGTGAATTGTAGTTGAGGGAATTTTAGTCACTTTTTGCGGAATATAAAAACTCTTAAACAAACAAAAGAGAATGAGCTAAAAGAGTAGGAACATAGAGTAGGAACATAGAGTAGGAACACATAGAGATACTTTTAACAAGGTATTCTTCCAAACTTCTCTATGAAGAAACCTTGCCTTATCTTATTTATAATAGCGTTTACAACTCAGTACAACCTATTATAAATCTCTTCTCACTCTGTTCCTCTAGGAACTTGACCCTGTTCCCAGTCACCCTATTCCCCCTGAACACGTGACATTCTCACTCGAATTCACTCGAAGTCTTCTCACTTGACTTCACTCGAAGTCTTCTCATTTCTCTTTCTCTCTTGATTATACAAGTCTCTCACTTGTAATTTCTCTCACCCAACACTAAAAAATGAAAACAATATTTTTGGTATGAAGAGTATTAATAAGAATTAAAACTTTCTAAAGATTTGAACTTGAAAGTCTGGAAAATCTTAGTCTTCATTCTGAACTTCTTGTGCTATATATAGGAGATTCAGCAACCCTAATATAAGTCCATGAATGTAGCCCGTTATCTGCCCATTAAGTGGACGTTATGTGCATGATTATCTCTTACGCAGTCCACGCCGCCAGCACCATAAACTCCAACCAATAAGCAATTAGTTAGTTGTTGAGCTAAAGACTAGGAAGTTTGTTGGGCTTCCTAGATATCAGGAACTGACTAACTGCTAGTCAGATCCTCCTGATTTTTAGGGACTGCAGCTGAATCAGTTTGTTGCTGAATATGCATGTGTTGTTACACGCCTTTATAATCAGCATGTTGTTGGTAGGTTGTTACACGTTTAGTTAGCACTTCCTCCACAATTGTAATATGCGTTAGTTGCTTCACTTCCTAGATTATATGAACTGACTTACTGACTTCCTGGATTATGGGAACTGACTTCTTAGATTTCAGTAACAAGCTGGCTGGGCAGGTTGAATTTGTTTCCTCTTTTATAGCACACGGTTTGTTGCTTGTTTGTTGCACACTTATATTGACTCGTTCAATCCTGTACAACACTAACAAACTAACACTACTAATATCATGGAAATTAATTTTATTCAAATTAATATTCCACAACATTAGGATTACTCCAACTGTATAATAATCGAGTGCATAAACAACTAGTTTTAAAAAATTAATTAGGTTAAGTTCATAACTATTTCTCCATAAGTTATAAATAAACTAATTATTTCAAAATACATAAAATAAATATAAATCTAATATTATTTACGAAATTAAATACTAAGAAAATACTAAGTCTAATATTAAACCTAAGTCTACAAAACATAAAACTAACTTAAATAAATAAACACCTAAATTCTAATATATTATTTATTTGAGCGAATATAATAATTAATTTAAATAACTTGATTAGGTTAAACTCTTAACCATTTCTCCACAAGTTAAACTTAAACCAACAATAAAATAAACACATAAAATGATAAAAACGATTTATATACATTTTATTATAAAGTCCAAAAACATTATTTGTCATCATTAAAACAGTGAATACAACATGGACACAAACCAACTGAGCCAAATGGACTTTGTGATAGCGGTCCGCATTTGACAGTTATAAACTGTCGTCGAATGTATCGGGGTGTACCATCCTATTTGTAGAACAAAAGTCCTGTAAATTGACTTTAAATAACTTTTTAGTGCTCAAATTTGTCTAAAACTCACTTAAAACTCCTGATTTCCAAGTTTTATCTCATGATCACATTGATGAAGGTGATTGAAAGTTTTTATAATATAATCCTTTCAATTTTATTTAATAGGAATGTTTTAACACAACACTTTGACCAAAAAAAGATTGGAGTGGATCAAATTGTTAAACCTCTTCGTCTATCAGAATTATGTTGATAATATCCGTCTCTAGAATATTGTTGAAAACTGGTTTATTCCAAACTCGTACAATTCTCACTTTGATCGAACACATCTTTGTATTATTCGTCAACCACACAATTTGACATCTGGACACTCTTTATTTGGTGTGTTAGTCATTAAGTATTATTATTTTCTTGTTTCCACGAACACTATATTTAATAGAAGGATTTTTGCAATGCTCGTAGGTAGAAAGATGAATGTATAAGATATTTATATGGTAGAAACACGGATTTGCTTTAAGGTCATTTACTTGGTTGATTTAAAACTACTATATTATTTCCGTGAATAGTGGCTCATATAATCGTAAATTGGGCCATGATATGATTTATTTATTGACTTCAATACATTTTGTTTTCTAAGTTACTATCTTATATCCGGCAAGACTATTATATCTTCCTTGATAGTATTGGCTTCATTACATTCGTGAATAGTATTGGCTTAAATGTTCAAATTGACTATAGACTTAAACTTGATTAAAATGATCAAATTGACTTGACACCATTTTATTTCCTAAGTTACTATATTATATTGGCAAGACTATTATATCTTCTTTGACGGTATTGGCTTAATTACATCCGTGAATAGTATTGGCTTAAATATATTTTCTTTCCAAAGTTACTATATTATATTTGCTCATTATTTTGAGAATAATATCCCTGTAAACACTAATACATTATTGACTTAAGAGAATTTTTTTTCCCAAATTTAATAGCGGCTCATCAGTTAACAAATGGTAGCAAAATGTCTTTGAAGGAATTTGTTTCCATTTAAGTGTTAAATGAAAATTTTCCAACCTCTTTAAAATATGTTATGGAATATAATTCGGAAATGGCATGTATTAGGCCTCATCACTTCTTGGTACGAGAATATTTTTGGTTAGCAATGCAAAATTGTTGTGCATTCAACACGTCTGGTCTTTTCACGTGATGTTGCCATGTCGCCTTGTTGTTTGTTTGTTTGTTTTATACGTGTATTGTTTTTCTTCTTCTATATAAGTATATATAGATTTTGTGTTTATACTTTTATGATATTTCGGTTCGATCACTTGATAATTATTTTTAGAGCTTATAGGTTTAATTTTTGTCTATTTTAATTACTAAGTGATAAATCATTTAGATAGAGTTGGAAAATACACCTAATTCGTATATTATGAATTGTGTAGGGATGATATAATATTTCGGCCATATCTCTCTCATACGAAGTCGAAATGAGACGATTCAAGTGGTTATAGAAAGATAAAATCGAGACCAACAACTATCTAAAGGGAAGGAACAACTAATTCAGCTGTTTACTACCAAGTATTATTTGGTCTAGTGGAAAGGATTGTACCCTTCCAACCTCAAGATTGGGGGTTCAATCCCCACTAGGGACACTTTGAGGGTAGGGATTTCCCTTACCCTTCCCCCCTACTTTTGGCCCAATAGGACCTGAGCGGAGTCCGGACCACTTCTCCTTACCAAAAAAAAATCAGCTGTTTACTAGTCGAATTATGCTATATATCTGCAGCAATATCATTGTTGCATTGTAATTTTCCAATTTGGGCTAGGCCCACGTGTTTCACTTAAACAATAGCAAAGGAAACTTGCTTTCCATTAGAAGATAGATCAAGCAGCAAAACGAAGGGGTATAAAGCCCAAAAATTTGAAGAGAGTATACTTAAGAAGCAGCAGCCGATCTTTAAAAATATCTTAGAACGGAACCAAGTATTTGGAGTTCTAGCGGAACCAAATCATTAGTCCGTTTTTGGTGCTCCTAGGAGCACGGAGCATGGAGCTTCTGGATTTTAAAATAAGTTTTCAGTTAGAACATATAATGAACACTAGGAAAACATAACATTAAAAGGTCATCAGAAAGAACATATAGTGAACACTGGAAAAACATAACATCAAAAGAACATTTACTTGAAACCAAAAGAACAAAATACAAATTTCAAAAGAACAACATACATTTTTTAAAAGAAAATATAAAACTTCAAAGAATATTTACTTAAAACATAAAGAACAAAATACGAAATTTCAAAACAACAAAAATACTTTTTTACAAAGAACAAATTACAAATCTCAAAAAACATTTCCTTACAAAAAAAATTAAAAACTGTCAATTCAAAAAGAACATTTCCTTGAAATATAAAGAACAAAATACAAAAATTCAACGAACAAAAATGAATGACCTTGAAGAGGATTAAAAACCAAAACTAACAGAACATCATCTAACAATTCGAAGAACATCTGGTCAGAAAAAGGAGAGAGAGAGAGAGCAGAGCGACATCATTGAAGGTTGCTCGACGATGAAGATGGTTTCCGGTGAACGTGGCTCGACGGATGAAGACTCTGGCCGCCGGATTGCTGTGCTCTAGCCGCCGCTTTGATTTGCCCTAACGGCCCCTTTGTTTTTCCCTAATTTCGCCGGCCGTTTTGCCTAAACTCCGTTCGCCGGCAGGCTATTTTGCCCTAATTTCGTTCGCCAACTGTTTTCCCCTAGTCCCGGTGCACGGAGCAATGTACTCCGAGGAGTACCAAAAAAATTTCACCAAATCATCCACCAAAATCGTGGTTTGCATATTATAGAATGAAACAAAAAAGGCGGTCTAATTTTAACATAAAATTAGACCAATTAAAACCCATATTCTATTAACAAGCCCATTATATCTTACTCTAGCCCAATACTATTCCTAGACATTTAGCACACTCTAGTTGTTCATTCCATTCTCCTTTCCTTATTTCAATCTTAGTCTCGAAATATAACAAGTGATTCCTTAAAAAAACATATGACTTGCCGGATGAATTAAACTAATCACTAAATGGATTAAACTAGTCACTGAATAAGTTTAACACTGAGTATTAAATGAATTAAACAGGTCCAGAATGAATTAAATAAGTCACAAAATGGATTAAACTGGTCCATATTCTCAAAGGAAGGTTTGTTGATTTTCTCTTCTTATTATTGGGCCTATTGGGCCGTTGCCTAAATTTATCTTAAAAGTAGGCGGTCTCTTACAAGACCAGCTGTAGAATGAATATTTTGAGTAAATGAGTAGATTTGGAGTACCTAAAAATCATCCAAATCTTCTACTAAAATCTGAATTTTCACTTTTGTTATAGTAAAGTAGAATATTTTAAGAACTCGTTATAGGGAAAGCAAAATATTACATAATTAAAAAATTTTCAACTGTATTTTATAGTAAAAAATTTGTTTTTCAATGTAATAAAATCTTTTAACAAAAATATCTTGTCTTAATTGTTTTTAAATGAAATTTGTGTTTATTTTCTTGAAAATAAGCGAAAATTCTACAGCGGATGTCGAACACCGCTAAGAGCACCAGCAATACTATTTTTAATTGGGTCCAAATTATTAAATTGGGTCCAAACCCATTGCACAAAAGGTTCCAATATAATTGGAGGCAAATAAAAAGAGAGGGTTCAAATATTGACCCATCACCCAATAACTGACGCGTGGCATCCACTAGCAGCAAAAAAAAGAAAGGAAAAAACACTTACCAATAACATGCCGCCACATGTCCTGCTGCCCCCTCCCATTTGTGTGCTTGTTGCAGCATTCTCCAGATTAACGTTACAATTTGTAACGTTACAATTTTGTAACGTTACAAATTGTAATGTTATTTCTGAATGAAATACTATTTCAAAAAAAAAAATCACCAACGTTCTTTTTTTTTTTCCTCTATAAATAGAGACCAATATTGAATATATTCTGGACATTTGAAAAATTTCTATTCTTCTCATCTCTAATTATCTTCCTATTCTCTAATCTTAAAAGCAATATAATGTTGTTTTCTCGTATGTTTAATTTTTTAAGGAATGTAAAGCTCTTCTCTTTAAATTTAATATCACATTTATTTTATATTAATGTCACACAATTTTTATAATGAAAATTACACTATTTATCCCCAAAACGTTACACGATTTCTTAATTTAATATATCTAAATAAGATTGTAATCAAAATTAATTGTATTAGTACACGTTTTCGAATAAGTAAACACAATGATAATTAATATACAATAATAATTATATAATTGCATTAGTTTTATTTATTATCAATTAATAAGAATAAAACTAAGTGTAAATATATGGTTAAATTATGAGTAGGAGAGAGAAAATAAGGTGGGGTACACATGAATAGTGTATTTGGAGCCATAGCATTGCAGAAAGGTGTCTGACATATTGAGAGGTAAATGATAAAAGTTAGTGGAATCTGATGTGGCAAAAGGAGAGTAGGAGAGAGAAGATTATGAAGGGGTTTGGAGCCCCTAGCATTGTCGATGCTCTAAACACCACTAAATTAGATATTTTGTATTCTTTATTTATTTTTTAATTTTATGTTTTAAAAAAACCAATTAGAGTAGGTTTAGGAATAGTGTCTGTTAAGGGGCTAATTTACTAAAACACAAAAATCTCCCTTGAAAGATAGGGCTTCTCCTTCCTGGCGGCTCAGGCTTTTCTACCCACTAGGGTTTGACCTTTCGCCTCGCTAATGGCGGACGACATCCTCGAAAAGTGTTCTAATCTACGGATTGAGGACAATGATGATGTAATTGATCTTGGATCTGGTGTTGAAGAAACTATAAATGACCAAATCTCCCTAATGCTTGTGGGGCGACTGGTTACGGTTCGAAGTTTCAATATAGAGGCCTTCAAAAAAACAATGACACAGGTGTTGTAGCTGACGGACATAGTTCTTATCACAACCATGGCGGCGAATAGGTTTAAGTTCCAAATTTTTCATTGGAGGGATAAGGAGAAGGTTCTTGCAGGTCGGCCGTGGTGTTTTGATCAACACCTTTTGCTGTTTACCGATATTACGGGCAATGAACAACCGGCGGATATTCCGTTGACACATTCTTCGTTCTTGGTGAGGATATATAATTTTCCCTTTAATTGCTGTGCGGATGACGACATAAAACGCTTAACAACGCCTATGGGAGAGATAATGGATATTGAGAAGGATGACTTAGGTGTTGAGGGGTTTCGTAGGGTTCGCCTCCTCCTTGATGTGCATAAACCCTTACGTAAAGCACAACGTTTAAAAGGTAAAAATGGTGCAGTGGTTACAGTTAAATACAAATATGAAAGGCAACCATATTTTTGTTTTCTGTGTAGAATCATAGGGCATAATGAAAAAGATTGCCCTAATTGTTCGGAGGAGGAGAGGACTAATGGTTACAGTTGGGGTCTTTTCTTGAAGGCTTCACCTCGAATGGGAAGAACTAGAAAGATGCAAGAATTGGAAGGACTGAAACTAAATCGCAAGGCCCTATTTGTCAAGAATGAGGAAAAGATTGGGGGTAGTCTGAAGAAGGGGGTGAACCATGAAGGGGTTAGTGGTAATCAGGAAGCATTATCAACTTCTTTGAGTACTAAAGAACAAGAAACCCAGGCCGTTAATGATGGGAAGGTGAACACTCCACATGAGATTGTCAGAGAGCAAGGGTCACAAAAGAATATGAGGGAAGTTGAGGGAAGTGCAAGCATGTTCCAAGGTGGTGTAAAGAAGGAAGGTAGGCTGGGTTTTGTGATAGGCAGGAATGATGATGTTGTGTCAACTAATTCGAGTACACGCTCGTCATCGTCATCGCTTAGAAAAGTCAAGCGTCATGCTCGACGAATTATCACAAGGAAGGAGGGTGTAGAGACAAAAGGAGGTAATATTAGGAGGGATAAGAGGAAGGGGGAGATGGATGGGGATGACGTGGTTATGGCTGATATGGAGAAAGGAGGGAAAAAAGGGAAGTTTACAGAGCCTATTGGTGAGTATGTGGCTGATTTGCAAGTAGCGGAGGTTGGGGATTTCCAACCCCGTGAAGGACAATGAAAATACTTAGTTGGGACTGTCGAGGGCTTGGCAACCCTCGAACAGTTAGCTCTCTCCAAGAGTGGTGTTGGAGAGATAGGCCGAACATTGTTTTTTGATGGAAACAATGATTAGTGGTAAGTGGTTGGAGCGGGTTCGTAATAGTTGTGGTTTTACAGAGGGTTTGTGTATAGATAGTCAAGGGCGATCGTGTGGTTTGGGTTTGTGGTGGAATGACCTTGATGTGATGGTATGCTCTTTCTCGGACCACCACATTGAGGCGGAGGTGAGAGACGAGGGTGGGGTTCCTAGATGGAGAGTGGTGGGAATTTATGGTTGGCCACATGCAAGTGAGAAACACAATACTTGGAGACTTATGCGACAATTGAGTGCTAGATCACCACTCCCGACAGTCATGTTTGGTGATTTTAATGAAATAGTGAGCCTTGTAGAGAATGAGGGGGGTGCTACTAGAGGGGAGAGGAAAATGGATGCTTTTCAAGAAACTATTGATGATTGTGGCTTTCATGACTTGGGTTTTAAGGGGAGTATTTTTACTTGGCAGCGGGGTAATACGGTAGAAACATTGGTTCGGGAACGTTTGGACCGCTTTCTTGCTACCAAAACATGGTGTGCGTTGTTCTCGTTTTCTGAGGTGATACATTTTCCCGACCTACAAATCAGATCATGCTCCTTTGCTTTTAAAGTTTGATAAAGAGCATACAAGGAGAATAAGGGGAGATAAACTGTTTCGTTTTGAAGCTTTATGGCTCTCGAAGGAGTCGTGTAAGGAGATGGTGTCGAATGCATGGGTTGGTAGCGTTTGTGAGGAAATGCCGCGGAGAATTGGTGCTGTTGCAAGTTGTCTAATGAGCTGGGCAGAGGTGGAATTTGGTAATATCAAGAAAAAAATCAAGAAAGCGGAAAAAGAGTTGAAGGAGATGCAGCGTGTCCGAGTGCTTAATTCAAACATGATGAGTAGAATGAAAGCTATCTCAGAAGAACTCGATGAATTGCATAGCGTGGAGGAGTCATATTGGTTTGCACGTGCACGAGCAAATGAACTCCGGGATGGGGACCGCAATACGCAATATTTTCATCACAAAGCCAACCAGAGAGCGAAAAGGAACAATATTTTGGGTTTGTATAATGACCATAATGTCTGGGTGGACTCGAAGGAAGAGTTGGATGGAGTTATCCACGAGTATTTTGAGACTTTGTTTACGTCGAGCATGCCGCATGAATTTGATGCTGCGTTGGCAGGGGTGACTTCACGTGTGAACGATGATATGAATACTAAGTTGTGCTGTGAGCCTACAGGAGAGGAGATTCGGGCGGCCCTATTTCAAATGCACCCAAACAAGGCCCGGGGGCCGGACGGTATGCATGCTTTATTTTTTCAAAAGTTTTGGTATGTGATTGGTGCTGATGTGATTAATTTTGTCAAGCATTGGTGGCGTGGAGATGTGCACTTAAATGATATTGATAGAACTTGTGTTGTTTTGATCCCGAAATGTAATGAGCCTAAGAGAATGACAGAGTTTCGGCCGATAAGCTTATGTAACGTTTATATAAGATTATTTCGAAAACTCTAGCTAATAAAATGAAGCCTATGTTAAGTTTTATTATTTCAAAGAACCAGAGTGCTTTTGTGCCGGGAAGATTGATTACAGACAACGCTTTGGTTAATTTTGAAATTTTCCATGCTATGAAAAGACGGGGGGAGGGAAAGGATGGTACTTTGGCGTTGAAACTTGATATGAGTAAAGCTTATGATAGAGTTGAATGGGGATTTCTGGAAAGAGTTATGTATAAGTTGGGTTTCTGCACGGAGTGGGTTGACAGAATCATGTTGTCTCTGCGAAGTGTTAGTTTCTCCTTTAAGTACAATGGGCAGGTGTCGGGTAATCTTTTTCCGGCTAGAGGTTTGCGCCAAGGTGACCCTATATGTCCATATCTCTTCTTATTATGTGCTGACGCTTTCTCATTGCTGATTTCTAAAGCAGCTCATGATAAGCTCATTCACGGTATCAAAGTCTGCAGAGGGGCCCCAAGAATTTCCCATTTATTTTTTGGAGATGACAATATACTTTTTTGCAAAGGCTAGTTTGCAAGAATGCTTTATGGTTGCTGATATTATTATTAAAGATGAAGGGGCATCGGGCCAAAAAGTCAATCTTAACAAAACGGAAGTTTCCTTTAGTAATGGTGTGTCTGCGAGTCGAAGATAAGATATCGTGGAAGCTCTTGGGGTCCGAGAAGTGGTGAAACATGAAAAATATTTAGGGTTGCCTACAATCATTGGAAGGTCGAAGAAAGCGGTTTTTGCTTGCTTGAAAGAACGCATCTGGAAAAAGTTACAAGGTTGGAAAGACAAACTGTTATCTCGTCAGGGTAAGGAGATTTTAATTAAAGCTGTGGCACAGGCGATTCCCACCTACATGATGAGTATTTTCCGCATTCCTGATGGCTTACTTGAGGAAATTCAGTCCTTGCTTGCGCGGTTTTGGTGGGGTGCTAAGGGCTCGGAACGCAAACTTCATTGGCACAAATGGGAAAGTCTTTGCCTGCCGAAATCAATGGGAGGCATGGGTTTTCGGGATCTTAAAGTTTTTAACCAAGCCTTTTAGCTAAACAGGGGTGGCTCTTAAGCGAGTGTTATGACTCAGTGGTGCATGGAGTTCTTAAGGAGCGGTACTTCCGGCATGATGAGTTTATGGAGTCTTTTAGAGGCTATGACCCGAGCTATACATGGCGAAGTATTTGGGGGTCAACGAGCATTCTTTTGGATGGTATCAAGTGGCGTGTTGGCATTGGAATGAACATCAAAGTATGGGATGATGCATGGTTGCCAGGGAAAGGTGTGCACATAGTTCCTTCGCCAAAGGCAAATAGTAGTATGAATCTAATGGTGGCGGACCTAATCGACTTTGATAATAGTTGCTGGAATATGGATGTGATTATGGAACAATTTACAAGTGAAGATGGGCAGCTCATTACGGACATACCGCTCTCTCGCGGATGGCAGCGCGATACTAGGTATTGGTGGCTGTGTGTGGACGGGTGCTACTCCGTTAAATCAGGATATTGGCTTGATGTGTTGGGTCACGAGAGATGCTGGGCTTTGCAATACGGACCGCGAGAAACGGAGCTGTAGAGGTTTACTTGGAGTCTTGGTGGCCCGCCTAAGCTCAGTCATTTTATATGGCGTGCTTGCAAGGGGGGGATGGCTGTGATGGAACGTCTTTTTCACCGACACATTGCCCCAAACGCCTCTTGTAAGGTTTGTCTTTCTCACAATGAAACAATTATACATGCTCTTTTTGATTGTGCTCAAGTGCATGATATTTGGGTGAGAAGTGAATTCATGGATTTATTGAATGATGTGCCAAGATCGTCCTTTGCGGAGTTGTTCTAGTGGATGGCTGGCAAATTAGCCACTGATGATTTGAGAAGGTTTGCCACGCTAGCGTGGGCTGCGTGGTTTTGCCGCAACAAGGCTGTGTTCGACGAGCCTGTAGCAGCACCCTCGAGTGTGGCGGTTGGGTTTTGTAAACTTGTGGCTGACTTTAGCGAGTATAGAGGTAGAGTGGATGTTGGTGTGCTTGCTTGTAGTGTTGGGGGAGTGGTATCTTGGCAGCGGCCCTCACATGGATGGGTGAAAGTATACGTCGATGCACATATCAGAGATGATGATGGGGTGGCTCTGGGGCTGTGGTTAGGAATGAGATGGGCCAAGTGATTGCGGCTGCTGTGTGGCGCACAAGAGCTCGTTGGTCTGCATCTATGGCTGAGGCTGCTGCGGCATTATACGGGCTTTCTTTGGCTCAACTTATGAATGTTGGGAATGTTTGGCTCGAATGTGATGCGTTGGAAGTTGTTCAAGCAATCCTCAATGATAAATAAGGCTGGGCTCCGCTTTTCTTGTTTTACCATGATATTAGGCACATGATTTCTTTGTTTTCTGATTTTCGTTGCAGTTATATTAGGAGAGTAGGGAATACAGTAGCTCATTTAGTAGCTAGATGGGAAGTGGACAATGACCACAAACTTGTACGTTTTGAGAATTTTCCACAAAGTCTTTTGACTTTGGTGGATCTTGATTTAATATAATTCCCTACTTTTCCCCTCAAAATAAAAAAAAGGAATAGTGTATGTTCTTTATCTACCTTATTAATTGATGACATTCATGGCTTCCTTCTCACTGTCGGCAGCCCCGACCACCACCTTCATACAGCCGCTCTTGCTTTCAGTGGCCCCGCAAACACCAAACACCAAACACCGACCACCCGCGTCAGCCTCGCAAACACAGAACCACCCACCGTCAGCCTCGCCAACACCGACCACCGCCGTTAGGCTGCGAACTCCATCTGTCTTCGTCATCGGCATCGTCATTGGCGTGTTGAAACCACAAAAGGTCTAACCATCTTTGTTTTTGTAATTTTTAATTGGTCTAACTATATTTCTTGCAAGTTTTGAGTTAGATTGAAACCACCGCCATTAATGAGTTCTTGATTTAGTCTCTTTGCCTCGCCGGAAATATGTAGAGGTAAACTGAGTTTGCTTTTATTTTTTGGGTTCTGTATACATGGGCTACATGTATTACTTTGGGTAGACTAAATAAAATTGGATGAAGATACTAAGTGTGTTTTAATGCTCTAGCTCAATGGTAGAAATCCTGAACCTGTGAGATGCAAATTGATCTTGTGTTCAACTCCCTACATTAACAACTTTTTGGGCTTATTTCCTTTTTGCTCTTGTTCCTTTTCTTTTGGCTTATTATTTTTGACTTAATTGTTGGGTTTTACTACTTATTTATATTGTCAATACGCATAAATAAGATGTATCAATGTACCCATTAATTTATTGTTTCTAATCCAATTGAAGAAACCTTATCAAAGTTTTACGATATAAGAAATTAAAGTAATTATGGTAATTATTTAAATAATTTATTTGAAGTCATCATATAAGGAAATTTTTATGAGAAAACACCTTTTAAACTGGATCTTGACTTTTTGGCCGGATTCCGTCAACAAGGTGTATTTTTCAATAAAAAAAGTTTTAAAAGGTGTTTTCTCACAAAAAAAATTTATATAAAGTGTTTTTCCCAAAATATATAACCAATAAGGTGTTTTCTCACAAAATTTGCTCATAATTAATGCAGCCATCAAGCTATTGCTCGTAAGTACTTTTATCCCTGCAGCTATCAAGCTACTGATTTCAATTGCTGATCTCTACTCACAATTTACGCTTCAATACTATAATAAATGGATGAAGACGAGGTATTTATGGTAATGTAGAGTTGGAACTTGGTAATCACACTGGTGAATATGTTATACAAGACAATGTGGATTTGGAAAGTGATAATAATAATAGTGACAATGTACTCTTACAAAGTGAAAATAGAACGATTGAGGACCAATCTGAACCCATTGCCGGCAATAGACAAATAGAGAACGAAGATAAGACAATAGACAATTTTATTGATGAGGATATATGGGACAAGATCGAAAAAAAGCTTCAAGACTATGATGTAAATGACATGGATATGCTAAAGTGGAATTCATTAGAAGATTGTGTTAACTTTTATACTACTTATGCAAAGGTTATGGGTTTTGGAGTGCGGAAAAGTGTAACAATGAAGAGCAGGACCGACGGACATTTCATTTCAAAAAACTAGTTTGTCGCAATGAAGGTAAAAGGGATAATAAGTGGATAACTTTACCTAATAGAAAACGGGAGGCAAAACCAATTACTAGATTTGAATGTCAGGCGTTTATTCAATTTAAATTTCACGAAGAGTACAAGTTTTGGAAAGTTGAGAAATTTCATGCTGAACATAGTCATTTTATGTTGAATGCAAAACAAGTACCTTATATCACGTAAGTGATATCCAATTGTTTTTTTCTTTGTGTATTAGTTTTTTACAATACTCATTTTTTCTTTTATTGATTGTTATAATAAGAATTTTTTTGTCAGAAACAACCTTTTATAATCACTTTTTTTGCGAAAAACAACCTTTTAGTTTTTTTTTGCAACTTACAACCTAAAACCTATATTTTTTTGCGAAATGAAACCTTTTTCTAATTTCCGTCATTCACCGTTAGTTTTAGGCCGTTGACCGTTAGTTTCCACCCTAAACCACCCCGACACCACCGAGACACCACCACTACCCCACCCGAGACCACCCCAAAACCACCCCCACCCGAAACCACCCCCAAAACCGGCCCAGCCCACCCGAAACCACCCCAAAACCGGCCCAGCCCACCCGAAACCACCCCTAAAACTAGCCCAGCCCACCCGAAACCACCCCAAAACCACCCTAGAACCCGAAACCAGCCCCAAACCAGCCCCAACAATCACAGCCATTTGGGTTAGGGTGGGTGGTGGTTTTGGGTGTTTTTGGGAGTGTTTTCAGGTGGGTGTCGGGTGGGAAACTAACGGTCAATGACGGAAATTAGAAAAAGGTTTCATTTCGCATAAAAATTTAGTAAGTTGCAAAAAAAAAATTTAAAAGGTTGTTTTTCGCAAAAAAGTGATTATAAAAGGTTGTTTCTGACAAAAAACTCTTATTATATAGATCTTTTCGGAGAATGACCGAGGCAAATAAAACCAAAATCAACACTCTACATCGATCAGGAATTGCCCCCAATAGAATAATGCAAAGTTTTATTAATGAGGCCAGTTGTCATGAAAATGTTGGATTCATTAAAAAAGACTTGTATAACTATGTACAGAGAATTAAACGAGACGAAGTGTTGGATGGCGATGCTGAAACGGTAATGGCATATTTGTTCGGAAAGAAGGAAGGTGATCCTTATTTTTGGATTAGCCATACTAGAGATGAGAAAGGTAGACTGGAGAATCTATTTTGGTTTGATGGCATATCTTGTACTGACTACAAGACTTTTGGACAAGTACTTGTATTTGATACTACTTATAATAACCATTTGTAGTTTTGGTAGGCGTCAATCATCATAGAAATACAGTGCCCTTTGGTTGTGCGTTGGTAGTCAATGAGAAAGAGGATACATTTGCATGGGTACTAGAACAACTAATTACTGCTGGCGATGGTTACAAACCTCTTACGGTCATTACTGACGGAGATAAGGCAATGGCTAACGCCATTTCTAAAGTACTTCCAAAAGCAAGACATAGACTATGCTTATGGCACCTTATGAGGAATGTGAAAGCAAATGGTGGTAATAAACTTCCTAACGGATTTTTGAAGTGCGTAGAGCAATGTAGAACACCAGATGATTTTGAAAGTGCATGGGCTGAACTACTACGTGCCCATAAATGTAAAGATAAAAGATTGATTAATGAATTATATGACAACAAAAAAAAGTGGGCAGAAGCGTATATGCAGGGATACTTTTATGCAGGTTCGTATTTACAAAATATCAAATGTAATTTAATAGTTTAATCATATTTGTTATTGCAATTAATTGTCATATATATATTATATATTATTTAGGGATGCGGAGTACCCAACGTTGTGAATCAATGCACAGGACTCTTAAAAGAATGTTAGACAAAAAGGTGATGCTTTACAGATTTGTTGTATAAAGTGTTACTTAAATATAATAAAATAATATATATAGTTTCATGGCATTAATACCTCATGTTTAGAGGAACTTTTTAACTCTGACTTGAACATTTTCCCCCTTGTGAGCTTGTCTCTTATTCCAAAAATCATCCATACACTTTTAGTTTCAAAATAAATAGTTAAACCTAATAATGACAAAATGAAGATTAGATCAGGCATACATACCGATGCGATTTTTTTTAGTTTGGCTTTTCTTCTTGAGCACTGTCTTA